>CM064514.1:3568852-4081352 GCA_032716605.1 Paralithodes platypus | reverse complement strand
TCACACACACAGACACACACACACTCACACACACTCACACACACACACACATACACACTCACACATGTTTACAATAGTACCGGGTAGTGACGATGATCACACACACACACACACACACACACACACACACACACACACACACACACACACACACACACACACACTCACACATGTTTACAATAGTACCGGGTAGTGACGATGATCACAGACACACACACACACACACACACACACACACACACACACACACACACACACACATACACACTCACACATGTTTACAATAGTACCGGGTTGTGACGATGATCACAGACACACACACACACACACACACACACACACACACACACACACACACACCACACACTCACACATGTTTACAATAGTACCGGGTAGTGACGATGATCACAGACACACACACACACACACACACACACACACACACACACACACACACACACACACACACACATACACACTCACACATGTTTACAATAGTACCGGGTAGTGACGATGATCACAGACACACACACACACACACACACACACACACACACACACACACACACACACACACATACACACTCACACATGTTTACAATAGTACCGGGTAGTGACGATGATCACAGACACACACACACACACACACACACACTCACACACACACATACACACTCACACATGTTTACAATAGTACCGGGTAGTGACGATGATCACAGACACACACACACACACACACACACATACACACTCACACATGTTTACAATAGTACCGGGTAGTGACGATGATCACAGACACACACACACACACACACACACACACACACACATACACACTCACACATGTTTACAATAGTACCGGGTAGTGACGATGCACGATTGTAAACAAACTATTTGCTTGTTCCATATTATATTGTTCTAGCCCTTGTTGTAGTAATGTTTGCCCTCACTGTAGTTAAGTGTAGTAAATCACCCAGTAGTTATCTTGCATGACATTGTGCCTGTATTTTTGACTGATAAACGTTTGTTTTTCAAAACTATCTTTGCCAAATAAAGCGCCGCCGCCGACACCAGCGCCACCTGTGTACGCATAATCAAATTAACCCTCTCCTTGTAGTTATATATCAAAGTCTAGCCATTACTGTACCTAGTTGAACCTTTTCTCTTGGTTGACTATATAAATCGCACACACTGACATTTGTTAAGATAGTTTTAATATTGGGTTAGAATAAATTTGTTACTGTGATATTTTTTGATAGCCTATTAAGCGCATTTCAGATACTTGTCAACATATTAATAGGCCTATTACACTCTTGTCAGGGATATTACAAATTCCATTATTTTCTTGTGTCGACAACTGTATACACGAACTATTATTGTTTTTCCAGTTTCTCACTAGGTTAATTTAACCTCCCATTCGCATTTACTTTTGTACTTTCTAGTAAATCTTGTGTCGTAATTTTTCTTTTCATTCCAGGTGTATTATTGACTTGATGTAAAAGTAAAATTTTCAGGCTTAAATTGTATTAGAAGTGACGTGAAGTGATTTAAAATGAGTGAAGTGATTTACAGTGTGTGAAGTGAATAAAGTGTTCTGAAGTGAGACAAGTGATTTGAAGTTTTGTTATTGTCCCCATGTCTCGCGCCTGCACGAACTGTTCCGGTAGGTTTGGCCCTACCATGTTTGCCTGCCCCGATGTTCATGTCTGCCGATTCTGCCAGCTCCGAGAAGATTTGGCAGCTAAACTGGATGAAGCTAACGTCAAAATAAACGCCCTCACCGAGAAGCTGGAAACACTCCAAGAATTTGCGACGCTCAACGTAGGAGTATCATCAAATGAAGCAATTACTACCACTGCGGCATCTTCCAACAACCCAAAGCCTGATATAGCGGTACCCGCTTCAGTACATGCACCACGTCAGGAAAATAATGACTCCGTTCCCTCTCAGGACAACTTCCGCGTCGTGAGAAACAACGTTCGCCCCATCACAAGGAGGATCATCACTGAAACCATGTGCCAGAACCGTTACCAGATTCTTGCGGACTTAGACGACGAAGAAGAAATAGAAGAAATTCGGCTCGTAGGATATTCCATGGTTCGTGGACAACTTATGGAGTTCTGCACCAGGGTACCCAGGACCAGGAAGCGCTTTTGTATCCCGGGTGGCGGTGTGGACGACGATGCAGCTGCAGTCAACGAAGTTTCGAAGTTAGCCCCCTCACGCACAATGTACGTCATTCATAAGATCTAATTCATGTCGGATCTAATGACGTGCAGCGGACCCGATCGGAGGACCTCATGGTGAAGTACTGAAAGCTGATTCAGAAGTATTAAGGAAAAGTCACGCAGAGTCATCATATCAGGGATCGTCCCCAGGATCGGTGTGAAGAGCCGATTCTTCAATATAGCCACTAGTGTAAATCGTCGTTGTTGATATGGGTATATATATCGGGTTCATAATGAGACACATTGGATAGAGGTTCTACATGTATTAGGGTGTGGCTGGTTACATAACAATAAAGAGCCTTGTTGTCAAGGGAGGTTTAGGAGGCCATGCCATGATATCGGCTCGCCTGTAGATTATATATTTAGTTCACAATATTGTACCAATATTGTAGCATCCTCTCTCTTTAGAGAAGATAGCTACCAGTGAAGTTGATATTAGAAGAATAATTATATTTTGTAGTCTCCTAGGATTATTAAGTAATATTGTATTATTCTATTATAGCACATGAGCTAGAGTAATAATAGTACTAATATGATTTATAAAATTGTATAGTACTATGATTTGATAGTTACTGGTACTGTATTGTATACAGTATGTTACCGGTATAGTAATTAGTAGTTTTAGTACAGTATGGAAAGTGATTAATTTTGTTAGAATATTAATCTATTAGTATGTAAATATGAGATATGAAGTAGATTAGGTATATCAGTCAAATCCATTGATATGGTATTACAAGACTAGGTGAGGTAGGTTAATTATTAGTTGATAATACTGTCCTACATGAGAATATCCAAAAATAGTAAATATATATGATATAAAAATATATTGTATACCCTTGTGCCAACTTAACATAAAAATATATTTTATGAGATTATATATGAGATTATATGGGATTAATAATTGTTGGTATATTAGTAAAGTTAGTACATTAGAACATTAATATTCAATGTTCTGCATATGACAAATTGTTTCATGCAAAGTTATTGGTTACATCATGCAGGATTAGTAAATTAGTAATAAAGGTTATATGATTGACTTAAAATCATAGATCCTGATACCCAGTACCGTACTCAATTTCATCCAATCTCTTCCCTTTCGCATTACAATTTCTTCACATTCCGATCTGCATTATAATATCCTTACACTCCCATTCACATTACAAAACCATTATCATTCAGACTGTAATTATTATGTTCCTTCCAACAACCAACTATACTCCTAAAATCGATTAATGAAATTTTTTACAAACACATGTGGCAGTCCGTGGATTCGAACCCAGGATGCTCACACCGAAAATCAACACCTTATGCATCGCACCGAATGTTAGGTTACTCCTCATTCAGTGGCTTCAGTCGTATTCTCACTCACTTACTCCATTTAGATAAATCTTTCTCATCCTGTAACATTCTCATCCAGCATTTCCATTTCTGCCAGTGCCTCATCTCATACCAGTATTGGACTGTTAGTCAGACATGCAATCAGTCATACTGGTACTGTACTCTTACCTGGTCATGTCAAACTCTCTGTACCTGGTAGGTAATACGTTCCTATTCCGTCTCACGCTCGTCCTGTTCTCATGTGTCGTGACAGGTTCATCAAGTCTACTGTGTGTGTCTCTCACGTGTCTGTTGTTTGTGTAGACTGGAACACATATGTCTGTAGAATTCCTATCTGTAGATCTAATGGTTGTGGTGTTGTCTGTATTAGTGACTTTTCCATTATTTCTTATGTCAGCATTTTCACTTGTCATCCGTAAATGACCTCAATTTCGTCTTATCGCTCCATTTTCTGTCTCCACTTCATACGATCACTCGTCTAATCTCCTGGTTACAACTCCTCGTTCCCAGTTCTTCTTGCCTAGTGATGTTGGCTTGATTCGCACCACGTCGCCTTCAACCAATGGTTCCAAAACTCTCGAACCTTTGTCGTAGTACTTCTTGCTTTTGAGATCTTTCAGCATCTTCTTCCGCTTCACTCGCTCCAACATAATTCCTTTCGGCTCCAACAACTTGCTAGTAGTCGGCAGTAACGTCCTCGTACGTCGACCAAAGTTGAGTTGCGCTGGACTCTCTTCCAAATCATGCATAGGCGTATTTCTGTAGTCTAGAATCGCCAAAAACGGATCTTCACCACTCTCGACAGCTTTCTTGATTAGTTTCTTCGCCGTCTTGACCGCTGATTCTGCTTTACCGTTCGACTGGGGATGATGTGGGCTGCTCGTTCGATGTTCAAAGTCGTACTTCTCCGCGAATTCTTGAAATTCTTCGCTTCTGAACTGCGGACCATTGTCACTAACTAGTACATTTGGCAGTCCATATCTTGCAAAGTGCGCCTTGAACTTCCTGATAACAGCGCTTGACTTGGTGCTTTCCAGGTAGTCAACTTCCCAGAAATTACTGAAATAGTCCACTGTAACAAGATAGTTGTGACTCTTGATTGTCATAAGGTCTACACCTACTTTCTCCCATGGTCGGCTGGTTTGCTCATGAGTCATCAGAGGTTCTTTTTGTTGAGCTGTAGAGTATGTGTTACAAATTTCACACTCTGAAATTAATTGCTTCATCTCTGCATTCATTCCTGGCCAAAACAAACATTCTCTTGCGCGTCGTAGACAACCTTCAACTCCCATATGTGACGAATGTATAGCGAACTTCATCTTCTGATGTAGACTGGTAGGAATTACAACACGTTCTCCCTTGAAGATCAATCCATCTTGAAATTACAGTTCTGCTCGTACATTAATCAACCTTAAAGCAAAAAAAATAAAAAATAAATATATACGTACTGTATATATAATAAACACACACCCCCATGACCGCCCCTTCGAGATAAATTTGTACATTTTTCGGTAGAAACATTTTCTGGCTAAAGGCCGGTTCCTCCTTAATTAAACTTTAATGGCACGAAAGGTCTTAAAATTGACACATAAATTGGGCGAAACGTCTTAGAATCGCCAAACTAATGAGATTAACGTCTTAAATGTTCAAAACTAGTGAGGCTAAACTTGAGGGAAAAGGAGGACAAAAGAAAACCAAATTAAGCCTCTTCTTTGTGTTCGTATCTGTAGTGTAATGTCCAGTGTTATTTGTGTGTTATTGTCTATTGTGTTCGTATCTGTAGTGTAATGTCCAGTGTTATTTGTGTGTTATTGTCTATTGTGTTCGTATCTGTAGTGTAATGTCCAGTGTTATTTGTGTGTTATTGTCTATTGTGTTCGTATCTGTAGTGTAATGTCCAGTGTTATGTGTTATTGTCTATTGTGTTCGTATCTGTAGTGTAATGTCCAGTGTTATTGTGTGTTATTGTCTATTGTGTTCGTATCTGTAGTGTAATGTCCAGTGTTATTTGTGTGTTATTGTCTATTGTGTTCGTATCTGTAGTGTAATGTCCAGTGTTATTTGTGTGTTATTGTCTATTGTGTTCGTATCTGTAGTGTAATGTCCAGTGTTATTTGTGTGTTATTGTCTATTGTGTTCGTATCTGTAGTGTAATGTCCAGTGTTATTTGTGTGTTATTGTCTATTGTGTTCGTATCTGTAGTGTAATGTCCAGTGTTATTTGTGTGTTATTGTCTATTGTGTTCGTATCTGTAGTGTAATGTCCAGTGTTATTTGTGTGTTATTGTCTATTGTGTTCGTATCTGTAGTGTAATGTCCAGTGTTATTTGTGTGTTATTGTCTATTGTGTTCGTATCTGTAGTGTAATGTCCAGTGTTATTTGTGTGTTATTGTCTATTGTGTTCGTATCTGTAGTGTAATGTCCAGTGTTATTTGTGTGTTATTGTCTATTGTGTTCGTATCTGTAGTGTAATGTCCAGTGTTTTTTGTGTGTTATTGTCTATTGTGTTCGTATCTGTAGTGTAATGTCCAGTGTTATTTGTGTGTTATTGTCTATTGTGTTCGTATCTGTAGTGTAATGTCCAGTGTTTTGTGTGTTATTGTCTATTGTGTTCGTATCTGTAGTGTAATGTCCATTCTTATTTGTGTGTTATTTCTATTGTGTTCGTATCTGTAGTGTAATGTCCAGTGTTATTTGTGTGTTATTGTCTATTGTGTTCGTATCTGTAGTGTAATGTCCAGTGTTATTTGTGTGTTATTGTCTATTGTGTTCGTATCTGTAGTGTAATGTCCAGTGTTATTTGTGTGTTATTGTCTATTGTGTTCGTATCTGTAGTGTAATGTCCAGTGTTATTTGTGTGTATTGTCTATTGTGTTCGTATCTGTAGTGTAATGTCCAGTGTTATTTGTGTGTTATTGTCTATTGTGTTCGTATCTGTAGTGTAATGTCCAGTGTTTGTGTGTTATTGTCTATTGTGTTCGTATCTGTAGTGTAATGTCCAGTGTTATTTGTGTGTTATTGTCTATTGTGTTCGTATCTGTAGTGTAATGTCCAGTGTTATTGTGTTATTGTGTTCGTATCTGTAGTGTAATGTCCAGTGTTATTTTGTGTTATTGTCTATTGTGTTCGTATCTGTAGTGTAATGTCCAGTGTTATTTGTGTGTTATTGTCTATTGTGTTCGTATCTGTAGTGTCCAGTGTTATTGTCTATTGTGTTCGTATCTGTAGTGTAATGTCCAGTGTTTATGTGTGTTATTGTTCGTATCTGTAGTGTAATGTCCAGTTATTGTGTGTTATGTCTATTGTGTTCGTATCTGTAGTGTAATGTCCAGTGTTAGTGTTTATTGTATTGTGTTCGTATCTGTAGTGTAATGTCCAGTGTTATTTGTGTGTTATTGTCTATTGTGTTCGTATCTGTAGTGTAATGTCCAGTGTTATTTGTGTGTTATTGTCTATTGTGTTCGTATCTGTAGTGTAATGTCCAGTGTTATTTGTGTGTTATTGTCTATTGTGTTCGTATCTGTAGTGTAATGTCCAGTGTTATTTGTGTGTTATTGTCTATCCCTAAGGGGAGATTTACACTTGAGGAATTTTTGCTGGACCCCTTTCTCCCTCATCTTTAGCCCCATTGTTTTAGATATTTTAAGACGTTTGCCCCATTAATTTGGTGATTTTAAGAACTTTCGCCCTATTTCTGTCAATTAAGACCGTTCGTGCCATTTATGTATCGATTTTTTCCTGGCGAGCGGTAGCGAACGTGTAATTTAAGAGGATACAGCCTTCGGCCGGGACATTTTTCTACCGAAAAATTTACAAATTTATCTTAAAAGGGGGTCTGGGGGGTGTAATTATAAGGTTGATGGAAGTCTAGGGAACAAACTAATAAACCTCCCCTTAAGTTTATCTATAATTGGGGATATAATATGGTCTTACTCTATTACCTATCAATCACCTTTTGTATTACTCTCCTAGGCTCTGGTTTGTGATTTGTTTAGCTTTGTTTGATCGAGTATACATACATACATACATACATACATACATACATATATATATAGACACACACATACATACATACATGCAAGCACTCACACATAAACACACAGAAAGAGTAAATGTGTGTGTGTCTGAGAGAGAGAGAGAGAGAGAGAGAGAGAGAGAGAGAGAGAGAGAGAGAGAGAGAGAGAGAGAGAGAGAGAGAGAGAGAGAATGATAGAAAGAAAGCAAGAAAGCAAGAGAAAAGACTATAATGTGTTAATGTGTCTGATATAACTATCAGTTGCCCTCTGACCCTTGACCAGTGCGGACGTCCCCAGTGACCGCTAGTGTACCGGTTTACCCTTAGTGAGGTCCTAGTGAACTTTCTTAGTGATGGCTGTTGTTGATGAGTCTGCTGTCTCCTCCCATACTCTCCAGCTTTGTCTTGCTTTGCAAGAAAGACTGGAGAGTGTGGAGCAGTAGATTCAGTGTCTCAAAGATGAAAATTTGGCCTTGAGACTAGCTATGGCGGAGAAGAAGTGTGAGGCAACCGGAAGTGTTCCCAGGGATCTTGAAGCCCCTTGGAAAGTGGTGTCAACTAGTGCAACGGCCTGCAAGCTGAAAAGGCAGCCACTCAAGACCCACAACAACTTCAGCACCTTGGCTGATGAGAGTGATGGCGAGGAAGTGGCGATCATCGAGGCAGTGAGACGGGAAGGGGGGGGGGGGGGAGTCTGCTGCTGTTGCTGCAACAACTGCTGCTACACGCCGACAAAAGGAAAAAGCTAAGTCTGTTTTCATTGTCGGTGATTCATTGGTTAGATACCTTGGCAGGGCAACAAACACTCAGGTTGGTAAAGTTGTCTGCGTGCCTGGTGCCGGAGTCGGGAGGGTGGCTGAGAAGATAGATGCTGTCCTGGAAGTGAGTCGGGAGGACCCCGTCATCTTCCTCAATGCAGGGAGCAACGATATATGGAGATGCAGGACTGAGGAGTTGCTCTCCAAGTATCAGGAAATGTTGGAGAGGATCAAGGAGAAGGGTGGAGTTCCTGTGGTACACAATATCCTGCCAAGAAGAGGGGTAAGGAAGGAATGGTCCTCCAGGGCTATTGGTGTAAATAGCCGGCTGGAGAAGTATTGCAAGACAAATACTATTCCATTCCTGGATAACTGGTCCCTCTGTTATGGTAAGGATAAACTGTATGCCCAGGATGGAGTTCATCTCTCTCGACTAGGAGTTAGACCTTGGCCAGCTCACTCGACAAGATTGTTGCGGGGTTTCGTTAAAAAAACCTGGGTGTGTAAGTAAAATACTGTCTCCATATGGAGCAGGTACTTCATGTGACAAACCAGTGAGTAAAATAGAAATAATCAGTCAAGATAGTGCGGATATAGTGATGTGTAATAGTAGTATCGATAACACTACACATGTAACTGATAGTAAAGATGAGAATACTGATAGAGTAGAATTTCCGTCTAGAGCTAGTAGTTCAACAGGAAATAATAAGTTAGCTAAACACAATAGAAAATTAGTTGCAAATAAAAGTAATATGTTGAGGGTATATTATACAAATTGTAGGAGTTTATGTAACAAAATGAACGAACTTAGAGCACTCGTTAGCACAGAAAATATAGACATAATAGCGCTAACTGAAACGTGGATTAATACAGAATCTAGGCATTTTTTAGCAGAATTTGATATTCCAGGATATAGTTTGTTTAAATATGACCGAACAAGTAGGAGGGGTGTTTGTCAGGAGTACATTAAAAAGCTGTATTAAATCAGGTATTAGACTAAATAATGATAATGAAAGTGTTTGGGTAGAGGTTAACGAAGGTAGTGAGACCATAGTTATTGGAGTTATATATAGACCGCCTAATATGAGTAGAAATGGCGGAACATCGTTATGGGAGGAAATTAAAATAGCATCAAGGTTTAGCAATGTGTGCATTATGGGGGATTTTAATTTTCCGAACATTGATTGGCAGCACCAAATAGGCGACTCCGATTCAGAAGAGTTTATTGAGGTAGTACAAGATAGTTTTTTATTTCAATTCATAGATACGCCGACTAGAGGTATTAATATTCTTGATTTAGTTTTCAGTAACAATGAACATATGATAAATAATGTAGAGATTGGTGACCACCTAGGAAATAGCGATCATAAATCTATTTATTTTAATATACAATGGACAGGGAATGCTAAAGAGAATACGACACTTATCCCAGATTTCAGAAAAGCCAATTATGGTGGGCTAAGAAGAGACTTAAGGGTGGACCCTATTGTTAAGCAATTAAGTCAGGATATGCCAGAGTTAAACTTGCCACCTACATATAACCAGTTTATTGCTTCACTCCACAATGCTCAACATAAATATATCCCTAAAAGAAGATTTAGATCGACGCAGAACCAACCAAAATGGATGACTAATAAGCTAATAGATCTTATAGGAAAACAGAAAGGAATATATCGAAAAATAAAGAAAGGCGAAAATAATTTACATATATACTATCAGACTATCAAGACAGGTCAAAAAGGAAATCAGGAAAGCAAAAAGAAATTATGAAATAAGGATAGCCAGTGACTCAAAAAATAACCCTAAAGCTTTTTACCAACTATATAAATCTAAAGTTAGAGATGTAATAGGCCCCCTAAAAACTTCAATAGGAGAAATAACAGAAAATGATTTAGAAATGTGCAGTACATTAAATAGTCAGTTTCTTTCCGTTTTCACTAACGAAAATTTGGCACAGATTCCAGAAGTCAATATGGTATATAGTGATAGTATAGAAAATATGTTAAGTACAGTTAGTATAAGTAGAAATGATGTGCTTAAGGAAATTGACAGACTGAAACCTCAAAAATCGCCTGGTCCTGACGAGGTATATGCTAGAGTATTAAAAGAATGCAGAGATGAGTTAAGTAGCCCATTAGCATTTTTATTTAACAAGTTATTAGAAACAGGTGTAGTTACAGAAGCTTGGAAGCTTGCAAATGTAGTTCCGATCTTCAAAAAAGGTGATAAATCGATAGCATCCAATTACCGTCCCATTAGTCTCACATCAATCATAGGAAAGTTGCTAGAGTCTATTATTGCTAGGAAAATTAGAAGCCACTTAGACAAATTTAACTTAATAAATTCTTCTCAGCTTCACTCAGGGACGTTCTTGCCTTACTAATTTGCTTAGCTTTTTCTCAGAGGTATATGAAGCAGTAGATAGTGACAAGTCATATGATATTATTTATTTAGATTTCAGTAAAGCTTTCGACAGAGTCCCTCATGAGAGATTGATGAGAAAGGTTGAGGCACATGGAATAGGAGAGTCGTTGTTGGGATGGATTAGGTCATGGCTAATTGGTAGGAAACAGAGAGTCAGCATAAATGGTACCAAGTCAGAGTGGGGAGCAGTCAAAAGTGGTGTCCCCAGGGATCGGTATTAGGTCCCCTGTTGTTTCTTATATACATAAATGACCTAGATTTAGGTATAACTAGTAGGATAAGTAAATTCTCAGACGATACTAAAATGGGGAGATCAATTGATTCAGATAGCGATATAGAGTGCATCCAAAGGGATCTAGATACCTTACATGAATGGTCAGTAAATTGGCAGATGAAGTTTAACATTGACAAATGCAAGGTATTAAAGATTGAGAAGATGCAAACAAATGTTAAATATAAACTAGCTAATTTAGAATTAGAAAATTCAGACTGCGAGAAAGATCTAGGTGTGTTTGTTAGCAATGATTTGAAGCCTAGAAAACAGTGTATAAGCGTTCGTAATAAGGCAAACAGGATTCTCGGGTTCATCTCTAGGAGTGTGAGTAACAGAACTGCTGATGTTATCTTAAAACTTTCTTGTCATTAGTGAGACCCCATATGGATTATGCTGTCCAATTTTGGTGTCCTTATTACAGAATGGACATAGATTCATTGGAGAGTTCAGCGTAGAATGACAAAAATTATCCATAATATTAGAAATCTTCCGTATGAAGAAAGGTTGAAGAAATTAGGTTTACATTCGTTAGAGAGACGCAGAGTTAGAGGGGATATGATAGAGGTGTTCAAGTGGGTTAGTGGGATTAACAAAGGGCACATGACAAATGTACTAAAGCTCAGTGATAGCGAAAGAACTCGTACCAATGGTTTCAAATTAGATAAATTTCGTTTCAAAAAAGATATAGGCAAATATTGGTTTGGTAACAGAGTTGTAGATGGGTGGAATGGACTACCAAGTGCTATTGTGGGATTAAAAACGGTAGGGAGCTTTAAGATACAATTGGATAAGCATATGGACGAGAAGGGTTGGGTGTGAAGGGGGATCAGCCGGGTTGGGCCAATCAGCGCTCTGCAGACCCCGTAATCCTGCGTTAATCTCTAACCGTTTTGGTAAGATGATCCTCAGGGTATTAGAGTGTTGAGCCTATAATTGGGCTTTGTAATTGGAGGTGTGTGGGACAGGGATCTGCCTTGCTTAGGCCAATCGGCTTTCTGCAGACTCCCATTTTCTTATGTTCTTATGTTCTTATGTGTTACCTTCACCCCAATAAGCACCAACAACTGCTCAGTATCAATGTTTATATGCCTACTATAGTCTGTTTTCTTCCAGCTGATGGTAAATTACTATCTAGCCATCCTGAATACTCAGCTGTTACCAAGATTTTGTAGCGAAATTAGTTGTTAACTATGAAAACATGGAAATAATATGACTCAGAGACACAACAGTATCATATTTGTCTATCAGAATCGATTAATCAGATCCTGAGAGAATAAATTTACTCTCAGCTGGAAATATACAATATTATAGTGTGTATAATTATACCCTGTTTGGTACAGCCCACCTGTCCTCTCCGTCAACAACCTTCTCGTTACTCTCTCATTTCCGGTCAGTACTGTCTTTTGCTTCCGTTTGCCAATTATCCTGTCTCGTTGCCCGTCTCATTTCCTGCCTTTCCCTCTATGTTGCAGGTCCAACCATTTGTTTATCATCAACTAACCTATTTACCTATTCTCGTCTTGTTGTCCCTCTAGCACCTTATAACACTTTTGTTTGTTTTTCATGTTGTACAACCTTTCAACAGTTTTTTCCGGCTATTATTAGACGATTGTATATAGTTTAGGAAGGATCTGTGGGAATTATATGGGTAAAGACTATCTTAATTAACCCTACGACTTCCACATAACCTCCCGAATCTGAATAAAATCGTCTACTAAACGCCAAAAAAACAGAAACGGAATGCATAATCGGATCTTGAAGGGTTAATCGATGATATATGTTTTAGGGAGTGGACTTAAGGGGAGATGGTCGTTTTTTCTGGACACCCTTCTCCATCATGCTTAGCCCCTTTAGTTTTCAAATATTAAGACGTTGGCGATTTTAAGACCTTTCGTCCCCTTTCTTTGTTATTATTACGACTTTTCGTGTCATTTAGGTGTCGATTTTGTCCTGGCAAGCGATAGCGAGCATGTAAATTAGGAGGACATTTTCTACCGAAAAATGTACAAATATATCTTGAAGGGGATCCTGGTGTTGATTTTGTTAAAGTTTGATGGAGGTCTAGTCCATCTAGGGCGGAAACTACACACATAATAATGGAGGTCTAGGGCGGAAACTACACACATAATAATTAGGGCGGAAACTACACACATAATAATTAGGGCGGAAACTACACACATAATAATTAGGGCGGAAACTACACACATAATAATTAGGGCGGAAACTACACACATAATAATTAGGGCGGAAACTACACACATAATAATTAGGGCGGAAACTACACACATAATAATTAGGGCGGAAACTACACACATAATAATTATATAAATGAACAAATCTACTAAAAAGTGAACAATCCCCCTTAACTGGGTAACTCCTTCACTAAAAGTGAACAATCCCCCTTAACTGGGTAACTCCTTCACTAAAAGTGAACAATCCCCCTTAACTGGGTAACTCCTTCACTAAAAGTGAACAATCCCCCTTAACTGGGTAACTCCTTCACTAAAAGTGAACAATCCCCCTTAACTGGGTAACTCCTTCACTAAAAGTGAACAATCCCCCTTAACTGGGTAACTCCTTCACTAAAAGTGAACAATCCCCCTTAACTGGGTAACTCCTTCACTAAAAGTGAACAATCCCCCTTAACTGGGTAACTCCTTCACTAAAAGTGAACAATCCCCCTTAACTGGGTAACTCCTTCACTAAAAGTGAACAATCCCCCTTAACTGGGTAACTCCTTCACTAAAAGGGAACAATCCCCCTTAACTGGGTAACTCCTTCACTAAAAGTGAACAATCCCCCTTAACTGGGTAACTCCTTCACTAAAAGGGAACAATCCCCCTTAACTGGGTAACTCCTTCACTAAAAGTGAACAATCCCCCTTAACTGGGTAACTCCTTCACTAAAAGGGAACAATCCCCCTTAACTGGGTAACTCCTTCACTAAAAGTGAACAATCCCCCTTAACTGGGTAACTCCTTCACTAAAAGTGAACAATCCCCCTTAACTGGGTAACTCCTTCACTAAAAGTGAACAATCCCCCTTAACTGGGTAACTCCTTCACTAAAAGGGAACAATCCCCCTTAACTGGGTAACTCCTTCACTAAAAGTGAACAATCCCCCTTAACTGGGTAACTCCTTCACTAAAAGGGAACAATCCCCCTTAACTGGGTAACTCCTTCACTAAAAGGGAACAATCCCCCTTAACTGGGTAACTCCTTAACTCATCTTTGGCAGTGTTATATTATTCCGCTCACTCCTCTCATTAACCCCTTCAGTACCGGCGACGTCATTTTTATTGGATTTCAGCTACATCGAAGACATTTTATGAAGCTTCGGAAAGATATATGGTAGCTAAAAGGGTTAATGGAGATAGTCTGTAACCTTTGAATGGGTAGACGTGCTTCCTAAGATGAATGAAATCGTCTAATAGTTGCCAGAATATGATACAATGGATATTACCGGTACTGAATGGGTTTTATTTTGTATGTCTATTCGTTGTTTTTGTCCTGTTTTATATTCTCCCTCCTTGTTTGTCCACATGAATCAAATGCTTCTGACCACTATTGATTCATTTGTTATCCTGTCTTCTACCCCTTGTATTTGTTATCCTGTCTTCTACCCCTTGTATTTGTTATCCTGTCTTCTACCCCTTGTATTTGTTATCCTGTGTTCTACCCCTTGTATTTGTTATCCTGTGTTCTACCCCTTGTATTTGTTATCCTGTCTTCTACCCCTTGTATTTGTTATCCTGTCTTCTACCCCTTGTATTTGTTATCCTGTCTTCTACCCCTTGTATTTGTGAAGCTTCCTGTGTCTGCTCCCGCCCCCCTATCTCTCTCTCTCTCTCTGTCTGCTCCCGCCCCCCTATCTCTCTCTCTCTCTCTGTCTGCTCCCGCCCCCCTATCTCTCTCTCTCTCTGTGTCTGCTCCCCCCCCTCTATCTCTCTCTCTCTCTGTGTCTGCTCCCCCCCCCCTATCTCTCTCTCTCTGTGTCTGCTCCCGCCCCCTATCTCTCTCTCTCTCTGTGTCTGCTCCCGCCCCCCTATCTCTCTCTCTCTCTGTGTCTGCTCCCGCCCCCCTATCTCTCTCTCTCTCTGTGTCTGCTCCCGCCCCCCTATCTCTCTCTCTCTCTGTGTCTGCTCCCGCCCCCCTATCTCTCTCTCTCTCTGTGTCTGCTCCCGCCCCCCTATCTCTCTCTCTCTCTCTCTGATGTTAGTTATTCACATCTATATTCCCTTTAACAATACACAAGGAAAAAAATCGGCTTTTCATTTAATTATAGCAAATATATCAAAATATAGACCTAATATACATTTAGTAATAACATGCTCGACATGAAGCAACGGATATTGAATGAAAGCAATAACGCATTCTCAGTACTGGCATAATTTAAACAATTCCACTTCAATATTAGTTTGCAAGGGAAAATGGTTTCCTGAATTTCTACCGTATACTGCACAATATTGCTGGGACATTGGCCGCATGCAGTAGAGATCCTGCAGTAAGAAAGATTGACCATCCTTGTCTTTGGCCGCCATTTTGGGGCCTCAATTAACTGTCTTGATGGTGTAATGGTTAGAGTGTTTAAGATCTGTATGTGGTAACCCAGGTTCGAATCCCGGAAAAGAGCACATGCTTTCATTAATTTCATTGGGAGGTCTTTGGTGTTGGGAGTGAAATTAATTAATTAGATTATCGAAGAACGATGTTTTATTCTATTATTGATCATGTATAATGTATATACAAAGTCCAAACTATACTGTATATGCCGTATAATGTATATACAAAGTCCAAACTATACTGTATATGCCGTATAATGTATATACAAAGTCCAAACTATACTGTATATGCCGTATAATGTATATACAAAGTCCAAACTATACTGTATATGCCGTATAATGTATATACAAAGTCCAAACTATACTGTATATGCCGTATAATGTATATACAAAGTCCAAACTATACTGTATATGCCGTATAATGTATATACAAAGTCCAAACTATACTGTATATGCCGTATAATGTATATACAAAGTCCAAACTATACTGTATATGCCGTATAATATATATACAAAGTCCAAACTATACTGTATATGCCGTATAATATATATACAAAGTCCAAACTATACTGTATATGCCGTATAATGTATATACAAAGTCCAAACTATACTGTATATGCCATATCAGTGTTCCTAAATGTTTACTAGGGGTATGGCCATATTTCAGTGTCAAGAGAGGAAAATATCACCAATGGTAACAAAATGGCGGAAGTTGGTTGATCTCTGTTACCATAGGATCTCTAACATGCATAAATCAGCTATGCAAAACTCCTAGTCAAAATTTACTTTGTACTTGAAACTACGACCAGGAATGAGCTTAATATTTGTTATGCAAATTCTGCAGCAAAATTGGCAATAATAGTATAGGCCTAAGTGCTATTCGTAATAATACCTTTTTATCATGGCAATATACATCAACTGGTACATTTTTGGTAATTTTTCGAGCCCTGGGCAGCTGTTCACAAATTATGTAAACACGCTAATTCGCCGATGTGCTTTACCCTAAGAAGGAATTTATGGAATAAACCCAACTATTTTCCTTATGTACACACTACACTAAAAGCCCTGGATCTATTAGCTGCACCAGAATTTAAATTGGGGCATTATTGTGAGAAATCGTATTTTACGTGAACGGGGATAATATTGTCTTATTATTGCTTCAAAAATATTGTTTATGTATTTTGTTGTATCTAATATATGTATTTTATTAGTGTTAATATTTGTACTATTTATCCCTTGCTACCACCAAGTTTTTAATACATCTTAGGTAAGCAACCTAAGATTTAATTAAAACTAGTTTCAACCTGTGTCCAAGATACGAAGATGCCTTTCTTTCTTTCATATGGTTATTAGTAGAATGTTATTGTATATTATATTGGTAAAGGAAATATTTCCAGGGAAATGGAAGGGGAAACAATATGCCCTACAACGTTATTTATATATGCATTGGCAGATTAATGGAAGGGGAAACAATATGCCCTACAACGTTATTTATATATGCATTGGCAGATTAATGGAAGGGGAAACAATATGCCCTACAACGTTATTTATATATGCATTGGCAGATTAATGGAAGGGGAAACAATATGCCCTACAACGTTATTTATATATGCATTGGCAGATTAATGGAAGGGGAAACAATATGCCCTACAACGTTATTTATATATGCATTGACAGATTAATGGAAGGGGAAACAATATGCCCTACAACGTTATTTATATATGCATTGGCAGATTAATGGAAGGGGAAACAATAATTTATGCCCTACAACGTTATTTATATATGCATTGGCTGATTAATATATATAAAATTCTCTCCCGTCAGTGTAATAGTGTGACATACAGAGTTACGGTGATGTTTATGTCAAAGTTAGTGTTTACTGTACACTTTAGTTAGAGATAGATATTTAATATTTATATCAGAGTTGGTATTTATGTCAAAGTTAGTGTTTACTGTACACTTTAGTTAGAGATAGATATTTAATATTTATATCAGAGTTGGTATTTATGTCAAAGTTAGTGTTTACTGTACACTTTAGTTAGAGATAGATATTTAATATTTATATCAGAGTTGGTATTTATGTCAAAGTTAGTGTTTACTGTACACTTTAGTTAGAGATAGATATTTAATATTTATATCAGAGTTGGTATTTATGTCAAAGTTAGTGTTTACTGTACACTTTAGTTAGAGATAGATATTTAATATTTATATCAGAGTTGGTATTTATGTCAAAGTTAGTGTTTACTGTACACTTTAGTTAGAGATAGATATTTAATATTATATCAGAGTTGGTATTTATGTCAAAGTTAGTGTTTACTGTACACTTTAGTTAGAGATAGATATTTAATATTTATATCAGAGTTGGTATTTATGTCAAAGTTAGTGTTTACTGTACACTTTAGTTAGAGATAGATATTTAATATTTATATCAGAGTTGGTATTTCGACTATTGTTTGGGGTACAGAGTTATTATTTATGTCACGATCAGTATTTCGACTATTGTTTGGGGTACAGAGATTATATTTATGTCAAAGTTAGTATTTCGACTATTGTTTGACGTACAGAGTAAATAATTATGTAAAGTTAGAATTTTGACTGATGTTTGACGTACAGAGAAAATATTTACGACAAGATCAGTATTTCGACTGTGGATGGGGTGTGTAAATTAGTGTTGAAGTAAAAAAGCGTCATTCCGGAAGAGGGGGGGGGGGGGAGGAGGGGGGGATGGGGTGACGACCAGTGAGGGTTCATTGACCGCTACTGTTGGGGGGTGGGGGGGGTGGGGTGGGGGGGTTATGTGACGGAGGGGGGGGGGGGGGAGGACACCGGCTGGCTCTCTCGCTCTCGTTCTCAATCTCTCTCTCTCTCTTTTAGGCCTACACCCCAGCCCCCAGCAGCATCCTTTCCACTCCCCATTTTCAGTCGATTGCACATTCTTTACAATCAGGTTGTTGAAGTTTTTGTATCGAAAAAAAAATACGCTACATTGTTTTTACTTGGATTTACCATTCATTTATTTTTATGGATTTCTTCCATGCAAATATCGAAGAAAATTACGTTCCATCAATATGCTTACTGAATAATGACATGCTAATCAATAATTTTTATATCAATGATTTACATTTTCAGCTTCAACTGAATACATATATAACTCAAATTGTCTTTTATTTTATGTTTGCAAAAATAAATTAATTCATAATTAAATAAGTATAATCTTTCATTTCCTCATTCACCCAGTTCTTTATTTTTCATTCTCTCACTTGTTCAACCAATCATGACCAATAATAACTATCTGCTATTATGCATCAGTATAGAACCCACACGAGACAACACAATGCGTAATTATATAACACGCTGCTTCATTATATCTCACATTATTCACAATTTAGCTCAAAGTTCAAAGTCCTGGATATAGGCAAGCAGATGTAGTTAAGTTAAGAGCGTGTTTTGTTTATACAGTATATCCGCTGCATAACAACTTGAGATGTATGTACTGAGACTAACAGTAACTGTATATACCGGGAGATATATATATATGTATATATGTATGTACTGAGACTAACAGTAACTGTATATACCGGGAGATATATATATGTATGTACTGAGACTAACAGTAACTGTATATACCGGGAGATATATATATATGTATGTACTGAGACTAACAGTAACTGTATATACCGGGAGATATATATATGTATATATGTATGTACTGAGACTAACAGTAACTGTATATACCGGGAGATATATATATATGTATGTACTGAGACTAACAGTAACTGTATATACCGGGAGATATATATATATGTATGTACTGAGACTAACAGTAACTGTATATACCGGGATATATATATATATGTATGTACTGAGACTAACAGTAACTGTATATACCGGGAGATATATATATATGTATGTACTGAGACTAACAGTAACTGTATATACCGGGAGATATATATATATGTATGTACTGAGACTAACAGTAACTGTATATACCGGGAGATATATATATATATGTATGTACTGAGACTAACAGTAACTGTATATACCGGGAGATATATATATGTATGTACTGAGACTAACAGTAACTGTATATACCGGGAGATATATATATATGTATATATGTATGTACTGAGACTAACAGTAACTGTATATACCGGGAGATATATATATATGTATGTATGCACTGAGACTAACAGTAACTGTATATACCGGGAGATATATATATATGTATGTACTGAGACTAACAGTAACTGTATATACCGGGAGATATATATATATGTATATGTATGTACTGAGACTAACAGTAACTGTATATACCGGGAGATATATATATATGTATGTACTGAGACTAACAGTAACTGTATATACCGGGAGATATATATATATGTATGTACTGAGACTAACAGTAACTGTATATACCGGGAGATATATATATATGTATATATGTATGTACTGAGACTAACAGTAACTGTATATACCGGGAGATATATATATATGTATGTACTGAGACTAACAGTAACTGTATATACCGGGAGATATATATATATGTATATATGTATGTACTGAGACTAACAGTAACTGTATATACCGGGAGATATATATATATGTATGTACTGAGACTAACAGTAACTGTATATACTGGGAGATATATATATATGTATGTACTGAGACTAACAGTAACTGTATATACCGGGAGATATATATATATGTATGTACTGAGACTAACAGTAACTGTATATACCGGGAGATATATATATGTATATATGTATGTACTGAGACTAACAGTAACTGTATATACCGGAGATATATATATGTATGTACTGAGACTAACAGTAACTGTATATACCGGGAGATATATATATATATGTATGTACTGAGACTAACAGTAACTGTATATACCGGGAGATATATATATATGTATGTACTGAGACTAACAGTAACTGTATATACCGGGAGATATATATATGTATGTACTGAGACTAACAGTAACTGTATATACCGGGATATATATATATGTATGTACTGAGACTAACAGTAACTGTATATACCGGAAGATATATATATATGTATATATGTATGTACTGAGACTAACAGTAACTGTATATACCGGGAGATATATATATATGTATGTACTGAGACTAACAGTAACTGTATATACCGGGAGATATATATATATGTATGTACTGAGACTAACAGTAACTGTATATACCGGGAGATATATATATATGTATGTACTGAGACTAACAGTAACTGTATATACCGGGAGATATATATATATGTATGTACTGAGACTAACAGTAACTGTATATACCGGGAGATATATATATATGTATGTACTGAGACTAACAGTAACTGTATATACCGGGAGATATATATATATGTATGTACTGAGACTAACAGTAACTGTATATACCGGGAGATATATATATATGTATATATGTATGTACTGAGACTAACAGTAACTGTATATACCGGGAGATATATATATGTATGTACTGAGACTAACAGTAACTGTATATACCGGGAGATATATATATATGTATATATGTATGTACTGAGACTAACAGTAACTGTATATACCGGGAGATATATATATATGTATATATGTATGTACTGAGACTAACAGTAACTGTATATACCGGGAGATATATATATGTATGTACTGAGACTAACAGTAACTGTATATACCGGGAGATATATATATATGTATGTACTGAGACTAACAGTAACTGTATATACCGGGAGATATATATATATGTATGTACTGAGACTAACAGTAACTGTATATACCGGGAGATATATATATATATATGTATGTACTGAGACTAACAGTAACTGTATATACCGGGAGATATATATATATGTATATATGTATGTACTGAGACTAACAGTAACTGTATATACCGGGAGATATATATATGTATATATGTATGTACTGAGACTAACAGTAACTGTATATACCGGGATATATATATATATGTATGTACTGAGACTAACAGTAACTGTATATACCGGGAGATATATATATGTATGTACTGAGACTAACAGTAACTGTATATACCGGGAGATATATATATATGTATGTACTGAGACTAACAGTAACTGTATATACCGGGAGATATATATATATGTATGTACTGAGACTAACAGTAACTGTATATACCGGGAGATATATATATATATGTATATATGTATGTACTGAGACTAACAGTAACTGTATATACCGGGAGATATATATATATGTATGTACTGAGACTAACAGTAACTGTATATACCGGGAGATATATATATATGTATATATGTATGTACTGAGACTAACAGTAACTGTATATACCGGGAGATATATATATATGTATGTACTGAGACTAACAGTAACTGTATATACCGGGAGATATATATATATGTATGTACTGAGACTAACAGTAACTGTATATACCGGGAGATATATATATATGTATGTACTGAGACTAACAGTAACTGTATATACCGGAAGATATATATATATGTATATATGTATGTACTGAGACTAACAGTAACTGTATATACCGGGATATATATATATATATATATATATATATATATATATATATATATATATATATATATATATATATATATATAAGATAGAAGGATAGAAGGATAGAAGGTTGAGCGTCTTTTTGACTGCCGTGGTGGAGTTGGTTAAAGCGTTGTCTATCGTCCTGACGGTCGGCGGTTCGAACCCCACTGAGAGATTAAAACAGTTAGTGGCTCACGTGTATTTGTGATATATATTGCTTGGTGGGTTAGAATGAAATGAAATCAATTTCGGCCCAAATTGCGTCGGGACACTTAGAAATCCTTGTATGGTATTCTGGAATATGGATCCTACGACTAGGTATGAATTGAAATTACATTCGCCTAGTGGGTTTCCCTTCTCCTTAACATAAATAGGATAGAAGGTTGAGTGTCTTTTAGACTGCCGTGGTGGAGTTGGTTAAAGCGTCGGCTATCGTCCTGACGGTCAGCGGTTCGAACCCCACTGAGAGATTAAAACATATATATATATATATATATATGCTCAGGCCCGATCCCCAGTTTTCCTATTTTATTTTTTATTTTCTATTTAATTCTATTTTATTATTTTTTTTTTTTTCCTTGGGGGTGGCCGCCTCAAGACAGAGCAAGAACAGGGAAAACACAAGACACAACATAAAACAACGAACAAACACAGACAAAACACACATTCACACATATTACTCAGGAGAAGAACCAGAAACCAGGGTCACCAAGGTTGCTCCACCACTCCCCGACCACCCGGAGAGGTTCCGATCTCGGCAGGCAGACATGCAGCGGAGCCGAAGCCACAAGCCCGCCCACCACACTTCCAGGCGCACCCTTCATATTAATATATATATATATTGTGACGAGTTCCGGCCCTCTTTTGTGTGGCTGCCTACCTGCTTGGAGTTCCTCCCTTTGGTGTTAATATGAGAGTTCCTGGAGGATATGGTAGTGCGGCTTTTCAATGTCTTCCCCTATAATATTTATGCACTTTGTGATCCCTTGTGTGCATTGTGCCGGGTCACAAGAGTTGGGGTTTGATGGACAATGAGTTTCAAGGTTGTAGGTTATGTATTAGTTGTAAGAAATACATGTAATTGTGAGGGCAAAGTGAAATTTGTATTCTTTGTGTTATACATACAATAAGTCTGTGTTCTCGTCTCTTTATACCATAGCTTGATCTTGGATACTCATAGATCATGTTGAGCCATGCTCTGATATAAATTATTTAGGGTAAGACCTCTTATAGAAATTAACTAGCCTTATGGAGGTAATTCAGGACGACTCCTCGAGCGCGAGAATTTGGTGGGAAAAAATGCTGGTGAGGCTGCCAGATGTATTCTGTGTTTGTTTGCTTAATTAAAATATCACTTTCATAAAAAGTTAGGCTATTAACGCCTTATGAGCGGGCCCGTCAGTAACTTCTACTACCCGTCAAGCGGGTGGTTTTACCCTAAACGACCTTGTTTCCGTGCTCTTTTTCATGCATAAACAAGAGCCAGCGTGTAATATAATTTTGTATCCCTGAAAGGGCGTTAATTGAGCTTTCGAATGACACCAGAACCATCCTTCTACGACCACGCGTTCTCTTGCAACGATCGTGCAAGACGAAGGGAAAATCCCTAAAATACTGCAATTTCCTTACATAATTCCCTGTGTAGCGAGGTAGTATGTGTGGGTGTGTGTGGAGTAGAATCGACGCATCTTGGACCAGCTGAAGGAGAAACACCCAGAAGCAAAACCAGCAAGTGATGAGGCCAAACTAGACGGGGAATATGTTCCTCCAGACCCGGTGATATATGAGAATATAACTGGAGACCTCATATGGAGAAAGGCGCTGAAAACACAGGGAGGAGCAGGTCCATCAGGAGTAGATGCTAAGACTTGGAGGATCTTCCTAAGTCAAAACAAGTTTGGTTCAGCCGCGGGTGACCTTTGTGAAGCAATAGCAATGCTGGCAAAGAAACTTGCATCATCACCATGCGTGAACATAGAAGCTCTGACAGCATGTCGCCTGATACCTTTAAATAAGAATCCAGGAGTTAGACCAGTAGGCGTTGGGGAAGTTCTTAGAAGGATTATAGGAAAAGCAATCATGTCTGTATTTGGAAAAGATGTACAAAGAGCAGTGGGCAACTTACAAGTATGTGCAGGACAGCAAGCCGGAGGAGAAGCAGCAATACATGCAATGGGGAAGGTGTATCATGAGGAAGATTGTGAAGCGGTACTGCTAGTGGATGCAACAAATGCCTTTAACACCATTAATAGGGAGGCAGCTATGCACAACATCAAGATCAAATGCCCGAGCATCGCAAAG
Source organism: Paralithodes platypus (assembly GCA_032716605.1). Lineage (NCBI taxonomy): Eukaryota > Metazoa > Arthropoda > Malacostraca > Decapoda > Lithodidae > Paralithodes > Paralithodes platypus. The sequence continues at coordinate 4,056,898 of CM064514.1, read as the reverse complement.
TACATAGAAAATACTTATAAGGAGCCAGCTAACCTGTATATAGTTGGAAGCACAAAGAAGGAAGAAATGAAAATTCTCAAATCAAATGAAGGAACAACGCAAGGAGATCCAGTGGCAATGGCAATGTACGCACTGGCACTATCAATTCTGCAGCAGAAAATAAAACATGAGGTAACCCGAGTGAAACAAGTGGCGTATGCAGATGACCTCACAGGTGCAGGAAAAATAGGGGATCTCAAAGAATGGTGGCGGAGAGTACAATCGGTAGGCGAAGTCATTGGGTACCATCCGAATGCTAGTAAATCTGTACTAATAGTAAAAGAAAACAAGTATGAAGAAGCGGTGCGGACTTTTGATGGGGCAGGAGTGAAGATTACAAAGGAGGGTCAACGCCATTTGGGAGCAGTAATAGGCACAGAAGAATGCAAGAGAGACTATGTGCGAAAAAAGGTAGCGGAGTAGGTAAAGGAAGTGAAAACCTTGGCAGACATTGCGAAATCTGAACCACATGCTGCATATACTGCCTTCACATATGGTGTTAAGCACAGATGGACCTTTCTTATGAGAACAGTGCCTGGCATTAGACAAATGCTCCAACCGCTTGAAGAAGCAATCAGAGGAACATTAATACGGCCTTAACAGAGAAGGAAGGCGTCACGCAAGAGCTAAGAGATCTATTAGCTCTTCCGCCAAGGTTCGGAGGTATGGGGATCATAAACCCAGTGGAGGCGGCACTACATGAGTACCAAAATTCCCTTAAACTTACTACGTCTCCGACAGAAAAAATACGGGAGCAAAATTAAAATGATGAGGTGGACGAAGAGGAACAACGAAATGCAAGACAGGAAATAACAAAGAGCAGAGAAGAGAGACAGAAACATAGCCTAGAACAAATTAAGACCAGATGTAGGGAAGAACTGAAAATGAGAGTTGAGATGGCACAAGACACAGGGGCTTCAAATTGGCTCACATCATTACCAATAAAGGAGAAAGGCTTCAGCTTAAATAAACAAGAATTCAATGATGCCGTAGCCTTGAGGTATGGGTGGCCAGTTTCGAACCTGCCGCTGAAATGTGCATGTGGTGAAATAAACAACTCAGACCACTGTATGACTTGTAAGAAAGGAGGATTCATCTGTATCTGGCATGATGAAGTACGAGACATCACTGCACAAATGCTGGACGAGGTGTGCCATGATGTCAGAATCGAACCGGAACTTCTGCCTATGGACGGACAGCGCTTGGCCCACAATACTGCAAATACTTCAAATGAAGCAAGAGTGGACGTAAGTGCTCGAGGTTTTTGGACGAGGGGACAACGGGCTTTTTTCGACATCAGAATCTTCAACCCAAGAGCACAAACATATCGTGAGTGAGGACACAAGGCGGCATACTTGAGAAACGAAAGTGAGAAAAAACGCGCTTATGAAGAAAGAATTTTGAACAGGGATCAAGGAAGCTTTACTCCTCTGGTCTTCTCATCGTCGGGAGGTATGGGACCTTCTGCAAGTGTCTTCTATGCCAGATTAGCTGAACAAATATCGGAGAAAAAGCGCCAGCATAGAAGCCAAGTCATAACTTGGATGAGATGCTGGCTCTCTTTCTCTCTTCTCAGGTCTGCACTCCTATGTCTCAGGGGTACAAGGTCCTCCCCGCTACAGAGGACAAGAGTGAGAGACTTGGACTTTGAAATGGTCGTGGCGGAGGGACGAATTGAGGAACAACTAGATTGATTGTAAGGAGGTACTGATACAATAAAATAAACTACAATGAAACTAGAATAAGATAGATTGTACACCACTTTGTAACTGTCACCTTAATAAAAAAAAAAAAAAAAAAAAAAAAAGGAAACATGCTTACATTACTGAAATGTTTGTGGACATACAGTAATGTTTGTGGACATGCAGTAATGTTTGTGGACATACAGTAATGTTTGTGGACATGCAGTAATGTTTGTGGACATACAGTAATGTTTGTGGACATACAGTAATGTTTGTGGACATGCAGTAATGTTTGTGGACATGCAGTAATGTTTGTGGACATGCAGTAATGTTTGTGGACATGCAGTAATGTTTGTGGACATACAGTAATGTTTGTGGACATGCAGTAATGTTTGTGGACATGCAGTAATGTTTGTGGACATGCAGTAATGTTTGTGGACATGCAGTAATGCAAGTAATGTTTGTGGACATGCAGTAATGCAAGTAATGTTTGTGGACATGCAGTAATGCAAGTAATGTTTGTGGACATGCAGTAATGCAAGTAATGTTTGTGGACATGCAGTAATGTTTGTGGACATGCAGTAATGCAAGTAATGGTCACTCTTCTGTAAATCTAAAATGGCTTACTTAAGAATGGAAAAGGGGTGGGACCTTCTTGTTTTTTTGGTGTGTTTTTTTTGTTTAATAAAGTGTGTGGAGTAGATGTCAGTAGTCACACGGGACCCATGCCGAGCGGTCTTGAGCCGACCTACGCTCCTCCCATCGCCCTCTCTCTCTCAGAGCCATTATTGCTAAAAAATTGCACACGGACTTAAGTCGGGCCCGCCACATATACACATATAACGTGGTGGACCGAATTATTCACAAGTTTAAATATAAAATAAATAATTCAGAATTAATGAATAAGGTACTCGAACGTACTGGTCTAATAATTAACAAGGGGAATGAATCTCAGATTATTTGTAATTATATCTTGAATGGACCTATAGATGTCCGTAAATTATAATTATATTAATTAGGAGACAGATATAAGTAGGCTATTACGCTCTCTTTGAACACTTCACTACGCAATTTATATACACACTGACAATAGTCCTACACACATGCATAAGATCTATAAGTGTTCTTAAAAGGTTTATGCGTGTCGTTTTATATATATCTTAGGTCGAACCTATATATTTAATATTATATGGAATATAAAGGAGTTATATCCAGAGTATTATAGGCCTATATATTAATCACGATAAAGACGTATATAAGGTTTTCACAAATATGAGGTATAGGTTAATGAAAGAAGAAACCAAAGGGGTCTCGATAATTTACTATGACTTGAACACTAATATATTTTATATAACCTTCACAACAATTCCAAAACTCAAGAACATATAGAAACACTTAGACTGGGGGAAGATGATCCTTTAGACTCGAGAGATCTGGTCTGCGGTTAGCTCGTACGTTTTTAAGCCTCTCTTATGTATCAGAGAGAGACGGCGTCTTCACACAGAATTAGAATAATCACTTCTATTATTTTCTATGCATCTAGAACTTTCAATTCTAGTGCTTAGCTACTATTTTCAGAGCTTTTCTCTGCTAGATCCTCTCCTACACAACTAGAATGTTCGCTTCTAGCTCACCTACACCTTACTAGAATAGACACTTCTAGGTACTCAACACTTACTAGAAAGGACACTTTCTAGCGTTACGAGGTAGCTGATTATAGGGACGATTGGCTTAAGCCTAACAGTAGCGACTCTGACATTGGATCCACATTCTAGTTTGCCGTTGGCTTATAGACGGGTTCGACAATGTTTGCCTAACACTCCTAAATTTCAGTGAGAGGATATTCAGTTTTTAAATTGGATAAGGGTTAATTGGTTTCGGAATATTAGGGGCATTTGGATTCTGATTTTCGAATTATGGTGAAGTTAATAATGGCCTTAAAAATACAAAACATATAGTGATACATGGGGAATGTTATTCATTAGTTTTAAAATACAATACATATAGTGATACATGGGGAATGTTATTCATTAGTTTTAAAATACAATACATATAGTGATACATGGGGAATGTTATTCATTAGTTTTAAAATACAATACATATAGTGATACATGGGGAATGTTATTCATTAGTTTTAAAATACAATACATATAGTGATACATGGGGAATGTTATTCATTAGTTTTAAAATACAATACATATAGTGATACATGGGGAATGTTATTCATTAGTTTTAAAATACAATACATATAGTGTTATTCATTAGTTTTAAAATACAATACATATAGTGATACATGGGGAATGTTATTCATTAGTTTTAAAATACAATACATATAGTGATACATGGGGAATGTTATTCATTAGTTTTAAAATACAATACATATAGTGATACATGGGGAATGTTATTCATTAGTTTAAAATACAATACATATAGTGATACATGGGGAATGTTATTCATTAGTTTTAAAATACAATACATATAGTGATACATGGGGAATGTTATTCATTAGTTTTTAAAATTAAACTCATATTTTAGAAAGCTTGCAAGGTTGCATGGTAATTGTTTTGCATTTATTCGGACTTTTCTCTATTAACACTGGTGTATGCAAAACTTTCTTTACTCACTGTTGATCTGTTATTGTTGCCATTCTTGGCCTTCCGCACTGTAGAGAGGGTTATTCTGATCCCAGCTGTCGTAGTAAAACATCGGATGTTGATGAGGAATTTGCATAAGCCGCATTTTCCTTTACCATCATTATCCCCGATAGACTGGAAATGGTGTCGTATTTCACACCCAAATGCCATAAAAGGGTGTCCAATATCAAGCCAACTCAACCCTGCTCTTCCACAGGGTCGAAACTCAACACGATTCAGACTTTCGGAGCTTGATAACAGTTTTAAGACTTTGTGTATATATCCATATACAAATAATCGATTTGGATGTGATAATTATAAATGTACCTACAGTAGCTATATCCTCAGAATGTCCAAAAGAAGCGTCATAATCCTATAGAAGGCCGATAACCTACCGGAGTTATTATATATAATACCTCAAAGTAAGCGATTATATTATAGGAATAGTCATCACAATTTTTTACAAATTCAACTAGATCAAAATAATATTGAAATGATGGATCAAATATTGATCTTGATATGTAAAGCCTGTTGTTTACACACATTGGAGGACATGGCCACAGCCGCGGTGCCACTCCATTCGCGCCTAATCACGATTATATTTCGGTGTATTCTTACTTAAATTTATATCATTTGGGTTGATTAGGTTACACAATACAATATTACTAAGTAACAGTACACGCATATATATAAATATCATAACATTTGTCAGAGTTTAGCAAAGCACCACAGCTGCGTGGGGAGTGCTGAGGGTAGTGAGGGAGAAGTGGCCGAGCTGAGCATGTGCTTGTAGCCTCGTGACCTTGACCTTGTCGTCTTCCCAAGAGTCAAGTTCGGAAAATCAGTGTTCCTCACGGTAATTAATCCGTCACTCCTCCTCAGAATTATTGAAATTTCTATGTATGCTATTATTTCTTGCTCTACTATTAAACAAATAAATATGTTGTATAATTTCACCTAATATCTAATGTCACAACACATCTTAAATTGTATATATTCAAATTTATTGCCGATATGCTCTGTTGTCGATTATTCCAGTCCCTGACATACCTCATGATATTTGGTATATTACGCTCTTTCGCTTTCATTTTGTCTTTATTTGCTTTGTAGTAATTATTCTGTAATGCATTTTTACTTTCATTCTTAAAAATAGTCAGGAAAGGTTGTCCATATAATGTATATATTTAAAAGTCTGGATCGCCCCTTGTTCATTTTGTGCCACCCCACTATAATGAGAGTGGGTTATCAGACTTTGGGGTAACAGAAAACGCAGCATTAAACTCTTCTTCGTTGTAGTTCACATCGGGTCCTTGTGTTGGATACGCCTCTATTCTGTATCTCTGACTATGTGATTGGCCCGGAAGAGGCCCAGGTGATTGGCCCGGAATCAGGTTATCCTTGATGAGTGGCCTTGTAGTTCCCGTGGGTATCGGTAGAGGGTGTTGTTTTAATAATTATGGTACACTGTGTTGTTTCTTGATACAATAGAGGACGTTGATTTGTGATGATAGACTGTGTTGTTTCTTTTTCTGTCTGTGCTTGTGTCCTGTTCTTCTTCGATCTTCTCTTCTCTCGTAGGCTGGCTATTTTGGCTTGTGTTTGGATCATTTCCTCCTGGAATGTTGGTAGATAGGTTGGGGTCCTTGTGTCTCTTTTAAACCGTGTGTCTTCTGGGTATGTGGGTAGACCTGGTGGGGGTTTCGTTGCATCTCTTTTTGAACCCGTGGATAAATGCACTGAATTTCGGTATGAGCTTCCTAGGTTCGAATCCCTGGACTGCCACATGTATTTGTTGATTTCATTAATTGAGTTTAGGAGTAAAGTCGGTTGGTGGAGGTAACATAATAATTCATTCAGGTTCAGGGGTAGTTTATAGAGAGGCCTTCCTTAGGGTTAAGGCCCCATTAATTACTCCTTCCATCCATCTATCCATAGCCTATGATAGTGCAGTTGGAAAGTGTGTACATGCTTAGATTGATATGCAGGATTCGAAACTGCATAATAAATCGTAGGCTTGTCCACCATTCTTTAACTGTCTTCGTAGTGCAATGGATAAATGCACTGAATTTCGGTGTGATCATCCTAGGTTCGAATCCCTGGACTGCCACATGTATTTGTTGATTTCATTAATTGAGTTTAGAAGTAAAGTCGGTTGGTGGAGGTAACATAATAATCCATTCAGGTTCAGGGGTAGTTTATAGAGAGGCCTTCCTTAGGGTATTAACCCTTGTCTAGCGGGGGGTTTTGGGCTTATTTGGGCATATTCAGGCCCTCCTGCATGATAAATCAAGTATCTGCATGAAAACAAAATTATTTAGCAAAAAACTGGGCGCTAAAAGCTTCAAAATGAGACCAGAACGAGCTACGTAGCACTCGTGGTTCTCATACAGTGATACCAGTAACATGGAAGTTTAGCGTATAGCGGCATATTTTTCCCAGCTATGCTCACTACTGGCTACACTGCCGGCCTCTCGAGAACACAGGAAACATGAGTTAATGGGCGGCGGTAAGCCCTGGGAGTCGGCTGTCTGGCCCGCTGCGCTCCCGGCCATTTGCACTCGATTTTAACCCTTTAATAGCCTTAATAATGCTCCTAACTTGCTGCAAATTGGAACTGGACTTAAGTCCGACCCCGATCTTTAAGGGTTAAGGGAGGCTGAAGGCTCCCTGAGCCCAGATATCAAAATTTATAATTATTGTGTTCTTGTTCTATAATGCTCCTTTCAACATAGGATAATAGCATAGGAAGGAACAAAAAAACATATCTTAAAAAATTTCTTTCAGCCATCCAAAAAAAAAATGTGTGTCTGTAGTCTAAAGGGCTGCTGTAAGCAATAGAAATGATCATATGAGGGCATAAACGCCCATATGACATCCTTAGGGCCCCCTTGGGGGGGCCCCAAAATCATGGATTTTTGCAGAAACTTGTCTCATAAATTCTGAAAAACCTGTCCCTGACGAAAATTTTGTTTAGTTAGCCATTACTCTCGATCTTCTATGTGCGCGCTATGAGAGAAAACGGAAGCTTAGGAGGACAAACTATTTTTTCTGGCCCAAAATTAATTTTCAGTGGTGAAAATCTTCAATTTTAGTTTGCCAGAGATGATATTTTGGCACTTACGAGATCATCTAATTTTGTGTTTATGGCTCAAATTCATTCCCCTTCCACACACTACATATAGGACTATATAGCTACTGGAAAATGCAGAGATAATGTCATTATCTCACATATTTGTCAAGATTCAACATTGTTTAGGTTGAAATGTTGGCTAAAAAAACATATATATATATTATATAGTTTTTTCAGCCTCTTCTACTATGCAATATGGTAACTTTGGTTCATTTTCTGGCAGGGGATGCAGGTAGAGTAAGCCATGCAAAAGTTGCGGGAAATTTGAACAATTTTGAGTGAGAAGATGATTTTACAAATATTTCAATGTAATTCTGCGCTCACGCGCACATAGAGAGCTGATTTTTTCAGCGAGTCTTAGTATTTCCATTTGTAAAAAGATGGTATAAGTGAAGAAAAACACTATCTCTTACACAGGCTAACTTGGGGGTCAATCAGCCTCCCCTTAGGCCCCATTAATTACTCCTTCCATCCATCTATCCATAGCCTATGATAGCGCAGTTGGAAAGTGTGTACATGCTTAGATTGATATGCAGGATTCGAAAATGCATAATAAATCGTAGGCTTGTCCACCATTCTTTAACTGTCTTCGTAGCGCAATGGATAAATGCACTGCATTTCGGTGTGAGCATCCTAGGTTCGAATCCCTGGACTGCCACATGTATTTGTTGATTTCATTAATTGAGTTTAGGAGTAAAGTCGGTTGGTGGAGGTAACATAATAATTACAATGAGACCTTGAAGCGCCGAGAATTCTAGCCTCGTCTTAAGGGGGGTAGTGTATATTATTTGGTCTGCTTAATTACTCTAAATTTATGTTTTGTTTCCTCGCTAGACATACATCAAGCTTAAAAATGATACCCCCTAGAACCCCCTTCGAGATAAATTTGTAAATTTTTCAGTAGAACAATTTTCCGACCGAAGGCCGGTTCCTCCTAAAAATACAAGCTTGCCATCCCTCGCCAGGGAAAAATCGACACCTAAATGGCACGAAAGGTCCTAATATGGACAAAGAAATGGGGTGAAAGTTTTTACAATCGCCAAACTAATGGAACGAACGTCTTAAAAACTCAAAACTAATGGGGCTAAACATGAGGGAGAAGGAAGTCCAGGAAAAGCAACTACCTCCCCCGTAATTAATCTATGATAGTTTATTGGCTAGCTTACTCGTTCACTCTCCCACTTTATTGTTAACTTACTAGATCACTCAGTCACTCGATTACTACTCTCTCTATCTCTCTCTCTCTCTTTTAGTGACACAAAATTACCCCCCCCCCCCCTTCCTCCCTCCCAATGACAAGTAGGTAAAGGTTAAGGAACAGCATAGGTATCCTTGGCATTTTACTTTCTCTCTCTCGTTCTCTCTAGCTCTCACTCTCGCTCTTTTTTCTCTCTCTCACTCTCACTCTCTCTCTCTCTCTCTTTCTCACACACACACTCATTCTCACCTATCTATCTTTCTATCTATCTATCACATTATCTTATTCTGTTATTGCTTCTCTATTGTTAATGATCTTATTCTGTTATTCCTTCTCTATTGTTAATTATCTTATTCTGTTATTCCTTCTCTATTGTTAATGATCTTATTCTGTTATTCCTTCTCTATTGTTAATTATCTTATTCTGTTATTCCTTCTCTATTGTTAATTATTTTATTCTGTTATTCCTTCTCTATTGTTAATGATCTTATTCTGTTATTCCTTCTCTATTGTTAATTATCTTATTCTGTTATTCCTTCTCTATTGTTAATTATTTTATTCTGTTATTCCTTCTCTATTGTTAATGATCTTATTCTGTTATTCCTTCTCTATTGCTAATGATCTTATTCTGTTATTCCTTCTCTATTGTTAATGATCTTATTCTGTTATTCCTTCTCTATTGTTAATGATCTTATTCTGTTATTCCTTCTCTATTGCTAATGATCTTATTCTGTTATTCCTTCTCTATTGTTAATGATCTTATTCTGTTATTCCTTCTCTATTGTTAATTATTTTATTCTGTTATTCCTTCTCTATTGTTAATGATCTTATTCTGATATTCCTTCTCTATTGTTAATGATCTTATTCTGTTATTCATTCTCTATTGTTAATGATCTTATTCTGCCGTTCCTTATTCGTTGTTAATTATCTTTATATGTCTCCTTTATCTGTCATTGGCCCACTTTACTAACTTGATGATATTACTTACTTATTCCTGTATCTTTATTTGATTGTGTGTCTTCTCCCTTCTATTTACGTTTGGTATCTTAACCCTTTCAAGAACCGATGACGCATTTATTTTCTGTTATCTGGCTATCATAACACAAATTTATTCAGATTAGGAAGGGTATATGGAACTCAGAGGGTTGGTTGATATAGTTTCTACCCTCATAATTTCCACAGATCCTTCCTAAGATGTATGAAGTCGTCTAATGATAGCCAGCATAAACTGTTATAATGCGTCATAATCTTCAAAGGGTTAAAGCAGAGAAACGGGAGCGCTCTTTTCGGGAAATTAGTATCTGCATCTGTTTGTGTCAACAATTGGAAGTTTTGTTGTGTTGTTTATGGAAATGACAGACTATTGAAGGACTCCCAAACAGAATGACAGACTATTGAAGGACTCCCAAACAGAATGACAGTGCTCTACCACTGGACTGTCAACAAGGTTAAAAATTTAGTACACACTTTTCGTATAAATCCCTTTTTTATGTATATTTAATTGGGTTTCAAGGTGTATGTTCCTGATAATAAGCTACATATTTTAAAGTTAATAGAAATGGAGACAACAGTGGTCGACTATCAACCTTCTTTCTAGCCTAATGTGAATCTGATCAATGAAACACCACGCCTAGTATCCGATAGATGCATTCGTGAGAGAAATGTTAAGGGGATACAAAGGGCAGGCCAGAAAGAAAAGGGAGTACATAATGGGTACAAAGGGACCTCGGGGTAAGAAAAGGGAGTACATAATGGGTACAAAGGGACCTCGGGGTAAGAAAAGGGAGTACATAATGGGTACAAAGGGACCTCGGGGTAAGAAAAGGGAGTACATAATGGGTACAAAGGGACCTCGGGGTAAGAAAAGGGAGTACATAATGGGTACAAAGGGACCTCGGGGTAAGAAAAGGGTAGGGTGTGAGAGGGAGGGAAGGGGTAAAGGAAGGGCGTGGGGGCTTACTGTATCTCGGGTAGCAAAGTACCGCTATTGTGATGTCATTTACGGTGCTCTGTTACCGGGGTCCCCCTATGTAGGGCACAACAATTAAAGGGGGAGAGAGAGAGAGATAGTGTGAGATAAAGTGAGAGAGAGAGAGAGAGAGAGGTGGGGGGGGGGGGAGGTATTAAAGATTCCATCAAGTAGACATCAAGTAGTGTGTTTGGACACTTGATCCTCAGTGTTTTGGAGGACAAGCAGCCTAGAAGGGTCACTAGATATGTTGTTGCTTGATTTCCTTTGTACTCCTTTGTACTCCTTTGTACTCCTTTGTACAATGGTGTATTTCTATATAAATACTACTTCCAGATTATTTTAATCAGTTTAATCTTCCAACTCAGATAGATCTATTTTATTTTGAATGTATATGTCTGGAGGTAGCTAACAAAGTAGAGTCAGCAAATTGAAAGGGTTAAGGAGTGAATTACGAGCCGTTATAATATTGTCACTTCAACATTTCAGCCCGTCTTTAGCGAGTGACACATGATCGCTTTTTCCGGCAATTTTCGATGAACAAGTTTTTCTCGTAATATTTGGAGGCTCTTTCACATTGGAATCGAAAACTAAACTGCATTTAGATTATGCTAGGTGTCTGATATCTGATGAAACTTAAAAATTGAAGATCCCAGACTACAATTGCCCATAACAAAATTGAGGACAAAAAAAGCTCGTATGCCACTGCCTTGACAAACCGTGAAATATTAGTTACCAGGGCCCTTGGGTCACCTCCAGCTGGCAGGGGTGTCCAGGCAGGGCGCCGACCAGGAGGTGCGGAAATTATACAAGAAGAAGGAGAAGTGGGAGGAAGAAGAGAAACGGTGGGGTGGAAGGTGAAGAAGAAGGAGAAGTGGGAGGAAGAAGAGAGACGGAGGGTTGCAAGGTGAAGAAGAAGGAGAAGTGGGAGGAAGAAGAGAGACGGTGGGCTGCAAGGTGAAGAAGAAGGAGAAGTGGGAGGAAGAAGAGAGACAGTGGGCTGCAAGGTGAAGAAGAAGGAGAAGTGGGAGGAAGAAGAGAGACGGTGGGCTGCAAGGTGAAGAAGAAGGAGAAGTGGGAGGAAGAAGAGAGACGGTGGGCTGCAAGGTGAAGAAGAAGGAGAAGTGGGAGGAAGAAGAGAGACAGTGGGCTGCAAGGTGAAGAAGAAGGAGAAGTGGGAGGAAGAAGAGAAACGGTGGGGTGGAAGGTGAAGAAGAAGGAGAAGTGGGAGGAAGAAGAGAGACGGAGGGTTGCAAGGTGAAGAAGAAGGAGAAGTGGGAGGAAGAAGAGAGACGGTGGGCTGCAAGGTGAAGAAGAAGGAGAAGTGGGAGGAAGAAGAGAGACAGTGGGCTGCAAGGTGAAGAAGAAGGAGAAGTGGGAGGAAGAAGAGAGACGGTGGGCTGCAAGGTGAAGAAGAAGGAGAAGTGGGAGGAAGAAGAGAGACGGTGGGCTGCAAGGTGAAGAAGAAGAAGGAGAAGTGGGAGGAAGAAGAGAGACAGTGGGCTGCAAGGTGAAGAAGAAGGAGAAGTGGGAGGAAGAAGAGAGACGGTGGGCTGCAAGGTGAAGAAGAGGAGAAGGAGGACGAATAGTGTGAGAAGAAAGGAGAGGGGAGGTAATAATAATAATAATAATAATAATTAAAGTTGCAAGCAACGTTGTCCGGGGTTCGAGCGGTTTTGCAAGCAGGGTATTGTGTTGGATACAAAAGCTGTGTCACAGATATCAAAAGATCATTTAACATATCGGGCATGGAGAAACTACAGAAGGAACAGATTGTGCAAACAAACATGAGCGAGAGAGGGAGAGATTGGCTGTATAAGGGATCTGCCTCTATTTGTTTATTAACAGAGTTGTAGATATGTGGAATAGGCTACCGAGTGCTATAATGGGATCAAGAACAGTAGAGCTTCAACTTGAAATTAGATAGAACGAGATGGGTTGGGTGTGAAAGGGATCTGCCATGTGTAGGTCAATTGGCTCTCTGCAGATTCCTGTTTCCTTATTTTGTTTATGTTCTCATTTGTGAGGGAGATAGAGAGAGAGTATGGCAAGAGAGAATAGGATGTTTTAAGCGTAAAGAAGATAGCGATAAATATGAGAGAGAGAGAGAGAGAGTGCGGGATGGGTTGGGTGTGAAAGGGATCTGACATGTGTGGGCCAATCGGCTCTCTTCAAACTCCGGTTTTCTTATATGTTCTCATTTGTGAGAGAGACAGAGACTAGGATGTCATAAATGTGAGGAAGACAGAGATAAATGAGAGAGTTTTTATGAGATGGGTTGGGTGTGAAAAGGATCTGTCTTGTGTGGACCAATTGGCTCTCTACAGACTCCCATTTTCTTATGTTCCTATTTCTTACAATTGTTTTGGTTGCAGGTATATGATAACATGGGTGTATAGTAAGTAGTGTAAATAACAGGTAACATTTATGAGATGGGTTGGGTGTGAAAGGCAGAGCTGGGCACTTTAGCCAACACTTCCGCAAATAGCCAATTCCGCCATGGCGGAAGTGTCATTTTGTTGGCGAATTAGCGTTGGCGCCAAAATGGCTGCCTATTTGCGGGTTTGAAGCTCTGGAAAGTACCTCCATGTTGCAAACCTCGAGTCCGCAAAATAAAAATTCCAGCCGCCAGCCAGCCCTGGGCCGCTCCTGCAGCTCCAGCCAAAAAAAGTCATGTGACCAAGCCAACTACCTGTGTTCTGGAACTAGGCCTATACATCGGCTCTTCACGTTTGTTCACTTACTTAGTAGCAAGCGTCGAGCTAACACCTACAACACACAGCAGTCCAAGAGTTCCAACCTGCTAGCACTTCAACTTTGTTTATATTTTCGGCCTATTGAAGTGAACATGGAGTCTACCATCATGCCTACCGCAGCTGCCAACAGCATGGGGAGCAGTTCACCACCATCATCCGACAGTGATGCTGCAGAGCATGCAGAAATCGAGGACCTAAGCCACCCCTGGCCCCACCTAGAAACCTTCTTTGGGCCTGTAAATACCAAGAAGATGTCTCTGGAGAAGGGCTTTATAACTTTATAATCTAGCCTAATTTAAGATTATAAAGTTAGGCTATCGTTAATTTGATTGATAGCCTGTTAATTTGTAACCTAAAGTAATGTTATTAGGCTACCCTAATCCCATCAAAATGCCTCAAAGCATGTAGGCCTAGGCTAAGTCTAACTTCTATATAGGCTAGGCTATATAGCCTAGGCCTAGGTCTATAATCACTAATCCCATCAAAATGCCTCAAAGCATGTAGGCTAAATATTGCATGTTCTAACTTCTAAATATAGCCTAGGCCTATAGGCTAATTATTAATATAAGTAATTTTATTAGGCTAGGCCTACGCTACCCTAATCCTATCAAAATGCCTCAAAGCATGTAGGCTAAATAATATTGCATTTTCTAACTTCTATATATATATATATATAGGCTAGCCTAGGTCTAGGCTATAATCAGTCATTCACTAATTCCATCAAAATGCCTCAAAGCATGTAGGCTAAATATTACATGTTCTAACTTCTATATATATAGCCTAGGTCTAGGCTATAATCACTAATTCCATCAAAATGCCTCAAAGCATGTAGGCTAAATATTGCATGTTCTAACTTTAATATATAGCCTAGGCCTAGGTCTAGGCTATAATCAGTCACTAATTCCATCAAAATGCCTCAAAGCATGTAGGCCTAGGCTAAATATTGCATGTTCTAACTTCTATGTATAGGCCTAGGCCTATAATCACACTCATTTTATTAGTGTCAAGTAGAAAGTGTTAATTTTGAAAGTATCATATAGGCCTAGACTAAATTTAGCCTACAATAAAATTTTATTAAATTTTGATCTGAAGCTAGGCTTTATTCTGAGCATTAAAATTAATAGGCCTAGGCTACTTTCTATTAAATTACTTAATCTATCTAAAGTAGACCTATCTAGGCATATATACCCTATTGCCATTCCCAAAGGGGGGACCACGAATAAATCGCCTCCTTGCACCTCTGTGATCCGGCGTACCTCCTCCTGAATGGTGCGGAATTGCGAATACTGATTATTACTGAAGCACTCTGCCCATAAACAAGTTGCCCCAACGTTTTACTGTCCATGTGGACAAACTAAGTGGCCTATGCTATATATATTAACCCTTTCACTGCGGGTGACGTTCTGGAATGTTTTGGCAATTTACAGCAATTTCCAAGCTTTAAAAGCCTGTATGTATATCCTTCAGGTCCATGGAAGTTGGGCAACATTATATTAAAGTAAATATATATATTTATTGACATTAGAGATTGAATTTATTGATTTACCCTTGATTCTGTAGTTTAAATTTAAAATGAATAAAAAACGGTTTGCGTTTGCATATTTGCATTTGAGGACTAGAAATTTCACAAGGTTTGCACATTTGTGTTTGCTGAAGTTATGTTCTGGGTTTCCTGATTTGTGTTTGCTGACTTGACTTTTTGTTTGTGGTGCCCAGCTCTGGTGAAAGGGATCTGCCTTATGTGGGCCACTTGGCTCTGCAGACTCCCATTTTCATCTTGGTTGCATGTGTAAGGGATCTGCCTCATTTGTACCGGTGTACAAACAAACAAGAGCGAGAGAGAAAGAGATTGGCTGTGTAAGGGATCTGCCTCTATTCGCTTGGTATAAGAGTTGTAGATATGTGGAATAGGCTACTGAGTGCTATAGTAGGATCAATAACAATAGAGCTTCAACATATAATTTGATTGAACGAGATGTGTTGGGTGTGAAAGGGATCTGCCGTGTGTGGGCCAATCGGCTCTCTGCAGACTCCCATTTTCATCTTGGTAGCATATGTAAGGGATCTGCCTCATTTGTACAAGTGTGCAAATAAGAGAGAGAGAGAGAGAGAGAGAGAGATTGGCTGTGTAAGGGATCTGCCTCTCTCGTAACAGAGTCGTAGATATGTGAAATAGGCTACCTAGTGCTATAGTGGGATCAAGAATAGAGAATTTCAAGATAAAATCAGATAGTCATATGGACGAAATGGGTTGGATGTGAAAGGGATCTGCCTTTGGTGGGCCACTTGTCTCTCTGCAGATTCCCATGTTCATCTTAGTTGCATGTGTAAGGGATCTGCCTCATTTGTACCGGTGTGCAAGCAAACGAGCGACAGATAGAATTCAGCATAAAATTAGATAGGACGAGATGGGTTGGGTGTGAAAGTCTGCCACGGGCGTGTCTGGCCACCATTTTGGATATCATATCAAAAGTTGCCCAATACAAAAAATGCACCTTGTGTCAAAGTTTGGTCCCGATCCGACAAGCAGTTCCGGAGTTATTGCGTAAAAAACGGACTATATGTATTTTTATGGAAACGTGCAATTCTTCTTGAACCCCTGATAACGTTGCTTGCTGTTTGAGGGAGGAGGAAAGGTAAGTCACACCACACCAAAAATTGTCAAAACTTTGAAGGTCTAGAACTTTGTTATTAAACAAAGCATTTGGCAAAGGGAGGAATTGTTAAAAACCTTAGCCAACACTCTGTTATTCACCAAAAATAAATTTGAATTATCATTATTATTTGGTAGGGTAGGTATGTATAGGTAGGTTGGCTAAATAATTGGTGGAATTCGTAGGGACTCGAACTGTTTTGAGAGAGTTAAATAAAACAAAAATAATAGATCTGAATAATAAATCGACTATGTTATTAAGCAAAACTGGGGGATGCGTGGAAGCCTATAGACTGTAGACGGTAAACTTTGTGTGGGTAGCGAATACGGTTTTAAAGTCATTTAAGAATAGACACTTTTCAATGCTGAGGCCAAACTATTCCACCCATTTATATTATTTTGGTATCAAGACGTTCGGAATCGCGAGCCTCACCTAACTACGCAAACATGGCTTTGATCATCGGCGTAGTTTTCAAGATGTGGAATTTTAAGTAGAATTCGAGTTTTTTTCAAGATTGCCAGAAAAACCACACGTGCAAAAGCAAAACCTTCTCTATAACATTTGCGGAGCATTAGTAGTGGAGTCCATATGCCAAAGCCCAATCATTTCCTATGAGTGGGAGAGACGGTATTTAGGCGTCAAATTTTTCGGGAAAATGGCTGCCACTGACCTGTTTGGCCGCCATGCCGGATGTTTAGCATATCAAAAGTTGCCCAATACAAAAACGCACCTCTTGTGAAAGTTTGATCCCGATCCAAAAAGCGGTTATGGAGTTATTGTGTAAAAAATGGCGTGTAAGAAGAATTTGGATGAATAAGTGGGTTTAATGATTACAATAGGGGTTCCCCGCAGGGGTCGAACCCCTAATAATAATAATAATATTTATAATAATAATAATACAAATAATGATGATGATGATGATAATAATAAGAAGAAGAGTAACAAGAACAATATAATTGTTCACTAGCTAAAAATACTAATCACACTAGGAATATCGAAAAGAAACGCAAGATTTAAAAAAAAATAGTGTGGTGACAATGAAGATTCTTTAGCAGAGAGAACTGTTGTTGTTGTTGTTGTTGTTCCCCAAGCTGCCTGGCCGAACAGCCCCAAGGCCCCGAGCAAAGCCAAGGCCATAACCGAGCGCCCCCACAGAACCCTCCCTGCTTACCACAATAAAGCCTGGGTGACCGAAGCCACTCCATGGCGGGGAGCTGAGGGGGGTGCAGAAACGCCCGGGAAACCAAAGCCCCACCCAGGGCCCTGTGCCCCTCAGCAATTATGAAGAGAAAGTTGAGGGGCAAAGGAAAAATGTGACGCTTTGACTTCCAATCTTGGTAAATTGGGAGGTCAATCCACGGAAGAGACGCCGTCACTTGAGATCTAGAGAATATATAAGTAAAAGGAACAGTCAGAGTAAGCTATGGGTATGGCAGAGATCGCTCAGTTCTCACTCTGATAGACCAGCCCAGAGAGAACTGTTGATGAAGTTATGTAAAATTATGGGTCCGACAATGATTGGAAAACAACAAAATCATGGTAACCAAACCAGAAGCTAAGGAATTGACCACTTGCGAATTTTGGGCTATACGGAAGTTAAGAGCTGTAGACATCAATATTTAGCACAATTATCACCTATAATACGCTTGTAGTACATATTTTAATATATATATATATAAATAACTTTATTTATGTTAACTTTAACACCTTACGAGCGGCCTATGCGGTTTATTTATGTGTACCGCACAGCGGGGTGTTTTTAGCCAAAATAGGGCTGTTTACGTGATCATTTTCATGCCTAAATAAGACCCAGAACGTAAAACAAGTACCTATCCCTGAAAGGGCATAAACAGAGCTTTCGAATGACACCATAACGATCCTTGTATGATGGATAGTTTTCTTGCAATAACCGTGCAACGCGAGTGCAAAAAGCAGGTAATTCGGTACTTTCAGTACATAATTGAGTATGTAGCGAGTGAGAGAGGGAGGAGGGAGCTGAGATTTGTGTCAGTAGGTTCGCCGCGGTGGTCTGGAGCAGTCATACGCTCGCTAGTCTCCTGCCACCACTTGTCTCTCTCTCTCAGCCACATTACGTGCTGAAATTGCCACTCGAGTTATGTCGAGCGCCGCCACATAGTCCAGCTTTATTTAACTCGACTTATGTTGCTCGCCGCTAAATAAGGGTTAATGCTTCCAAAACCCAATTTCTCCATCTATCTACCCGTCAGGATCTCCCAGCGGACTATCCCTTATTCTTCAACAATACAAAAATCAACCCTTCATCTTCTCTCAATATTCTTGGTGTCTCTTTTTCTTCTGCTCTCATTTGGAAGGACCATATTACCAGTCTTGCTAAGGCAGCCTCCCAGAAGCTGGGTGTGCTCAACCGCCTTAGGGGGTTCTTTTCCCCTGCACAGCTTCTTGCTCTGTACAGGGGCATAGTGCGCCCTTGTATTGAGTATTGTTCACATGTGTGGGAGGTTCCTCTCACACTGCTCTCCTAGACAAAGTTGAAAGGAAGGCCTTTCGTATCATTAACTCCCGTCCACTCACCAACTCTCTGCAATCTCTCTCTCTCCGCCGCAATGTTGCATCTCTCTCGCTATTCTATCGCTACTATAATAATCATTGTTCCTCAGAGCTATCCCAGTGCATACCACCTCCTTTACGTAGGGCACGTGGTACCCGTCTTGCAACTCAATCCCACCCCTACTCTGTGCAACTCTCCAACCCAAGAGTGAAACGTTACTCTCAAACTTTCTTCTACTCAACAGCTGAGCTCTGGAACTCTCTCCCAGAATCAGTCTTTCCCTCTTCCTATGACTTAAATTGCTTCAAACTCCGTGTGTCCAGGCATTTTGGCTCGAACTTCCCTTGATTTTGGCCCTGTCACTCTTTCAACTATGGGGGAGGCACTCGCTATAGGCAGTTATGCCTTTTGCCTCCCTCAATCACATAGAAAAAAAAAAAAAAAAAAAAAAATACATAATATCAAATTCATCGTACTTTCCATCCATCAGAACTATACATTATTATTGTATGTCTGGTTTATATCTATGTTTACAGCTCCAACTTCTTTATAGCCTGAAACTCTGAAGTGGTCAATTGGAATATAATGCAGAACGAGAAACACAACATTCCAGCACAAGAATGACAAGAGGTCCCCTGGCCAATCTAAGAACCTATCGCACATTTCACACACTCTCACCCACCCTAACATGACAACGCAAGGCCATTACAAAACCACGGTACCAACAATGAGAAACGTATTTTTATTAAAGTGTTGCCCACATGCAATAAGTAGGTCATAAATCGTTAACCCTAATGGCCTAATCTAACAGTATGTAGGCTGTACATTTTCACACTTATTCCCTGGCTGACCCTTCCCAATTGGTAGAAATATTAGCTTGATTACTCTAGTCGTTTGTGAGTAATAGAGGTTAATGTTCAAGAGTTTTGAACTGCTTATTTAGAACAGGGTGTAGCACACGAGAACTTTGGTCGGCAATTGTTCATTATTAAAAAAAAAATCTGACAAAATTTCTGGGATCTTTTGCACTGGTAGCAGAAAATAGACTGAAGACAGAGGAGCTTATATATTATAACCTTTAGAAGATACGATGACGCATTTATTTTCTGTTGTCAGGCTATTATTATATGATTATATTCAAATTAAGAAGGGTATATGGAAGTCAGAGGGTTGATTGAAATAGTGTTTACCTTTATAATTGCCACAGATCCTTCCTAAGCTGTATGGTATCGTTTATAGCCAGAATAACCTGTCAAAATGAGTCATAATCTTGAAAGGGTTAAGTGACAGTGACACAGTTATATTATAAGTTTACCTCATAAGCTGCCAGACCAGTGTTGACGATAAACTTACAAGGAGAAGGGTATGAATGTGATACTCTCATTAGCCTTCAGATGACAATAGAAAGTGTTGAGAAATACAAAGAATACCTACACTCTGAAAAACGAGGGTGAAAATTAGACTATATATAAAATGGACAGAGTGGAATATGATCGATGTTTACAAGTATTGAATCATAGGGGGTAACTTTTATATTTATTGATTTATTTTTTTATATTTTTTTATGTTTTTGTAATTTATGAATGTGGAACAGTTGAGGCGTTGTGATGGGGGATGGGTGATGACGGTAGTGTGGTCTTTGTAGAATGGTGATCTATTTTTTATTAACTTCACCACAACACCAAACACCTCCAATGGAATTAATGAAAGCACATGTGCGATCCAACAGGATTCGAACCCGGGTTATCACACACAGATTTTTGACACCTTAAC
Organism: Paralithodes platypus; assembly: GCA_032716605.1. NCBI lineage: Eukaryota > Metazoa > Arthropoda > Malacostraca > Decapoda > Lithodidae > Paralithodes > Paralithodes platypus. Next base: position 4,036,535 of record CM064514.1, on the reverse strand, counting down.
CATTACACCACCAAGACGGTTAAAAGGTTTATGCACATACCTACGACTTATTATCCATTCCTGGATATTAATCTAATCATGTTCATACTCCCACCGCACCATGATAGCCTAATGTTTAAGTGAGAGGAAAGAATATTCATGGGGCACAGACCATATACTGTAGATAGGTGGGTGGTGATGAGAGATGAATAATAGTAATATGTGGGTGGTGATAATTAGTGGGTGTTGATAATAGGTGAATGGTGATGCTTTGCGTTGGTGATGATGAAAGTTGTACATGGTGGTGATAGCAGGTGTAGGTGGTGATAGTTGTGATGACAGGTGTGGGTGGTAGTGATGGTGGTGGTAATGAAAGGTGTGGGTGGTGGTGATGATGACATGTATTGGTGGTGGTGGTGATGATGACAGATGAGGGTGGTGATGACAGGTGTTGACTGGTGTGAGTGGTGATGATGACGGTGATAACAACATTATCAGGTGTGCGTAGTGTTTTTGTTAGTGGCGATAACAACAGGTGTGGGTGGTGATCACAGGTGTGGGTGTTGTTTTTGGTTATAGTAGATGTGGTTAGTGATGTCAGGTGTGGGTGGTGATGACAGGTGTGGGTGGTGATGTCAGGTGTGAGTGGTGATGACAGGTGTGGGTGGTGATGTCAGGTGTGGGTGGTGATGTCAGGTTTGGGTGGTGATGACAGGTGTGGGTGGTAATGGCAACAGCTGTGGGTGGTGTGACAACAGGTGTGGGTGGTGATGACAACAGGTGTGGGTGGTGATGACACAGGTGTGGGTGGTGATGACAGATGTGGATATACATGACAACATGTGTGGATAGTGATGATAACAGTTGTGGGTGGTGATGACAACATGTGTGGGTGGTGATGACAACAGGTGTGGGTGGTGATGATGACAACAGGTGTGGGTGGTGGTGATGACAACAGGTGTGGGTGGTGATGACAACAGGTGTGGGTACTGATGACATCAGGTGTGGGTGGTGGTGATGACAACAAGTGTGGGTTGTGATAAAAGGTGTGGTTGGTGATGACAACAGGTGTGAGTGGTGATGACAACAGGTGTGGGTGGTGGTGATGACAACAGGTGTGGGTGGTGATGACAACAGGTGTGGGTGGTGGTGATGACAACAGGTTTGGGTGGTGGTGATGATAACAAGTGTGGGTCATGATGACAACAGGTGTGGGTGGTGGTGACAACATAAGTGGGTGGTGATGATAACAGGTGTGGGTGGTGGTGATGATAACAAGTGTGAGTGGTGATGACAACAGGTGTGGGTGGTGATGAAAACAGGTGTGGGTGGTGGTGACAACAGATATGGGTGGTGATAACAACAGGTGTGGATGGTGATGACAAAAGGTGTGGGTGGTGATGATGACAACAGGTGTGGATAGTGATGACAACAGGTGTGGGTGGTGACGACAACATGTGTGGGTGGTGATGACAACAGGTGTGGGTGGTGATGATGACAACAGGTGTGGGTGGTGGTGATGACAACAGGTGTGGGTGGTGATGACAACAGGTGTGGGTGGTGATGACAACAGGTGTGGGTACTGATGACATCAGGTGTGGGTGGTGGTGATGACAACAAGTGTGGGTGGTGATAACAGGTGTGGTTGGTGATGACAACAGGTGTGAGTGGTGATGACAACAGGTGTGGGTGGTGGTGATGACAACAGGTGTGGGTGGTGATGACAACAGGTGTGGGTGGTGGTGATGACAACAGGTTTGGGTGGTGGTGATGATAACAAGTGTGGGTCATGATGACAACAGGTGTGGGTGGTGGTGACAACAGAAGGGGGTGGTGATGATAACAGGTAGGGGTGGGTGGTGATGACAACAGGTGTGGGTGGTGATGACAATAGGTGTGGGTGATGATGACAACATGTGTGGGTGGTGGTGGTGACAACAGGTGTGGGTGGTGATGACAACAGGTGTGGGTGGTGATGACAACAGATGTGGGTGGTGATAACAGATGTGGGTGGTGATGACAACAGGTATGGGTGGTGATGACAACAGGTGTGGGTGGTGATGATAAAAGGTGTGGATAGTGATGATAACGGGTTGGTGGTGGTGAAAACAGGTGTGGGTGGTTGTGATGACAACAGATGTGGGTGGTGATGATAAAAGGTGTGGGTGGTGGTTACAACAGGTGTGGGTGGTTGTGATGACAACATATGTGGGTGGTGATGATAAAAGGTTTGGGTGGTGGTGACAACAGGTATGGGTGGTGATGACAACAGGTGTGGGTGGTGATAACAGGTGTGGGTGGTGATGACAACATGTATGGGTGGTGATGACAATAGGTGTGGGTGGTGATGACAACAGGTATGGGTGGTGATGACAACAGGTGTGGGTGGTGGTGACAACAGGTGTGGGTCGTGATAACAACAGGTATGGGTGGTGATGATAAAAGGTGTGGGTGGTGGTGACAACAGGTGTGGGTGGTGATGACAACAGGTGTGGGTGGTGATGACAACAGGTGTGGGTGGTGATGATAACAGGTGTGGGTGGTGATGACAACAGGTGTGGGTTGTGATGATAACAGGTGTGGGTGGTGGTGACAACAGGTGTGGGTGGTGATGACAACAGGTGTGGGTGGTGATGACCACAGGTGTGAGTGGTGATAAAAGGTGTGGGTGGTGGTGCCAACAGGTGTGGGTGGTTGTGATGACAACAGATGTGGGTGGTGATGACAACAGGTGTGGGTGGTGATGTCAACAGGTGTGGGTGGTGATAATAACAGGTGTGGGTGGGGGTGACAATAGGTATGGGTGGTGATGACAACAGGCGTGGGTGGTGATGACAACAGGTGTGGGTGGTGATGATAACAGGTATGGGTGGTGATGACAACAGGTGTGGGTGGTGATGACAACAGGTATGGGTGGTGATGACAACAGGTGTGGGTGGTGATGACAACAGGTGTGGGTGGTTGTGATGACAACAGATGTGGGTGGTGATGATAAAAGGTGTGGGTGGTGATGATAACGGGTGGGTGGTGGTTAAAACAGGTGTGGGTGGTTGTGAAGACAACAGATGTGGGTGGTGATGATAAAAGGTGTGGGTGGTGGTGACAACAGGTGTGGGTGGTTGTGATGGCAACAGATGTGGGTGGTGATGATAAAAGGTTTGGATGGTGGTGACAACAGGTATGGGTGGTGATGACAACAGGTGTGGGTGGTGATAACAGGTGTGGGTGGTGATGACAACATGTATGGGTAGTGATGACAACAGGTGTAGGTGGTGATGACAACAGGTGTGGGTGGTGATGACAACAGGTATGGGTGGTGATGACAACAGGTATGGGTGGTGATGATAACAGGTGTGGGTGGTGATGACAACAGGTGTGGGTGGTGATGATGAAAGATGTGGCTGGTGGTGACAACAGGTTACATGGGTGGTGATGAAAACAGGTGTTGGTGGTGATGACAACAGGTATGGGTGGTGATGACAACAGGTACGGGTGGTGATGATAAAAGGTTTGGATGGTGGTGACAACAGGTGTGGGTGATGATGACAACAGGTGTGGGTGGTGATGATAACAGGTGTGGGTGGTGATAACAGGTATGGGTGGTGATGACAACAGGTGTGGGTGGTGATGACAACAGGTGTGGGTGGTGATGACAACAGGTGTGGGTGGTAATGACAACAGGTATGGGTGGTGATGACAACAGATGTGGGTGGTGATGAGAACAGGGGTGGATGGTGGTTATGACAGGGTAGGAGAGGGCTTGAACGTCTGCTCTAAAAGCCTTGACATTTCCCTCACCTTCTTGCGCTGCGTGTCATAACTCTAACCCTGAACTTATCGCTCGTTTTTTGTATCTTATCTTCGTTAATTTCCTTTCGATTAATGTCTCCTGTCGTGTTCATAGTGTGTGTGTTGTTCGTTGCCAATCCATACCTAATTCAGTTAGCCTTCATCATCATCATCGTCATATCTAACATTATCAATATCCTTTTCATCATCATCACCATCATTATCATCATACATATTATTATTATTATCACCATTTTCATTACTATCATCATTATAATTATCATATCATCATACCTATCATCAACAACATCATCATTATTATTATAGTCATTATTTTCCCTCTAATTCACCTGACAAGCCGCAGTAATTTCCTTCAGAATAAGCACAAGTGAGAACAGGACAGTTCTGGTCAGTGCAATTATACCGTACACTTTTCAAAGTTTGTAGTTAAATAATTTGCTTTGTCTCTATTGAAATTCTGAGCTGTGACAAGAGTTATGTATCGAATAATGGTATTAAAACGTATATAAATAGTATATTAATTACGAACTTGTTATGGTAGTTTTCTCTCACGGCTTTAGAGGGAGGTTTTTAGTTTGTTCCCTAGACCTCCATGAAGCTGAAAATTAAATGTGTACATTTTCAATCGAAAAATGTACACATTGAACTTGAAAGTGTTTTTTTTAGGGGGGGGGGGGGGGAGTAAGCTTGATGGAGGTCTAGGCAGGAAACTAATATAATAATACAAATATACATACATGAGCAGATAAATACGGCCACCTGCCCTTAATATTAACTCCAGAAATGGGACGAAAGTTCTTAAAATCGCCAAACTAATGGGGCGAACGTCTTAAACTCTCAATAGCAATAAGGCTAAATATGAGGGAGAAAGGTGTCAAGAAAATAATCCCTCAAGTATAAATCTCCCCTTAAGCAGGGTTGTTTAATTTAAATCAAGTTGATTTAAATCATGATTTAAATCAAATGATTTAAACAAAAAATAACTGATTTAAATCATAACCTTATCATTAATTGAAAACGAGAGGGGAAAGAAGGAAAATTAAGCAAATGTGTTTTATGAAAACCATGAAAACCAGTCAGAAGTTGACGCACTGCTGAGAGGATGTCACTGCCCAAAACACTTGCATGAGACTCCCACCAATCAGTAGCTGACAGGGTTTTGGTCACAGGCTTTGTAAACTTGAATGACTGGAAAGGAGGTGATTTTCCCTGAAACTTCATGATGGTGGGAACAAGTGTTGGATATTTCTCATTGGCGTATTCCAATGCAATATTCACCTCTTCTTCATTGAGCGTTTTCCCCTGAAGTGAAGGATGAAGCATGTTGGCAAGCAGGTGAGCCTTGGTAATGAATTGTTCATACCTCTTTCTCACCATTTTTCCCATTTGCTGAGTGTTTGTGAGGTGTCCGCATAATTTCTTCCAAATATCAACTGCTTGAGCGATGGTGCATTTGTCACTCTGTATCTGATCTAGAGCCTTAGCTATTGGCTGCAATTGAGCCAATAGTTCCTCAGCGGAGCATTTTAGGCCAAGGTTGGATACCTTATTCCTTACCCCAGAATCAATCATATCCCTGTTGACTTCACAGATCTTCATGAGAATTTTGTATTACACTGCTCTTAATAGTTTTTGCCCCTACTATCTTCATTGGTACAGTAATGTTAGTTAGAGGAGACATAGACATAGGCCTATTGATGTGAAAACGTCCATCACAGAAATAGAAAATATGTAAATTCATCTGTTATATGCATTTTTAATTCACTTATTCTATCTCTGTTTAGTTATAAATATGCTAAACAATATCCTGTAGTAGTTAGATTTCATGTAGAACATCAAATTAATACAAATAAAAAAAAATGATTTAAATCAAATAAATCTGATTTAAATCAAATAAATCATGTTTTTTTTTTTTTTTTAAATAAAACAAATCAACAACCCTGCCCTTAAACCTCAACAAATCAGGTGGCAAATGAGTAACTTCCCCTACTTACAGTAATCAGATTATAGTTTATGTTCATTGTGTTGGATGACGTTCCCTTTGAGAAACTACCCTTTCCCTAAACTTTATGCAACAGTCCTTGAATCCGTCTCAGTTAATTGTATGTCACCGTATTGTACCGTGTTCCGATTCGCTTCCCTTCACCGCAGCCCTATAAACCCAAATATAGACACCTTTCTATACTACGTCGCTTTTTCCTGTTGAGTGTTTTGGCCCTTCTCGTAATCCATTATAATGAGCCTGTCTGTTCCCCATATAGATAACAGTCAGGGATCTTATAGTAACTCTGTTGGATTTACTGTTAACTCACCCTGGCCTTTTATCTTCGCCCAGTCTGTTTGGTTATATGGTTTACATTATTTTGTTTTCCCTCCACTTAACTCTTATTTTATTATTTAACTTCATATACTGTAACTATATCTTCGTTTCTCTGATCATCTCTTGTTTATCTAATCATTATTTCTAATGGCTTCTCACATGTTCAATCTATTATTGTTAGCGGCTTACTGTGTGTGTGTATGTATGTGTGAGAGAGAGAGAGAGAGAGAGAGAGAGAGAGAGAGAGAGAGAGAGAGAGAGAGAGAGAGAGAGAGAGAGAGAGAGAGAGAGAGAGAGAGAGAGAGAGAGAAGATTGAAGAGCGTGATAGTACTCCCACTTCTTTTATATGCGGTCTTTCTATTATATATTTTAATTATATTTCTTAGTTTCTTTGTTCTTTTCTTAATATAACATACTTTCATGATATTTCTTAGTTCCTTTGTTCTTGTCTGAATATAACATACTTTCATGATATTTCTTAGTTCCTTTGTTCTTGTCTGAATATAACATACTTCCATTATATTTCTTAGTTCCGTTGTTCTTGTCTGAATATAACATACTTCCATTATATTTCTTAGTTCCTTTGTTCTTGTCTGAATATAACATACTTCCATTATATTTCTTAGTTCCTTTGTTCTTGTCTTAATATAACATACTTCCATTATATTTCTTAGTTCCTTTGTTCTTGTCTTAATATAACATACTTCCATTATATTTCTTAGTTCCTTTGTTCTTGTCTTAATATAACATACTTCCATTATATTTCTTAGTTCCTTTGTTCTTGTCTTAATATAACATACTTCCATTATATTTCTTAGTTCCTTTGTTCTTGTCTTAATAACATACTTCCATTATATTTCTTAGTTCCTTTGTTCTTGTCTTAATATAACATACTTCCATTATATTTCTTAGTTCCTTTGTTCTTGTCTTAATATAACATACTTCCATTATATTTCTTAGTTCCTTCTTGTCTTAATATAACATACTTTCATTATATTTCTTAGTTCCTTGTTCTTGTCTTAATATAACATACTTTCATTATATTTCTTAGTTCCTTTGTTCTTGTCTTAATATAACATACTTTCATTATATTTCTTAGTTCCTTTGTTCTTGTCTTAATATAACACACTTTCATTATATTTCTTAGTTCCTTTGTTCTTGTCTTAATATAACACACTTCCATTATATTTCTTAGTTCCTTTGTTCTTGTCTTAATATAACATACTTTCATTATATTTCTTAGTTCCTATGTTTCCCTCTTATTTGTCTCTGTTCTTACAACGTTGGTTATATCATAATTGCTAATATAACCCTATTGTTATATCTAATCCTTTTCCTTGTATTGTGTTCATCATCACCCTTCACTTCTCCATTCCTACCTATCTATTCTATTTTTGTTTCTCCATATATCCTTCCATCCCATATTTTATCCATCCACATCCCCTCTTACTCCCATTCCTTTTACCCGTACTCCTCCTACTTCCCCCTCCCTTATATAAAGTGTGGGTGTGCGTGTTGCAATGTTTCACCTCTCTCTCTCTCTCTCTCTCTCTCCAGTTACCCTACCAGTTTAGCCACACCCTATCCCTCCCTTAACCACATTCTACACCCTTGGCACACTACTTTCCCTTACTCCCCTCACACGCCATTTCCCCATATATTCTCATTAAAAAAGGGTGTGGGTGGGGTTAGTTTGTTCCCAATCTCCTCCATCTTCCATCAAATCTTAAAAAAAAAAAAAAAAAAAAAAAAAAAAAAAAATCTATATTGATTGGTATATTTTTCAGTAACAAAATTCTCAGCCGATCCTAATATAAATGCTCGCTCTCGCTCGCCAGGAGTAGGTCGACACCAAAATGGCACGAAAGCTGTTGATATTGGCAAAGATATGGGGTGACTGGTATCTTCTCCGTATATTCTTCCATCTCATAATGTAACCGTCCACTTCCCCCCCTAGCCACGTTACACACCCTTGGCCCTACTGTACTCTCCCTGGCTACCATCAAGCGCCCTTTTCCCCCCATGTTCTATGGCTAGTTTTTCTCTCTTTAAGGGGGAATGGGTAGTTTTTCTGGTCCCCCTTTTCCCTCATATTAATTCCTATTAGTTTTCACATTTTAAGATGTTCGGCCCATTATTTTGGCGATTTTAAGACCTTTCGCCCCATTTCTTTGTCAATATTAAAAAAAATCGTGTCATTTAGGTGTCGATTTCTTTCCCTGGCGAGTGATAGCGAGTCTGTAATTTAAGAGAAACCGGCCTTCGGCCGGGACATTTCTGTATCGAAGAAATGTACAAATTTATCTTGAAGGATTTTTTTTTTGGGGGGGGGGGTAAGCTTAATGAAGATCTAGGGAGGAAACTAACATATTAATAAAAATATACATAAATAAGCCAACAAATACGGCCATCCCCCCTTAATGTTTACTCCTGCCTTCGTTTATCTCTAACTTACTTAATCTATTCTACCTTCTCTCGCTTATATATTAACTTACTTAATATATTCTACCTTCTCTCGCTTATATATTAACTTACTTAATCTATTCTACCTTCTCTCGCTTATATATTAACTTACTTAATCTATTCTACCTTCTCTCGCTTATATATTAACTTACTTAATCTATTCTACCTTCTCTCGCTTATATATTAACTTACTTAATCTATTCTACCTTCTCTCGCTTATATATTAACTTACTTAATATTCTACCTTCTCTCGCTTATATATTAACTTACTTAATCTATTCTACCTTCTCTCGCTTATATATTAACTTACTTAATCTATTCTACCTTCTCTCGCTTATATATTAACTTACTTAATCTATTCTACCTTCTCTCGCTTATATTAACTTACTTAATCTATTCTACCTTCTCTCGCTTATATATTAACTTACTTAATCTATTCTACCTTCTCTCGCTTATATATTAACTTACTTAATCTATTCTACCTTCTCTCGCTTATATATTAACTTTTGTCTTCATGTATTTCTGACTTAAACTTTCTTAACGTTTAATTATTATGTTCCTTCCAACAACCAACTATACTCCTAAAATCGATTAATGAAATTTACAAACACATGTGGCAGTCCGTGGATTCGAATCCAGGATGCTCACACCGAAAATCAACACCTTATGCATCGCACCACGAAGACAGTTAAAGAATGGTGGACACTGCCTATGATTTATAATGCAACTTCGAATCCTGCATATCAATCTAAGCATGTACACACATCCCAACTGCAACTCACGTAGGCTATGCATATGTGAATGGAAAGAGCAATTAATGGGGCCTTAACCACTAGGGAAGTCCTCTCGATAAATTACCCCTGAACCAATATCAATTATTATGTTCCTTCCAACAACCAACTATACTCCTAAAATCGATTAATGAAATTTACAGACTTAAACTTTCCTAACTTTAGCTATTCTACATTTTCTCTCTTCAATCTTAACTCTTGTCTTCATTAATCTCTGACTTATTTTCAACTTTCCTAACTTAAGCTAATCTACCTTTTCCCACTTCAACTATTAACTCTTGCCTTCGTTTATCTCTGACTTAACCTCTCCTAACTTAACCCTTTCTATACCGGTGACGTGTTTTGTATTTGATTTCAGCTACATTTAGGCTATTTGATGTAGCTTAGGAAGGATACATGGTAGGTAAACGGATTAATTGAGATAGTCTGTAGCTGTTCAATTGATCCACGTCCTTCCTAAGCTGAATACAATTGTTTAATAGTAGCCAAAATATAATCAAAAGGACGTCGCCGGTACAGAAGGGGTTAATTGCCATACTTACATTTATTATGTTCCTTCCAACAACCAACCATGCTCCTAAAATACTCCTAAAATACTCCTAAAATACTCCTAAAATACTCCTAAAATACTCCTAAAATACTCCTAAAATACTTACATTTATTATGTTCCTTCCAACAACCAACCATGCTCCTAAAATACTCCTAAAATACTCCTAAAATACTCCTAAAATACTCCTAAAATACTCCTAAAATACTTACATTTATTATGTTCCTTCCAACAACCAACCATGCTCCTAAAATACTCCTAAAATACTCCTAAAATACTCCTAAAATACTCCTAAAATACTTACATTTATTATGTTCCTTCCAACAACCAACCATGCTCCTAAAATACTCCTAAAATACTCCTAAAATACTCCTAAAATACTCCTAAAATACTCCTAAAATACTCCTAAAATACTTACATTTATTATGTTCCTTCCAACAACCAACCATGCTCCTAAAATACTCCTAAAATACTCCTAAAATACTCCTAAAATACTCCTAAAATACTCCTAAAATACTCCTAAAATACTTACATTTATTATGTTCCTTCCAACAACCAACCATGCTCCTAAAATACTCCTAAAATACTCCTAAAATACTCCTAAAATACTCCTAAAATACTTACATTTATTATGTTCCTTCCAACAACCAACCATGCTCCTAAAATACTCCTAAAATACTCCTAAAATACTCCTAAAATACTCCTAAAATACTCCTAAAATACTTACATTTATTATGTTCCTTCCAACAACCAACCATACTCCTAAAATAGATTAATGAAATTTACAAACACATGTGGCAGTCCGTGGACTCGAACCTAGGATGCTCACACCGAAAATCAACACCTTATACATCGCACCACGAAGACAGTTATACGATCTTCTCCATCTTCACCTATACTCTCTCCCTCAATCAATCTATCCTTCATCCTATGACTTAGACTGCTTTAAACTTCGTGTGTCCAGTCACTTTGACCCCAACGTCCCTTGAATTTGGCTCTCTTGTCATTCTTTTAGCCTTGTGGGAGACACTCGTCACAGGAAGCCTGCCTTTTGTCTCCTTCATAAACACAAATGAAGAGCTTAGAAACAAAGAAGAAAGAAGTAGCGCAAAATAAAGCAGTAGATAATTTGATATGATTTTATTGTTTATTCCAAATGATATATTATCCGCTTCTTCCTCCCCCGTTCTTGTTCTCTGAGCCGGAGTATGCCCACCGGATCCCCATCAAACCTTGACGTTTCGCTAACATTTGCGTAAGACCCTGTACAACACAAAGGTCAAGTTTAGGCTCCATGTGACCTTTAGTTTATTGTGACAGAAGGAAATGGTTGACCTTTTGTGCCGTGTTGATGAGATGCAAGGCTTGATTATGTTGATGAGATGCAAGGCTTGATTATGTTGATGAGATGCAAGGCTTGATTATGTTGATGAGATGCAAGGCTTGATTATGTTGATGAGATGCAAGGCTTGATTATGTTGATGAGATGCAAGGCTTGATTATGTTGGTTTGTTTTATATGTTTTAGCTCACATTTGTTTAACACTATCACGTCCGACCTCTTGTGGGTTATTATGATATTTTGTATAATTATTATTGAGGATTTTGCTTGCATTTTGCCATTTTCGAGCAATGTATTTTATTTGTCCCCTATACGTTTACAAAATATTACAAAATAATGCCTGCCCAAACTTCGTTTAAACTAACAAAAATCCTACTCAGACCCTATTCACGCTAAATTTGTACATTATTCGATAAAAAAATGTCCCGGCTGAAGCCCGGTTTGTTCTGTGTTACAGGCTCACTATCGCTCACCCAGAACAAATAATCGACATCTGAAAGGGGTAAAGCGTCTTATTATCGCCAAACTGTTGTGGGTGAAACGTCTAAAATCTCCACACTAATCGAGTGAAACAGGAGAGGTCCAAAAAGATCAACCTTGGACTAAATAAGGTTAAGTCCCTACATAATATAAATTAAAGTTTGAGTTACATGCGACATTTAGTTTTATAGGGACAAAAGGACAATTGTCACTATTGAGCAGATCGTCATGACATTAAATTCAAAGTTTATATTAAATTAATTATTATTATTATTATTATTAAAAATATTAAGTTTGTTTGTTTTAAATGTTTTGGTCCCTTTTGATTAAGAGGGGGGGGGGGGGTTTCTGGCCCCCTTTCCCCTCATGTTGAGCTCCATTAGTTTTGACATTTTAAGACGTTCGTTCCATTAGTTTGGCGATTTTCAGACCTTTCACCCCATTTCTTTGTCAATATTCAGACCTGTCGTGTCATTTAGGTGTCGATCTTTTCCTGGCGAGCGATAGCGAGTCTGTATTTTAATGAGAAATTGGCGCCGGGACATTTTTCTACCGAAAAGTATACAAATTTATCTTGAAAGGGGGTCTAGGTTTTTTTGTTTTTTTTTTTTTTTTGAAGTTTATTGGAGGTCTAGGGAGGAAATTAGAAAAATAATAAATACATGACAAAGATCGACCAAAAAGTGGGACAACATTTAAAACGAATACACTTAATCACAGCTTTGAATGTAATGAAAACTGTGCTTTTTCTAAATCTGCTGTTTGTAAAATCCAAATAATTTATTCAGCTTTGGAATATATTCAGATCATACTGTCGCTATCGCTTGCCAGGAAAAAATCGATACCTAAATGGTACGAAAGGTCTTAAAATTGGCATAAATGAGGCAAAAGTTCTTAAAATCGCCAAACTAATAGGTCGAACGTCTTAAATCTCAAAAGTAATGGGGCTAAACATGAGGGAGAAAGGGGTACACCACAAAATCCCTCAAGTGGAAATTTGCCCTTAATACCACTAAATATTACACACAAAATACATCTACCCTCCAGCCAACTCCAGCACACATGTACTGTATAGCTAATAGTTATACAGTATATCTCAGTGTACTTGTTTGTATCTATGGTGTACATCTACCCTCCAGCCAACTCCAGCACACATGTACTGTATAGCTAATAGTTATACAGTATATCTCAGTGTACTTGTTTGTATCTATGGTGTACGATCTCTCGTATTATATTCATTCATAACCATTCAATGCAGTTTGTACTTACATTATATAGAATTATCTTCATTAGATTGTTACCGCCTTGACTACTAGAGATCTTTCATAAACTAAATTAATTTGAATAGTTTTTTCCAGAATGAATACAGTTATATATATAGGTAACACTACCCCGTTCTCAACATTAATCATCAATAACAAACCCCAATGTACCTGAATAAACTAATTAAAGTATATGGTCCTCCCGGAATTCGAACTCGGGACACCACACCCAGAACATAAGCACTTAAACCATTACACCACCAACACAGTTAAAGGTTGAGTACACGATCAGATTAATATAAATTTTCGAATTTTGGATATCAATCTAATCATGTAATCATATATTAGATTAAACATTATATCGACAGTTTGCTTTTTCAAGAGCTAAAATCTAAACAGAATCACCGTACTGAAATATTGTTAATTATATATATTTTACCTCTATATCACTTTACTTAGGTCTCAGGGCTTCACGTTTTTACAGGAAACTTTAAATTGAACTTTTTAACTTTTCTCCTCTCTTCGCAATTTTTCACGGCCCTCTGTATATCAACTTTAATATTAACTTATTTTTGTTTTCTTATCATACACTCTCTATTTTGGAATGATTACCGTGCACTTAATCCTTTGACTATGAGATGCTTGCCTTAATAAATACAACTTTTTACTCTCACTCTCTCTCTCTCTCTCATACACACACACACACACACACACACACACACACACACACTTCCTACTCTCAACGTTCCTCCCGCCCAAAAACAACAACAATGTAATAGAATTACAAGTTGTACCCCCGCATTTTCGTCGTTGCCCCCGTGTGTTCCATTAAGGGGCAAACGACTCTATCCTCTTACAGCGAGTGTCATGCCAGAGTTTACCGGGGTTTCTGGTGATAGGTGGTGTTGGTGTGTGTGTGTGTGTGTGTGCTGTGTATGTGTGTGTTCATGTTGTGTTGTGTGTGTGTGTTGTGTTACGTGTTGTGTGTGTGTTGTTAGTGTTGTGTGTGTGTGTGTTGTGTTGTGTATGTGTGTGTTCATGTTGTGTTGTGTGTGTGTGTTGTGTTGCGTGTTGTGTGTGTGTTGTTAGTGTTGCGTGTTGTGTGTGTGTGTTGTGTGTGTTGCGTGTTGTGTGTGTGTGTTGCGTGTTGTGTGTATTGCGTGTTGTGTGTGTGTGTATGTGTGTGTTGCGTGTTGTGTGTGTGTTGTGTGTGGTGTTGTGTTGTGTGTGTTGTGTTGTGTGTGGTGTTGTGTTGTGTGTGTTGTGTTGTGTTGTGTGTGGTGTTGTGTTGAGTGTTGTGTTGTGTTGCGTGGTGTGTGTGGTGTTGTGTTGTGTTGTGTGTGTTGTGTTGTGTGTGTGTGTTGTGTTGTGTTGTGTTGTGTGGTGTGTGAATTGTGTTGTGTTGTGTGTGGTGTTGTGTTGTGTGTGTGTTGTGTGTTGTTGTTGTCTTGTGTGCGTGTGTGTTGTTGTTGTTGTGTTGTGTGTGTGTGTTGTGTTGTGTTGTGTTGTGTGTGTGGGAGTGTGTGGGTGTGGTGTGTGTGTTGCGTGTGTGGGTGTGTGTTGCGTGTGTGGTGTGTGTTTGTGTTGTTTTATTGTGTTGTGTGTGTGTGTTGTGTGTGTATTGTGTTGTGTTGTGTTGTGTGTGTATTGTGTTTGTGTGTGTTGTATTGTGTTGTGTGTGTATTGTGTTGTGTTGTTTGTTGTGTGTGTGTTGTGTTGTGTTGTGTGTGTGTGTGTTGTGTTTTGTGTGTGTTGTGTTGTGTTGTGTTTTGTGTGTGTGGGGTGTTGTGTTGCGTGGTGTGGTGGTGTGTTGTGTTGTGTTGTGTTTTGTTGTGTGTGTGTTGTGTTGTGTGTTGTGTGGTGTTGTGTTGTGTTGTGTGTATTGTGTTGTGTTGTGTGTTGTGTTGTGTGTTGTTGTGTGTATTGTGTTGTGTGTGGTGTGTTGTGTGTGTTGTGTGTTGTGTTGTGTGTTGTGTTGTGTGTTGTGTTGTGTGTGGTGTTGTGTGTTGTGTTGTGTGGTGTGTTGTGTGTTGTGTTGTGTGTATTGTGTTGTGTGTGGTGTGTTAACATAAGAACATAAGAAAATGGGAGTCTGCAGAAAGCCGATTGGCCTAAGCAAGGCAGATCCCTGTCCCACACAATCCCAGTTCAATTACAAAGCCCAATTATAGGCTCAACACTCTAATACCCTGAGGATCATCTTACCAAAACGGTTAGAGATTAACGCAGGATTATGGGGGTATGCAGAGTGCTGATTGGCCCAACCCGGCTGATCCCCCTTCACACCCAACCCTTCTCGTCCATATGCTTATCCAATTTTATCTTAAAGCTCCCTACTGTTTTAGACCCCACTATAGCACTTGGTAGTCCATTCCACCCATCTACAACTCTGTTACCAAACCAATATTTGCCTATATCTTTTCTGAAACGAAATTTATCAAATTTGAAACCATTGGTACGAGTTCTTTCGCTATCACTGAGCTTTAGTACATTTGTCATGTCCCCTTTGTTAATCCCACTAACCCAATTGAACACCTCTATCATATCCCCTCTAACTCTGCGTCTCTCTAACGAATGTAAACCTAATTTCTTCAACCTTTCTTCATACGAAAGATTTCTAATATTATGGATCATTTTTGTCATTCTACGCTGTACTCTCTCCAATGAATCTATGTCCATTCTGTAATAAGGACACCAAAATTGGACAGAATAATCCATATGGGGTCTCACTAATGACAAGTAAAGTTTTAAGATAACATCAGCAGTTCTGTTACTCACACTCCTAGAGATGAACCCGAGAATCCTGTTTGCCTTATTACGAACGCTTATACACTGTTTTCTAGGCTTCAAATCATTGCTAACAAACACACCTAGATCTTTCTCACAGTCTGAATTTTCTAATTCTAAATTAGCTAGTTTATATTTAACATTTGTATGCATCTTCCCTATCTTTAATACCTTGCATTTGTCAATGTTAAACTTCATCTTCCAATTTACTGACCATTCATGTAAGGTATCTAGATCCCTTTGGAGGCACTCTATATCGCTATCTGAATCAATTGATCTCCCAAATTTAGTATCGTCTGCGAATTTACTTATCCTACTAGTTATACCTAAATCTAGGTCATTTATGTATATAAGAAACAACAGGGGACCTAATACCGATCCCTGGGGGACACCACTTTTGACTGCTCCCCACTCTGACTTGGTACCATTTATGCTGACTCTCTGTTTCCTACCAATTAGCCATGACCTAATCCATCCCAACAACGATCCTCCTATTCCATGTGCCTCAACCTTTCTCATCAATCTCTCATGAGGGACTCTGTCGAAAGCTTTACTGAAATCTAAATAAATAATATCATATGACTTGTCACTATCTACTGCTTCATATACCTCTGAGAAAAAGCTAAGCAAATTAGTAAGGCAAGAACGTCCCTGAGTGAATCCATGCTGAGAAGAATTTATTAAGTTAAATTTGTCTAAGTGGCTTCTAATTTTCCTAGCAATAATAGACTCTAGCAACTTTCCTATGATTGATGTGAGACTAATGGGACGGTAATTGGATGCTATCGATTTATCACCTTTTTTGAAGATCGGAACTACATTTGCAAGCTTCCAAGCTTCTGGAACTAAACCTGTTTCTAAAGACTTGTTAAATAAAAATGCTAATGGGCTACTTAACTCATCTCTGCATTCTTTTAATACTCTAGCATATACCTCGTCAGGACCAGGCGATTTTTGAGGTTTCAGTCTGTCAATTTCCTTAAGCACATCATTTCTACTTATACTAATTGTACTTAACATATTTTCTATACTATCACTATATACCATATTGACTTCTGGAATCTGTGCCAAATTTTCGTTAGTGAAAACGGAAAGAAACTGACTATTTAATGTACTGCACATTTCTAAATCATTTTCTGTTATTTCTCCTATTGAAGTTTTTAGGGGGCCTATTACATCTCTAACTTTAGATTTATATAGTTGGTAGAAAGCTTTAGGGTTATTTTTTGAGTCACTGGCTATCCTTATTTCATAATTTCTTTTTGCTTTCCTGATTTCCTTTTTGACCTGTCTTGATAGAGTCTGATAGTATATATGTAAATGATTTTCGCCTTCCTTTATTTTTCTATATATTCCTTTCTTTTTTCCTATAAGATCTATTAGCTTATTAGTCATCCATTTTGGTTGGTTCTGCGGCGATCTAAATTTTCTTTTAGGGATATATTTATTTTGAGCATTGTTTAGTGAAGCAATAAACTGGTTATATGTAGGTGGCAAGTTTAACTCTGGCATATCCTGAGTTAATTGCTTAACAATAGGGTCCACCCTTAAGTCTCTTCTTAGCCCACCATAATCGGCTTTTCTGAAATCTGGGATAAGTGTCGTATTCTCTTTAGCATTCCCTGTCCATTGTATATTAAAATAAATATATTTATGATCGCTATTTCCTAGGTGGTCACCAATCTCTACATCATTTATCATATGTTCATTGTTACTGAAAACTAAATTAAGAATATTAATACCTCTAGTCGGCGTATCTATGAATTGAAATTAAAAACTATCTTGTACAACCTCAATAAACTCTACTGAATCGGAGTCGCCTATTTGGTGCTGCCAATCAATGTTCGGAAAATTAAAATCCCCCATAATGCACACATTGCTAAACCTTGATGCTATTTTAATTTCCTCCCATAACGATGTTCCGCCATTTCTACTCATATTAGGCGGTCTATATATAACTCCAATAACTATGGTCTCACTACCTTCGTTAACCTCTACCCAAACACTTTCATTATCATTATTTAGTCTAATACCTGATAAAGTTGTGTGTTGTGTGTTGTGTGTTGTGTCGTGTTGTGTGTGTTATGTGTTGTGGTGTGTGTTGTGTTGTGTGTGGTGTTGTGTGTTGTGTTGTGTGGTGTGGTGTGTTGTGTTGTGTTGTGTGTGTGTTGCGTGTTGTGTTGTGTTGTGTGTTGTGTGTATTGTGTTGTGTTGTGTGTTGTGTTGTGTTGTGTGTTGTGTTATGTTGTGTGTATTGTGTTGTGTGTTGTGTTGTGTGTTGTGTGTGTGTTGTGTTGTGTTGTGTGTTGTGTTATGTGTGTTGTGTTGTGTTGTGTTGTGTGTGTGTTGTGTTGTGTTGTGTTGTGTGTGTGTTGTGTTTTGTGTTGTGTGTGTGTTGTGTTGTGTGTTGTGTTGTGTTGTGTGTTGTGTTGTGTGTATTGTGTTGTGTGTGTTGTGTGTTGTGTTGTGTGTATTGTGTTGTGTGTATTGTGTTGTATGTTATGTGTGGTGTTGTGTTGTATTGTGTTGTGTGTGGTGTTGTGTTGTGTGTTGTGTTGTGTTGTGTTGTGTTGTGTTGTGTTGTGTGTTGTGTTGTGTTGTGTGTGTTGTGTGTTGTGTGTATTGTGTTGTGTGTATTGTGTTGTGTGTTGTGTTGTGTGTATTGCGTTGTGTGTTGTGTTGTGTTGTGTTGTGTGTGTTGTGTTGTGTATTGTGTTGTGTGTTGTGTTGTGTTGTGTGTGGTGTTGTGTTGTGTTGTGTATGTTGTGTGTTGTGTTGTGTTGTGTGTATTGTGGTGTGTGTATTGTTGTGTGTGTTGTGTGTTGAGTTGTGTGTATTGTGTTGTGTGTGTTGTGTTGTGTTGAGTTGTGTGTTGTGTTGTGTATTGTGTTGTGTTTTGTTGTGTTGTGTATTGTGGAGTGTATTGTGTTGTGTGTGTTGTGTTGTGTTGTGTGTATTGTGTTGTGTTGTGTTGTGTTGTGTGTATTGTGTTGTTTTGTGTGTGTTGTGTTGTGTTGTGTATTGTGTTGTGTTGTGTTGTGTTGTGTTTTGTTGTGTATTGCGTTGTGTATTGTGTTGTGGTGTGTTGTGTTGTGTGTTGTGTGTTGTGTTGTGTTGTGTGTTGTGTTGTGTTGTGTTGTGTTGTATTGTGTGTGTGTTGTGTTGTGTGTATTGTGTTGTGTTGTGTTGTGTTGTGTGTGGTGTGTTGTGTTGTGTGTATTGTGTTGTGTTGTGTGGTGTGTTGTGTTGTGTGTGTTGCGTGTTGTGTGTGTGTCGTGTTGTGTGTGGTGTTGTGTTGTGTGGTGTTGTGTTGAGTGTGGTGTTGTGTTGTGTGGTGTTGTGTTGTGTGTGTTGTGTTGTGTTGTGTTGTGTTGTGTTGTGTGGTGATGTGTTGTGTTGTGTGTGGTGTGTTGTGTTGTGTGTATTGTGTTGTGTTGTGTTGTGTGTGTTGTGTGTTGTGTGTGTTGTGTTGTGTGTGGTGTTGTGTTGTGTGGGTGTTGTGTGTGGTGTGTTGTGTTGTGTTGTGTTGTGTTGTGTTGTGTTGTGTTGTGTGTATTGTGGTGTGTTGTGTTGCGTGTTGTGTGTGTTGTGTTGTGTGTGGTGTTGTGTTGTGTGGTGTGTTGTGTGTTGTGTTGTGTGTGTGTTGTGTTGTGTGTGGTGTTGTGTTGTGTGTTGTGTGTATTGTATTGTGTTGTGTGTTGTGTTGTGTTAAGTATGTTGCTTATGTTGTGTGTGGTGTTGTGTTGTATTGTGTTGTGTGTGGTGTGTTGTGTTGTGTGTATTGTGTTGTGTTGTGTGTTACCTTACCTTATGATACCTTATGACGTGTTTGCCACTCTTCTAGCCACTCTTCTAGTTGTGTGTATTGTGTTGTGTGTGTTGTGTTGTGTTGTGTGTTGTGTTGTGTATTGTGTTGTGTTTTGTTGTTTAGTGTATTGTGTTGTGTAGTGTTGTGTTGTGTTGTGTGTGGTGTTGTGGTGTGTGTTGTGTTGTGTTGTGTGTATTGTGTTGTGTGTATTGTGTTGTGTGTGTTGTGTGTTGAGTTGTGTGTATTGTGTGTTGAGTTGTGTGTATTGTGTTGTGTTGTGTGTTGTGTTGTGTATTGTGTTGTGTTGTGTATTGTGTTGTGTGTGTTGTGTTGTGTGTTGTGTGTGTTGTGTGTATTGTATTGTGTTGTGTTGTGTTGTGTTGTGTGTATTGTGTTGTGTTGTGTTGTGTTGTGTTGTGTGTTGTGTTGTGTATTGTGTTGTGTTGTGTTGTGTTGTGTTGTGTATTGTGTTGTGTTGTGTGTTGTGTTGTGTTGTGTTGTGTGTGGTGTTGTGTTGTGTTGTGTTGTGTTGTGTTGTATTGTGTGTGTGTTGTGTTGTGTGTATTGTGTTGTGTTGTGTTGTGTTGTGTGTGGTGTGTTGTGTTGTGTGTATTGTGTTGTGTTGTGTGGTGTTGTGTTGTGTGTGTTGCGTGTGTGTGTGTGTGTGTGTGGTGTTGTGTTGTGTGGTGTTGTGTTGAGTGTGGTGTTGTGTTATGTGGTGTTGTGTTGTGTGTGGTGTGTTGTGTTGTGTTGTGTGGTGATGTGTTGTGTTGTGTGTGGTGTGTTGTGTTGTGTGTATTGTGTTGTGTTGTGTGTTGTGTTGTGTTGTGTGTGTTGTGTGTTGTGTGTGTTGTGTTGTGTTGTGTGTGTTGTGTTGTGTTGTGTGTATTGTGTTGTGTTGTGTGTTGTGTTGTGTGTGTTGTGTTGTGTGTGGTGTTGTGTTGTGTGGGTGTTGTGTGTGGTGTGTTGTGTTGTGTGTATTGTGTTGTGTTGTGTTGTGTTGTGTGTTGTGTGTATTGTGTTGTGTTGTGTGTTGTGATGTGTGTGTTGCGTGTTGTGTGTGTTGTGTTGTGTGTGGTGTTGTGTTGTGTGGTGTTTTGTGTGTTGTGTTGTGTTGTGTGTGTGTTGTGTTGTGTGTGGTGTTGTGTTGTGTGTATTGTATTGTGTTGTGTGTTGTGTTGTGTTATGTGTGTTGCTTATGTTGTGTGTGGTGTTGTGTTGTATTGTGTTGTGTGTGGTGTGTTGTGTTGTGTGTATTGTGTTGTGTTGTGTGTTACCTTACCTTATGATACCTTATGATGTGTTCGCCACTCTTCTAGCCGCACCAAGGAGTGCGACGCCCCTCGTTTTGGGTGGTGATTTGGTGCAGTAGACTGTTTGAAGCGACAGCTCGCTCCCTTGCGAGGATGGGCTCGTCTGGCACCTTTTGCAGTTCGACATCCAGGGCTCTCTTGAAGCTGTCTAACGAGACGTCCCTCATGTCTCTTACTCGCCGTGGGAGTTTGTTGAAGAGACGTGGGCCTCTGTGTGATAACCAGCCCTCTCGCAGAGAGCCCATAGCACCCCTGTTATTCATCCGGGGGATTTCGCATTCCCAGCCTCTCCTATGACTGAATTTCATGACTATCGGAGTATGTAGGTTTGGTACTAAACCCTCTGCGATTTTCCACGTGTATATTAGGTAACGTTCTCTTCTACGTTCCAGTGAGTACAGATTCAGTGCTCTTAAACGCTCCCAATAGTGTAGCTGTTTTATCGAACTTATATGCGAAGTGAAATTTCTTTGTACACTCTCTACGTCATTTATTTCACCTGCTTTGTATGGGGATGTTAATACGCTACAATATTCAAGCCGCGGTAGCAATAGAGATTTGAAGAGCGTTATCATAGGTACTTCACCGCGTGTTTTAAAAGTACGCAGAATCCAACCCGTTAGACGTTTCGCAGCCGCCACTTTGACCTGGTTATGTACTTTGAAACCCATATTTTCAGACATTAATACCCCAAGGTCTTTCACACTGTTTTTCCGTTCTATTATGTGGTTAGATTCTGTTAAGTAATTTGTAATTTCTTTAACACCATTATTATCTCCGTACCGTATTAATTGGAATGTTTCCTCATTGAATTGCATGTTGTTTTCCCTGGTCCACTGGAACACTACATTCATGTCTTCCTGCAGTCGGCCCGTGTCTTCTTGTGTGTTTACTATCTTGCTTAATTTTGTGTCATCAGCAAAAGACGACACCGTACTGTGTCTGGTGTTGGTATCTATGTCGCAAATTAGTATGAGGGTATTATTATTTACTTACTTGTTGTGTGTTGTGTTGTGTGTATTGTGTTGTGTTGTGTGTTGTGTTGTGTTTTGTGTGTTGCTTGTGTTGTGTGTGTTGTGTAGTGTTGTGTGTGTTGTGTGTGTGCGTGTTGTGTTGTGTTGTGTGTGTGTGTGTGTTGCGGGTTGTGTGTGTGTGTGTTGCGGGTTGTGTGTGTGTGTGTGTGGGGTTTTTTTGCGTGTTGTGTGTGTGTATTGTGTTGTGTGTGTGTGTGTTGTGTTGTGTTGTGTGTGTGTGTGTGTGTTGAGTGTGTGTGTTACTCAGTTACTCAGTTACTTGTTCGTCAAGGGGAATCCACGCAATGCGAGCTAAGCTCATTATTATCGCGCCTCCTTAACTGGGAATGTATTGTGTGAAATGCATGTTAAGTGTTTTATGTACTGTTGGAATGGCTGTGGATGTGTGTGTAGTCTGTATTTTAGCCAATTGGCGACATCGGAAACGAAGGCTTAGGGTGGATCTGTATGGTACCATTCTCACTATAGACGGTACCGTCTCGCCCGAAGGCTTAGGTAGCCATCAGCTTAGGTGAACCATATGATACCCATCTCGCCTTGTACCATTTTTGCCAACCCCAGATGGGACGTCACAACGTCGTCCACTTATTCCAGGTACCTATTTACAGCTAGGTGAACTGAGGCTAACACATGAAGGGAGACAAGCCCAATTTGTCTCCGCCCGGCCGGGGATTGAACCCCCGACCCCTCGTGTGTGAGACGAGAGCTCTACCTACTAGGCTACGGGCTGTTGTGTGTGTGTGTGTGTGTGTTGTGCTGTGTCTGTTGCGTTTTGTGTCTGTGTGTTGTGTGTATGTGTGTGTCTTGTGTTGTGTGTGTGTTGTGTTGTGTTGTGTGTGTGTGTGTGTGTGTGTTTTCTCTTTGTGACTCACCCATTTTGACCTTAGCTAACCTCGAGTACGTCATGATCACCCACCCCCACCCACACTCTAAGACCAGGGAGTTACAAGGAGTTGCAAGGAATAGTTAGTGTGTCTGAAACCTTTCCGTCCATTTCAGGTAGATTAGCTTACTACTCTAGATGGAACAAGAAATGTTATGCGTCGTCGTTGTAATCCAACTTGCTTAAATATTTATTCTATTAAGATCCTTGTTTAGGATACTTAGAACCAAATCCTGCCCGACAGGAACACAACTAACAATAATAATGATCTTTCTAGGTTACTCAATCACGCTCCAAACACAATAAACACACGGGGTAATTACACTAGTTTTTATTTCATAAACATTGGTACAGGGACAGGGCACATCCAGATCTCAACTATCGAGTATGAGTCCAATGGCGAATCAAAGGTGACTTCGAAAGAATTAACTAAATTTTACTCCTGCGTGAATAAATGCGTCACTTACAAAGCATCAAACATGAAATATACAATTTGTACAAGATAAACACATAATATATGATGACAATACATATACGGGTCAAGTGCATGCTGTATACCTAGAGGAATAATAATTAATAAATGTGAGTAACTGAGATCATCTACTCAGGTAACACAGGTAAGCATGGCTCGAAATACAAATACAGTAGGTCGCCAGGCGAGGTAGGCGGTCAAAGCTGCCGTGCGAGGTTAAGCTCAAAGTTACTGCGGTCAGTCTGAATAAGTATTTGATTTAGTGCAACGTTAAATCAATAACAAAAGATACAAAGTTTACTTTACTCTTGTTGATACGATAATTAAATTTGCAATTTAACTATAAAAGAATAATTGTGAATAATCTCTCACATGATACATGAATAATAAATTCAATCGTAAATTAGCTAAGATCAAAAGTAGTGACAGATAATAGCCGAAATGAGGGCTGATGCATTATAATATAAAATATAGACGCAGAACGAAGTAGCGACTTATAATAACCCGAATACAGGTTGATAAAGTATAGAATACTATTAAGACACAGAACGACGTAGTGTTTTATAAATAGCCGAAATAAAGGCTGATGAATACAGGAATGTATACAACTGAATTCCTAAACTTGGTTGTGAAATAATATCATTAACTGGGTAACGCAATTGATCGGATTATTCACAAGAACTAATATAGATTAGAAATCTTGAACATACAGTAGATTAATTCAATCTCAACGGAACGGGTTTTTACTTTTTTTGTTGGAGACTTTGTACTCTAAGTGATCTCTTATGAAAAATGGACGTAGCACTGTCCGGAGTTTGAGATTAAGTTTTAATAAGGAAAATTGCTCTCGTTAAACACTTCACTACGAACTTGGACACTCGATCAATAATACCACAACTGAATAAAAGCTGTGAGCGTTCACTAAGTATTACGTATAATATAGAGTATGTAACATAAGTAAACATTATATATAACGTTGGCGTGGACTTAAATTGGTTAAATCACGAATATTATATATAAAATTAACCTACGCAGATGGAAGTTAGGTTCTCGTAATATGCAAACAAATTAGGGCAAGGAGAGTCCAGAAAAGGCATCTATGATATTGTAAATTTGAACACTCGCATATTTTATATTACCTTCACAATAATTCCCAACACATACGGTAGTAACACAAAGATACTTAGGGTATGGGTGTTGAGGAGAAGTAATATCCATGCGAGGGAATCTGGATGACGTAGGACTCGTAGTTCCTCCTTCGATTG
Source organism: Paralithodes platypus (assembly GCA_032716605.1). Taxonomy (NCBI): domain Eukaryota; kingdom Metazoa; phylum Arthropoda; class Malacostraca; order Decapoda; family Lithodidae; genus Paralithodes; species Paralithodes platypus. Next base: position 4,011,979 of record CM064514.1, on the reverse strand, counting down.
GACACCAAAGCGAACTGCCTCTCTCACACACAGCTAGAGAAGGTCACTTCTAGCTCTTCTAACACACCTCTGGGTCGCCACACTCGTTGAACTTTTTATAGGGAAAATGGCTAGCCCTATTCGGAAGTAACTCCGACACTGGTAGATACCCACTAAAAGCTTAGCTAGTGGAAGGTATTGCCTCGTGTTTGCCTATCGATCATATATTTCGGGCAGGTAATATTCGGATGATAATTTGAGTCTAAATTAATTCATTTTGGAATAGTAGGGACATGTGAATTTTGATCTTTTAATTATTGTGAAGTTAATAATTGCCTTAACCCTTAATTAGCGGCGAGCAACATAAGTCGAGTTAAAAAAAGCTGGACTATGTGGCGGCGCTCGACATAGGTCGAGTGGCAATTTCAGCACGTAATGTGGCTGAGAGAGAGAGACAAGTGGTGGCAGGAGACTAGCGAGCGTATGACTGCTCCAGACCACCGCGGCGAACCTACTGACACAAATCTCAGCTCCCTCCTCCCTCTCTCACTCGCTACATACTCAATTATGTACCGAAACTACCGAATTACCTGCTTTTTGCACTCGCGTTGCACGGTTATTGCAAGAAAACTATCCATCATACAAGGATCGTTATGGTGTCATTCGAAAGCTCTGTTTATGCCCTTTCAGGGATAGGTACTTGTTTTACGTTCTGGGTCTTATTTAGGCATGAAAATGATCACGTAAACAGCCCTATTTTGGCTAAAAACACCCCGCTGTGCGGTACATATAATAAACCGCATAGGCCGCTCGTAAGGTGTTAAAAATATAATTAACGTAGGAATACATGGATATCGTTATTCTTTATTTCTTAGGATTACACTCATATTTTAGAAAGCTTGCATGGGTGCAGAATAAATGTTTTGCATGTATTTGTCTTTTCACCTATTTTCAATGTTGTATGCAAAGCTTTCGTTACTCTTTATTTATCAGCTATTGTTGATATAGGTGATCTTCTGCACTGTAGAGGTGGTTCTTTTGGTCACATCTGTTGATATATGACATTGGATGTTGACGAGGGATTAGCATAAACTCTTCCTCATTATAATCCAAATCTGGTTCCTGGGTTGGGTACGCCTTTGTCCCGTATCCCGGACCCTGTGATTGGTCCGGAAGGGGCCGACGCGATTGGCCCGGAACTAGGTCATGCTCGACAAGGGGCCCTACATTTCCTGTAGGCCCCAGTAGAGGGCGTTGATTTATGGGGGTAGACTGTGTTGTTTGCTGATCCTATGGAGAACGTTGATTAATAATGATGGACTGCGTTGTTTCTTTCTCGGTCCGTGTCTGTGCCCTTCGTTTCGTTCTTTTCTATCTATCTATCTATTGCCCGACGCTGTGATCCCCGAAGGGGTGGACACGAACGAACCGCCCCCATGCACCTCTGTCCCCAGTCAGTTGACGCCCCTCCTCCCAACGAGCGCTGCCTTCGTTCATATACTTCCTCACTCCATTCTTCCACCTCTCTTTCGCTCTACCTCTCCCTCTCTGTCCCTCCACCTCGCTCTTGTACACCCTCTTAGTCATTCTCTCACTTTCCATACGCTCCATATGGCCGAACCATCTCAAGTTGTTCCTTTTCACACTTTCCAGCACATCTACCTCCACACCACACCTCCTTCTTACTTCCTCATTAGTCTGTCTATCCCTCCATGTAATTCCGCACGCACTTCTTAAGTAATTCATTTCCACTGTTCTCACTCTTGGTCTGAGTCTCTCAACCAATGTCCATGCTTCGCTTCCGTAAGTCAGTGTCGGGATTACCACACTGTCATGCAAGGACTTCTTCACTTCCATACTGACCACCCTATTTCTTGTTACTGCTTTCAGCGCTCCTACAACCCTCTTCCCCTGTTGTACCCTCTCCCGCACTTCTTCATCCATAGTCCCATCTTTACTCAACACACTGCCCAGATACTTAAAAGAGTTGACGATCTCCATAGCCTGATCGTTCAGCTTCACATCACACTCTGTGACTTCACCCCTTTCGAAGACCATAACCTTGCTCTTCCCCGCATTTACTTACAAATTCCGTTTTTCGCACACTGTTCCAAACTCATTTACCAGACCCTGCAACTCCCATTCATTATCACTCATCAGAACTGTATCATCCGCAAACAGCAGTATACTGTAGGTAGCTTCCACTCAATTCCCTCCCTTTTCAGCGATACACCAACATCCACTGCTCTTGATAGTATTTCTTTCATGACTCCATCCACATATACAGTAAACAACCACGGCGATATCACACACCCCTGTTTCAAACCAACATTCAGGTCAAAGAACTCGCTCTGCTCACTCTCCACACGTATTGCTGCCTTTGCACCCTCATACATGCTCTTCACTGCTTTCAGCAACTTGCCATCTACTCCGTATCTTCTAAGTACTTTCCACAAACCTTCTCTATCCACTCTGTCATAGGCCTTCTCCAAGTCCATAAAGGCAACATACACCTTTTGTTTCTTCTCCAGATATTTCTCCACAACACAATTCAGGGTAAAAATCTGATCTACACATCCTCTTCCCTTCCTAAAACCTCTCCTTTATATTAGCTAGCCTGGCTCTGGTTGGTTGAGTCTCTTTTTGGTTTATGAGGGCAACTGAGGGGGTTGCTAACTTGGCTGATTGCAACCCCGTCATCTCAAGAAAGATTGTAGTTTTTGTTTTGTTATTATTATCATTATTATTTTTTAAGAGGCAATAAATAGAGGAAGGAAAAGCAAACGCGAAACAATAGATAAACAAAAGAATAGAGCGGTAGTGGGCACATTACTATTATATCTATTCAGTTTAACTGTTTTACGATTTATGCCCTCTATATTATTTAGTCTGCATTTGCGCGCGCGCGCGCGTATGTGTGAAAGACATCAAGAGAAAGTAGTATTCCAAGAGTACGCTATACTCTGTTCAAAGTAGGTAGGTCAGAGATCATTAACTCTAACCTCTATAAATCATAAACAGCTAGAGTAATGTAGCTGTTATTTCTATCATTTGGGAAAGGTCAGCCAGCGAATAGGTATGTAAATTTACATACACCCCATTTGCTTTAGCCCTTTTTGAGTTACATAGGTTAAGGTTCACGATTTCTGGCCAAGCTATTTGGGACAGGGTATACCATATGATCCTGATGATACAAGAACCCGAGGGCCTTCACCAGCCAACCTCTGCCCTTGACACACTCACACACTATCATACAGTATACTGTACTAGGCAATAATTATGTATTCATAAATCCATACATGCAGATAATGCTTACGCTTGTATGCGTATATTATGACTGCATGTTATAGGAGTGCATACATTTGTTTTGAACACCACATAACTGCATAAATCGTATATTCAGGCTTACAATATAATATATGTACTGTACGTGAGTGATACTATATGTGTGTGTGTACTTACACTAGTTGTACTTACACTAGTTGTATTTGCGGGAGTGAGCATGCTCGTTAATTCCCGCCTCCTAAGATATGTTTGTCATACCGTGCTTTGAAACTATGCACTGATGGTGTGTGTGTGTGTGTGTGTGTGTTATGTATATATATCTGTCTATCTATCTATCTCTCTCTCTCTATATATATATATAATATATGTATATATATATATATATATATATATATATATATATATATATATATATATACAGGGTGTCCCAGGAGGAAAGGGCATAACTTTGGGAAATGATAAAACAAGGTATTCTAAGCCTAAAATATTCTATAACAAAAAGTCTAAATCTCAATCGTAAAAAAGATATTGAAGGTTTTATATAGGGTCCTCCCCCGCCTCACTGTAAAGGACTCTTCCATGTCAGATAGTTTCCAACTGGTCCAAAGTGAGCTATTATATCTATAATCATTTTGCAACTTACAGAATTATAATATCTTCACAATAACATGTTAAAATAATTGCAGTTAGATGGAGGTGTGGTAGGTACTAGGACAGCTAGGCCACCCTTATGGGGAAATACTGAAGAAAATACCATTTTCAACATGCAATATCTCTTTACTGGTTGAGAATTGGAATATTTCTTATAGAACATTTTAGGCTTAGAATATTTTGTTTTATTATTTCCCAAAGTTATGCCCTTTCCTCCTGGGACACCCTGTATATATATATATATATATATATATATATATATATATATATATATATATATATATATATATATATATATATATATATATATATATATATATATATGTATATATATATAGTGTGTATATATATATATATATATATATATATATATATATATATATATATATATATATATACTGCATATATGCGGTACATATTTATATATATATATATATATTTATATAATTATTATATATATTTTTTTCTATGTGAGTGAGGGAGAAAAAAGGCAGAACTGCCTGTAGCGAGTGCCTCCCCCAGAGTTGAAAGAGTGACAGGGTCAAAATAAAGGGACTTTTGAGCCCAAATGCCTGGACACACGGAGTTTGAAGCAATTTAAGTCATAGGAAGAGGGAAAGGCTGACTCTGGGAGAGAGTTCCAGAGATCAGCAGTTGAATAGAAGAAAATCTGAGAATACCGTTTCACTCTAGAGTTGAAGAATGGCGCAGAGTAGGGGTGGGATGGTGTTGCAAGACGGCTACTACGCACCCTACGTAGAGGAGGTGGTATACACTGAGAAAGCTCTGAGGAACATTGATTATTATAGTAGCGATAGAATAGCGAGAGAGATGCAACATGCGGCGAAGAGAGAGAGATTGCAGAGCATTGGTGAGTGGGCGGGAGTTCATGATACGAAAGGCTTTCCTTTCTATTTTGTCTAGGAGTGCGGTGTGAGTGGATCCTCCCGACACATGTCTAGGAGTGCGGTGTGAGTGGATCCTCCCGACACATGTCTAGGAGTGCAGTGTGAGTGGATCCTCCCGACACATGTCAACCCTAGAGAGTTGCACATAATAATATTGTATACATATAATAATGAACTAACAATACAAGGCAGTGTCCTAATATGACTACTAACCTCGGGGTGATATTAGTGGAAGCAGGTTGCCCTGACCACCTCTAATATCACACCAATATATCCTACTTCAACCTGGTGCTGTACCTAGTATCAGTGCATTACCACAAGCCCACCGAAACGTCAATAAAATACCCTCATTGTTCTCTGATTAAATAGCACTGTATGAATATTCCCATATTCAAAATATGCTATAGGGGTGCAATGCCTGGTGAGTTATCTGCTCAACAGGTGGCGTTGTGTGTGTGTAAGTGTGAGAGTCCGAGTGTAGGGGTTGAGACAGTGAAGCACAGGAACGAGATGGCTTCAGAGATGGGGTCGTTTCGGGCCATGAGTGAGCACCGTGCCTCATGTGAAGGCAAGATGGCAGGTGCTCGTTGTACTCTACGTGCTTCACATGTCTCACTCCCTAGACTGGAACAAGACCTCACGGGCTTCACTGTTCATTGTAAAGCGGTGAATGTTAAGGCTCTCAGCCTATGCCCGAGAGGAAGTAAGTTGGAATATAGAAAAAAAAAAAACAAAAAAAAAAAAACTTCAACCTGGTGATGGGCTGGTCTATCGCTGGTGATGGGCTGGTCTATCAGAGTGAGAACTGAGCGATCTCTGCCATGCCCATAGCTTACTCTGACTGTTCCTTTTACTTTTATATTTTCTAGATCTCAAGTGACGGCGTCTCTTCTGTGGATTGACCTCCCAGTCTACCTAGATTGGAAGCCAAAGTGTCACATTTTTTCCTTTGCCCCTCAACTTTCTCTTCATAATTGCTGAGGGGCACAGGGCCCTGGGTGGGGCTTTGGTTTCCTGGGCGTTTCCGCACCCTCCTCAGCTCCCCGCCATGGAGTGGCTTCCGGTCACCCAGGCTTTATTGTGGTTGGCAGTGAGGGTTCTGTGGGGGCGCACGGTTATGGCCTTGGCCTGCTCGGGGCCTTGGGGCTGTTCGGCCAGGCAGCTTGGGGAACAACAACAACAACAACAACTTCAACCTGGGCCCCCCAGTGTGATACCGCCCAGAAACAATGAACTCTTAGAGAGTCCACCTCCCACACTCACTTAACTATGGGGGGGGGGGGGGTCCAGACTGAAGCTGGATTCCTAATTAATATTAAACACTCCGTTGCCTCAGTTCGAAACCCGAGATAGGGAACAAACAATCGCTGGGGCAGAACCGTCAAGGTTGTTACCGGGTCCTAAGCACAAACACTGGGAAAAATATGTAGGGTATGGATGTGCATGTGCGTGGACTGTCTATGGGATTAACAGTGCTTATTATTTACCCTTAACTGGCGGCGCGCAACATATGTCGAGTGAAATAAATTTGGACTAAGTGGCGGTGCACGACAGCTGTCGAGCGCCATTTTCAGCACGTAATGTTGCTGAGAGAGAGAGCTGAGCGGTGGGACGAGCGTAGTAACCCTATGACCGCTCCCCACGACCACCGTGGACATACTGAACTGTATTCTACTTTCCCCCCTCCTTTCTCATTCGCTACATAGGGAATTATGTAAGGAAATTACCTTATTTCAGGGTTTTTGCACTCGTGTTGCACGATCGTTGCAAGAGAACCAGTGGTTGTACAAGGATGGTTCGGGTGTCATTGGAAAGCTCTGTTTACGCCCTTTCAGGGATAGATATTTGTTTTATGCTCTGGGTCTTATTTAGGCATGAAAATGATCACGTAAACAACCCTATTTAGGGTTAAAAAAAACGCTGTGCGGTACGGTCAAATAGACCGCCTAGCCCGCCAATAAGGTGTTAAGGACCCCGGCAAGCCTCCCAGCTCTCCCTATCACGGATCCCGAAGTAAGCCACCGGAGGTACAGAATATATAAAAAAAAATGAAATATAATAAAATGCTGATCAGAGGAAAAGAATAATTAAAAGAAGAAATTAATGCCTAGGATTCTCTGTTAATTACATTACGTTAATATCTGTGCAAGCAAGGACAAACAAAAGGGGCCGACTGATGGGTCACAAGAGAGAAAGGACACCACCTATCTAGTCTGGCTGCTGAGCAGAGAATGGCGAAGCCTGGCGTGGCTGGCGGGAGCCAGCCTCAAACTAAGAGGTTGCAATATATCACCACACAATATGATAACACTAAGACACTTCACAAGAATAACTTATACTAACGTATTCCTGTGTTAACATATTGGCTAAAACACCGTGGCAGATAAAATAAAGTATATCTTGATATTGTAACACAACTAAACTTGCAATGGTCACGTAATTAAATTAAACTTGTGGTGCTGGCAAAATCGCCTCCTCCTGAGACAAGAGCAACATTCCTCACTCCCAACTTGCAAGCCGACGTTGCCACGGGCAATTTTAACCCGAAACTGATGACACTCTATTGGCTCATTCTACACAAAAGATTATTGAGACAAAAATGCTTAGAGGTACGGCAAAACTAGACTTGTCCAATTAGAAGAGTATCGGAGTGAAACTCACAATACCAGGTCTTTCTAATAGACTTGGCACAGCTGCTTTCAGAAGTCAGGCTCCACTAAAGTCTAGCTACTCCTAAAACACCCTATAGACGCTGGTCATCGTGACAATATATATATATATATATATATATATATATGTTGTTATGTTGGGTTATAATTATTTATAACTCGTAATATAGTCTGTATAACGATTCAAGTATGGACTGATAGACCTTGATAAAGCTTGACAGGGTCAAATGTAGCACGTTCTTAATCACACATAATATGTATTCAATTAGGATAATACAGAACTCAATAACAAACACAGATATAGATACATAGATGGGTTTTATTTAAAGAGTGGTCTATCTGGAGGAGCCGTAGACTATCTTTATGTAATGTGTAAATAGTGGCAAGGTACAAATATAATTTGGTATATTCAGATGGTCTCTGATTCAATGAAATGTATAGACAACAATTAATGCACTGACAATATAATGTTAGTGAATTTGTGCTCATAATCAGTGAATGGTATAAACAACTTGTGGTTAAATATAAGGTAATAACCTGTAGCAACTAAAAGATATAAAACATATAATAATAATATCAACCCTCAACAAAATAATCAATGGGGGTCGAGTGTCTTCCGTGAAAGAAGTAATGCAGTTGGTCAAATATGAATAATCTCAAAGGAGAGAGCTGGGGAGAATTGAGTGTGAAATAAACACGCCGGTATATGGAGTGAGTCCAACGATAAAAAGGGGAGTGCGCCAGGTGTGTAGGCGCCTATCCTAAAGTGACCTTCCGACTTAAGGTACACAGGTCAGGTCACTAGCTGGACTGCGGTGTTGAGAATTTGAATTATAGTTAATGCAACTACGAGCTGAGTCTCAAAATTAGTTCGAGATAACTGGTGGCAGATGAATAAACAATTTAATTTACACAAGGTTAGGCTCGCAGAATAGTAAACTATGAGTTATTATTTTATCTCTTATAATCACGTTAAGCGGCTCGCAGAATAGTAAACTATGAGTTATTATTTTATCTCTTATATTCACGTTAAGCGATCGTATGTAATAATAACAAATCGAGCTTAGGAATTCAGATATAAATGTAATGAATATGGAGTCAGGAATATACTGAATAAATCACTACAAAGTGATATAGAGACTGACTAAGTTGAATAAACAAAGTTAATCAAGAATGGCTCTGAGAACGCTGTTATAATTGAAAGCGTAAAAGTAGAATAACTGATCTATTAATAAATCAGAAGAACTGGGCGCATACAACGAAGTTATGCTAAATAATACTTACAGCAGTATTAATAGAAGTTCTGAACGAGTTAACAGAGACTAAATTACATACACTAATATACGAAGTGTAAGAAATTATGTTGAACTAAGTAATTGAAACTATGCAATGCTGGAATTCCTAAACATGAAGGATCAAAATTACTTACATCGGTAATCACATGAACGGTAATACGAGTTCATAAAATAATTACAAAAGTGGTTATATCACTGAGTTTAAGATGGGAGAGGGGGACATTAATTAATTCTCACAGTAATAAGTACATTTGTTATGAAAATGAGCATAGGTTCTAGGTAATAATGTTTACAGAGGGAAATCAGTTCACGAAATACACTGCGACTTCAACTCACATAATACAGCACAGAATACACTGCGACTTCAACTCACATAATACAGCACAGAATACACTGCGACTTCAACTCACATAATACAGCACAGAATACACTGCGACTTCAACTCACATAATACAGCACAGAATACACTGCGACTTCAACTCACATAATACAGCACAGAATACATATATGTGGAAAAACCGTGAACGTGGGGCAAGGTAACTGATTGAATACAATTATATAATGTATGCGTAAGTTTGTTATGGCAAGTTTATCAATGAATAAGTTTAATGTTAAATCACAATTGTAACACGAGTGGTAGATTAGGTTCTGAAGGATTAACACTTATGAAAACTGAATGATCTTGGGCACAGATCACAGACTATCTTAACACAGCATGGTTCACATATTTTACCTTATTACCTCAACAACAATAACACAATGTAAGATACACAGGGACACTTAGGGTATTTGGAGGAAAGGGGTCGAGAGTACAAGTCTGGCCAACGTTGATCGTGGGTCCGTGGAGCAGCACTTCAGGGGTGAACGGCGTTGCTCGAGCAGTTGTCCAGGGGTCCAGACTTCAGCTAGGCAGGGCGTCCACAGGTAGGACTTCAGGAATACCTCAGGCAGGTACTCTCCGGGTCGGTAGGAGCAGGCTGGGGCAAGCCAACACTTGTAATTAGCTACTCTGAGCCCAAAGGTTTTAGAATAGTATTGAGGTGTGGTTTGCATACTCCTCTCCAATTTTCTAGAGGTAATATGCGGCATTATTTTGGTCTCTCGTTTCCCAGGTCTCGAAGTCACAAGGTTAGGGGGGAAATGGTTGTGTGGTTATTGTGAGGTAAATACTTAGCTTAGACTTGGAAGTTTGGTATTGACATAATGGTATACTTCCAAGGTATAATAATACATAGTTAATGGTCATTTACTTAGCTTAACTCCCTCAGACATATTATGTTCCAGTAAGTCCGAGGAGGCGGGAGCCCCAGGATCATTGCCACTGCCTCGCACTACACTCACAACAACACTGCGGCCGTTAGAATTATCGCAGGAGGCTGAGGTTGCCACCAACGGTTTTATCGTATGGTAACTTATCGGACTTACTGATCTCATATGACGCAAAATCGCGTCATAAACTTATTGGAGAGGTATAGAGATAAGTCCATATGACGCGATCGCGTCATATATGTCTGAGGGAGTTAAGGATCTAGAAATCTTTCGTAAACTGGGATAGGCCTTTATTCCTAGTTCAACATGAATCTTCTTATATCTTTCTGGGTAGATCTCGTTACCTGGAGATTCTTGTATCTGCGTTTCCGTTGTCTTCCGGGTTAATTGTCTTTCAGTTCCATTTATGTCGGTAGGCCTCGGGGTGTTCATGTTGCATTAGCATAAACATATTTTCGGTGTAATGTAAATCTGGATAAACGGGAGATGCTGGGTGTTGGATCGTCGACTTCATTTGAAAGGTGGGAGGTAATTGGTTGGCGCAGGTGAGTGGTGATTGGCTGAGGTTTCCCATTCTCGAACTGTGTGGTCGATGATTCAGAGCATGTGGTAAATTGGCTGACTGATATAGTCTGGTTGGGTTAATCAGGGGTGACTCATCTATTTTGTTTGACCTTTCCTGCTGCTTCTTGTTCTTCTTATGTTGTGGTACGTGAAGACTGGTTATCCTACACGTTGTTCCTTTCGGGTTTGCTTGGAGGCCCGTCATTTCATATACTCAATATTATATATATATATATATATATACTGTATATGCCGGTATATATTTATATATATATATATATTTTTCTTCTGCATATTTAGCCTATTGTACTTGTTAAGGCATAGTATACAATATTGTGTTTCCCTTCTGAGTATTTTATATCCTGTCTCCTATAGCCAGTTATATTTCCGTTGGCGGTAAATTGTCATGTCCCCATCTGGATTATTCAGCTATAACGATGATTGTGTATTAAAATGTGTGAATAATCATGAAGAGCTGGCACTTAAATGATGCAATGACACATTACTTTCATAAACTTTCATTAAATATCGATAAATCAGCTGTTAAGGGATGAACCCCTTCTGTACTGGTGACATCGTTTGAATTCTATTCTAGCTATATTTAGAGGATTTTGTGCAGTTTAAGAAGGATCTGTGGTAGCAAAACCGGTTAAGTGAGATAGTTCGAAGCCTGTTAATTGCTGGAGTCCCTTTTGAAATGGAATAAAATCGTGTAATAGTAGCCAGAATAAAGTTAAAAGGACGGCAACGGTACTGGAAGGGTTAATTTTCTGCGAAGCGATGACATTAGATTATGTATCATAATATTACAGTAAACCCTTCCGTTTTATCGCTCGGCCTGAACACACAAACATATTTATAACATTGTATCTCCTTATGAGAGTCTTATCTTGCAGCTGACATCGCAACTTTCGCACAATTGGCACTAAACAAACACGTTATATGAACCCCTTGAGGATGATGCCGCGTTTTGACAGTTTATTATGGCTATCGTTAAACGATTTTATACAGCTTAGGAAGGATCTGTGGGAATTAAAACGGCAAAGACTAATTAAAGTAACCGTGTGATTTCCATATACCCTTCCTAATTTGAATGAAGTCGTCTAATAATAGCCATAACACAGAAAACATATGCGTAATTCTATCTTAAAAGGGTAAATAACTGGGTTTAATAACTTACGATCTCCAGCCTTCTTCTGAGTAAGGGGAAGTTATGACTTTCTTATTATTAACCCATTGAGGACCTAAGACGCATTTCTTTCATATTTTCTGGCGTTTATTTGACGATTTTCATTAAGATTTGGAAAGGTATACATGGATGTCAGAGGGTCAATTGCGATATTATTTACCCTTTTACTTTCACAGATCCTTTCTAAGCTGTATATACTGTAATCGTCTAATGATAGCCAGAATAAACTGTCAAAATGCGTCATGATCCTCAAGGAGCTAATCTGCGACGTCATAACTGTTATACCAGGTTTTTACAGGGGTTATTTGGATTGATTAAGAACATAAGAACATAAGAAAATGGGAGTCTGCAGAAAGCCGATTGGCCTAAGCAAGGCAGATCCCTGTCCCACACAACCCCAATTCATTACAAAGCCCAATTATAGGCTTCACACTCTAATACCCTGAGGATCATCTTACCAAAACGGTTAGAGATTAACGCAGGATTATGGAGGTCTGCAGAGCGCTGATTGGCCCAACCCGGCTGATCCCCCTTCACACCCAACCCTTCTCGTCCATATGCTTATCCAATTTTATCTTAAAGCTCCCTACAGTTTTAGATCCCACTATAGCACTTGGTAGTCCATTCCACCCTTCTACAACTCTGTTACCAAACCAATACTTGCCTATATCTTTTCTGAAACGAAATTTATCTAATTTGAAACCATTGGTACGAGTTCTTTCGCTATCACTGAGCTTTAGTACATTTGTCATGTCCCCTTTGTTAATCCCACTAACCCACTTGAACACCTCTATCATATCCCCTCTAACTCTGCGTCTCTCTAACGAATGTAAACCTAATTTCTTCAACCTTTCTTCATACGAAAGATTTCTAATATTATGGATCATTTTTGTCATTCTACGCTGTACTCTCTCCAATGAATCTATGTCCATTCTGTAATAAGGACACCAAAATTGGACAGCATAATCCATATGGGGTCTCACTAATGACAAGTAAAGTTTTAAGATAACATCAGCAGTTCTGTTACTCACACTCCTAGAGATGAACCCGAGAATCCTGTTTGCCTTATTACGAACGCTTATACACTGTTTTCTAGGCTTCAAATCATTGCTAACAAACACACCTAGATCTTTCTCGCAGTCTGAATTTTCTAATTCTAAATTAGCTAGTTTATATTTAACATTTGTTTGCGTCTTCCCTATCTTTAATACCTTGCATTTGTCAATGTTAAACTTCATTTGCCAATTTACTGACCATTCATGTAAGGTATCTAGATCCCTTTGGAGGCACTCTATATCGCTATCTGAATCAATTGATCTCCCTATTTTAGTATCGTCTGCGAATTTACTTATCCTACTAGTTATACCTAAATCTAGGTCATTTATGTATATAAGAAACAACAGGGGACCTAATACCGATCCCTGGGGGACACCACTTTTGACTGCTCCCCATTCTGACTTGGTACCATTTATGCTGACTCTCTGCTTCCTACTAATTAGCCATGACCTAATCCATCCTAACAACGCCCCTCCTATTCCATGTGCCTCAACCTTTCTCATCAATCTCTCATGAGGGACTCTGTCGAAAGCTTTACTGAAATCTAAATATAATATCATATGACTTGTCATTATCTACTGCTTCATATACCTCTGAGAAAAAACTAAGCAAATTAGTAAGGCAAGACCGTCCCTGAGTGAATCCATGCTGAGAAGAATTGATTAAGTTAAATGTTTCTAAGTGGTTTCTCATTTTCCTAGCAATAATTGACTCTAGTAGTTTTCCTATGATTGAAGTGAGACTAATGGGACGGTAATTGGATGCTATTGATTTATCACCTTTTTTGAAGATCGGAACTACATTTGCAAGCTTCCAAGCTTCTGGAACTATACCTGTTTCTAATGACTTGTTAAATAGAAATGTTAATGGATAACTTAACTCATCTCTGCATTCTTTTAATACTCTAGCATATACCTCATCAGGACCAGGCGATTTATGAGGTTTCAGTCTGTCAATTTCCTTAACCACATCATTTCTACTTATAGTAACCGTACTTAACCTATTTTCTATACTATCGCTGTATACCTTACGGACTTCTGGAAACTGTGCCAAATTTTCATTAGTGAAAACGGAAAGAAATTGACTATTTAATGTACTGCACATTTCTAAATAACTTTCTGTCAATTTTCCTATCGAAGTTTTAAGGGGACCAATTACATCTCTAACCTTGGATTTATATAGTTGGTAAAAAGCTTTAGGATTATTTTTTGAATCATTGGCAACCTTAATTTCATAATTTCTTTTTTCTTTACTAATATCCTTTTTTACCTGTCGTGATAGATTCTGATAGTAAGCAAGTAGGTGAATTTCGCCTTTTTTAATTTTTCTATATATTCCTCTCTTTTTTCCTAGAAGATCTAATAGTCTATTATTCATCCATTTGGGTTGGTTCTGTGTTGATCTAAATTTTCTTTTGGGGATATATTTATTTTGCGCATTGAATACTGACTTGATAAAATTATCGTATGTATCTACCAAGTTTGACGTCTCCTCCTGACTTAAGATGACAGGTGCCTGAGAAAGGATACACTCATTTGGACACCTGGATCGACTTAATTTTTTGACCATAGGGTCCGCTAACAGGGCTTCTCTTAACCCACCATAATTGGCTTTTCTGAAGTCGGGTATTAATGTTGTATTCTCTCTGATATTACCTTTCCATTGTATATTAAAATACACAGAATTGTGTATTACTATCAATTTGATGTGGCTGGGATTCTATTTTACTTACACACCTATGGTTTATTAACAAAACCCCGCAACAAACTTGTCGAGTGAGCTGGCTAAGGTCGAAACTCCTAGTCGAGAGAGATGTACTCCATCCTGGGCATACAGTTCATCCTTACCGTAGAAGAGGGTCCAGTTATCCAGGAATGGAATAGTATTTGCCTTGCAGTACTTCTCCAGCCGGCTATTTAAACCAATAGCCCTGGAGGACCATTCCTTCCTTACCCCTCTTCTTGGTAGGATACTGTGTACCACAGGAACTCCACCCTTCTCCTTGATCCTCTCCAACATTTCCTGGTACGTGGTGAGCAACTCCTCAGTCCTGCATTTCCAAATGTCGTTGCTCCCTGCATTGAGGAAGATGATGGGGTCCTCTCCACTCGCTTTCATGACACCATCTAGCTTTTCTGCCACCTTCTCGACTCCGGCACCAGGCAGACAGACAACTTTACCAACATGTGTGTTAGTAGCCCTACCAAGGTATTTAATAATTGAATCCCCTACAATTAAAATAGACTTAGCTGTTTTCTGTTGTCGGCGTGTAGCAGGAGTTGTAGCAGCAACAGCAGCAGACTTCCCCCCCTCCCCTCTCACTGCCTCGATGATCGCCACTTCCTCGCCATCACTCTCATCAGCCAAGGTGCTGAAGTTGTTGTGGGTCTTGAGTGGCTGCCTTTTCAGCTTGCAGGCCGTTGCACTGGTTGACACCACTTGCCAAGGGGCTTCACGATCCCTGGGAACACTTCCGGTAGCCTCACACTTCTTCTCCGCCATAGCTAGTCTCAAGGCCAAATTTTCATCTTTGAGACACTGAATCTCCTGCTCCACACTCTCCAGTCTTTCTTGCAAAGCAAGACAAAGCTGGAGAGTATGGGAGGAGACAGCAGACTCATCAACAACAGCCATCACTAAGAAAGTTCACTAGGACCTCACTAAGGGTAAACCGGTTCACTAGCGGTCACTGGGGACGTCCGCACAGGTCAGGGGTCAGAGGGCAACTGAGTAGGTTCTTGCTTGACTGGAGAAGTTGAATTCACATAAACACGCACAAAGGTAATGGAGGATAAATATAACACAGAGTACATTCATAATTTGCATTATTAAGGACACTTAAATGGTAATTCTTCAGTTAAGGTATAGGTAAATATATAGTTCATAAACGTACGAACGAGGATCCACAATTATTCTCTCAAGATAATGACACTGCCTGTTAGAATTTCACACCGGGTACTTCCTTTGATAAGATACGTCACTAGTACTTCTTTGAAGTCACACTGAATATTTATATATTAATATATTATACTGAGTACTTCCTTTGATAAGGCACGTCACTAGTACTTCTTTGAGGTCACACTGAGTATTTGTATATTGATATATCACACTAAGTACTTCCTTCGATAAGGTACGTCACTAGTACCTCTTTGAGGTCACACTGGGTATTTATATATAAACAAAGCAATACTGTAGTCTTCTGATGAGGATGTTGGCCGTGGTGGTGGTCCTGACGTGGATGTTGGACAGCGGATAGAACTCGATGAAGAACTCTTGGATGTTGGGCCTTAAATGACTATGTTCCAATATACCATTGTATACGTATACATATCATCGAGCTAACGTAAAGAGAAGTTATACCAATGTTATACTATTTCTTTAACTACTCTTACCGTTATAAGAGTTTTGATGCAGAGCCTTCCAGCATACCTGGGTGTTGGGTCTTAAATGTTATGTTCCAATATACCAGTGTATATGTATACATATCATCGGACTGACGTAAGAGGGTTGATTTGACGCAACGTCTCTTAACCTCTCGGCTGCGCAGCCCCTGTAGTATTCACCATACCCCTGTGCGTAGGTATTATGATTCATTCCTCACTAAAATCGTTAATTTACCATAAATATAATTAATACTTATCCAAGTGCGCCTATTTTACATTTGATATGAAGATAGTAACATGTGACAACAATAAAACAAGTGGGAATAGTGTTTAGATGGTCAAAATCGCGAATAAATACGGAGCGGCCCATTCATGAAATGTGGAGCAGTGCGAGGCAACCCCACCTCTCGCGAGGTCTGGAGCATGACTGAGAGTCTCACCCCACCCTCTACCTCTGCCAACACACTCGCTAGGCACATAACCACACCCTGCAACCGGCTTGCAGATGTTAGCACGAATATATAGTATACCAATGAATAAGGGAATAACAGGGAACATAGGTGATAATTGAAGGGGGGGCGTGAGGAGGGGACTTTGACAGATGTGGAGAAGTGATATGAGGTATAAAGGAAACAAAACAAAAATTCAAGTGCTACTGGGGCCTTTTAAAAGTTTTTTTTTTTAGGCCTAGGATCTTAACCCCTAAGTGTCGGCGCGCAACATAAGTCGAGTATAATAAATCTGGACTATCTGGCGGCGCGCGACATAGGTCGTGTGGCAATTTCAGCACGTAATGTTGCTGAGAGAGAGAGACAAGTGGTGGCAGGAGAGTAGCGAGCGTATGACTGCTCCAGACCACCGCGGCGAACCTACTGACACGAATCTCACCTCCTCCCTCCCTCTCTCACTCGCTACATACTGAATTGTATGGGGAAAGTACCGAATTACATGCTTTTTGCACTCGCGTTGCACGGTTGTTGCAAGAAAACTAGCCGTCATAAAAGGATCATTATGGTGTCATTGGAAAGATCTGTTTATGCCCTTTCAGGGATAGATACTTGTTTTACGCTCTGGGTCTTATTTAGGCATGAAAATGATCACGTAAACAGCCCTATTTTGGCTAAAAACACCCCGCTGGGCGGTACATATAAATAAACCGCTAGCCCGCTAATCTAGTGTTAAGAGTCTCCTCGCAGTCGCCCAGTAAAACCTCTTAACCCGTTGAGCCCCGGCTAGTTATAATATTTTGTTCACCCCAGTCCCAAGCCATTTTCACTTATTTTTTTTATTTGCTAAAATGGAAGACAAGGATGAGAAATGAAAAAAAAAAAAAAAAAATCACCTCTGACATTTTTTTTTGGGGGGGGGGCCGGTGGGGGGTTGGGGGGGGGGAGCTTCAAAAAAATTTGTTGAGCCAAAATGGAAGAGAATGGTGAGAAATGAACACACAAATAAAAAAAAACTCATTTCGGTCATTTGGGGGGCGGGGGGGGGGGTTTCAATAGTTCGTCTCCCCCGCATGACCACCCGCCCGGGAGCACTAGGGTAAAAACTGAGTATGGCATTGTACGGCATACATCCTAAGGAGTATCTCACATAAATCTCAAGCCTCTAGCTCCCATACGACCGGAGTAATGAAGGTTCAAAGTGGCGGTAAACTAGGGGTGTAAACTATCCCCACTAAGCCCACCACCACCAGCCGCGCGGCTGTCTCGGCCCGCTCACACCTACTGGCCCGGCTCCCACACACACTACGGTACCGCCCCCTCCTATTCTCCCGCCATTTCCTACCTTACGAGCCACGTAAGTGTTTTTTATATGTCGGACGCACGTGATGCGTCGCTGGGAGTTGGTGATCAAAGACTGCCGACGCAACACGTGCGACGCTGGGTCTCAACGGGTTAAGAGTCTCCCGGCAGCTGCTGGGTTAACTGTCCTAACCATTATAAGAGTCTTTCAGGGACTGGTGGATGAGTTGATTTGGGCCTTTTACGCATACGTATCTTAGAGCCAGTGCCTGAGATCATGTACCGTAAGGACTCTATATGCAAAGCGCCGTTATGCTTAACCCTTGTCTAGCGGGGGGTTTTGGGCTTATTTGGGCATATTCAGGCCCTCCTGAATGATAAATCAAGTATCTGCATGAAAATAAATGTATTCAGCAAACAACTAGGCGCTAAAAGCTTCAAAATGAGACCAGAACGAGCTACGTAGCACTCGTGGTTCTCATACAGTGGTACCAGTAACATGGGAGTTTAGCGTATAGCGGTATATTTTTCCCAGCTACGCTCACTACTGGCTACACTGCCGGCCTCTCGAGAACACAGGGAGGGTGAGTTAGTGGGCGGCGGTAAGCCCTGGGTGTCGGCCGTGTGGCCTGCTGCGCTCCCGGCCATTTGCACTCTATTTTAACCCTTTAAAAGCCTTAATAATGCTCCTAACTTGCTGCTTTTTGGATACGGACTTAAGTCGGGCCCCGCTCTTTAAGTGTTAAAGCAGAGCCCTACCTTCCAAAAGCCAATTGCCAGTGCGTGAACTTTTGAAAGGGTTCAGAGATGTTGGTTTAATACCGATAAAGCGCATGTCAAAACAGCATTCTTTATTGACAGTAATTCCTGATATTCGAGGCAGAGGAACTGATATTAGGTTGCCCCCAGTGGGATCTAATAAAGATTTCCTTTGATGAGCCAAAATCTAAAAATCCTGGATAAACCTTTATAGCCAGTGCTGTAAGTATTTATCCAGTATAAACCCAAGTCTTCCAGCTATTAATTATCTTCCAGTGAAGGATATTTAATAGCTTTTCAACTATGTAGATCTAAACCTTGCCTGTCATAGTCTTACCTCTTTTGGCATTTCTCCCGGTGGCCCTTCTCCGGGTAAGAAGGACAGCTGTTCGGGGAGGAGGCCCTGGGGCGGCTGGGGTAGCCCCTCCGGACTTCCTTCTCATGGTGGTTATGCGGCTTGGATGAAGAAGGGCGCGTGGAGGTGTGGTGTATATGCAAGCGTTTGTTTGTCTTGCTTTCCTTTCTACCTTTTCCTTTCTTCCTAGCATCGAGGTTTTGTATCGTTACCATGATATCCTTGCCGGGTTTTGGAGGGAGTGCTAAAGTTTCTGGCGTATCTTGGTGGTGTGGTGGTTATGGCTTCCTTTCTCGGGGGTGTGGTGGTATGCGCGGGAAAACTGCTTGGCGGTAGTGGCGTGGTGCTTGATTTCTCCATCATTTTAATAACTATTATAAATCTCACCATCTTACTAATCTATGACCGCTTTGACTATTCGCCCGGGTCTTGAACTTTTTGTCCAAATTATAATAGGGCTGTGAAGGTTCGTGAGCTTACATATCCCTTTCTCTCTAATGTAGAAACGCGAACACGAAATATGCATAATATCACTTTCTGTGCCATTTACTGTATACATTTTATTATTTTTGTTTTCATTTTAGTGTTATTACTAATATTTAAATATTTTATTATTACTATATATTATTATTATTATTATTATTATTAATAATATATATACAGTATACATATATATATATATATATATATATATATATATATATATATATATATATATATATATATATATATACTGTACAGTATATATATATATATTTTATATATATATATATATTTTACACTATATATATATATATATATATATATATATATATATATATATATACATATATATATATACTATATATATATACTGTATATATATACTGTATATATATATATATATATATATATATATATATATATATATATATATATATATATATATATATATATTATATATATATATAAATATATATATATATTTATATATATATATATACAGTATATTTATCAATAGTATTAATATTGTTGTTGTTGTTGTTGTTATCACTGCAACAATAATGTCCAAAGACCTCGTGAACTTGCACCAAGCAGGTATTAGCTGCAAGCAGCTAACTATATATACGTGAAGAGAGGGAAAGTTTAGTCCGGTTTTTGTGAGGCATATAACAGGCTCGTTCACAAACCTCCACTCACCTTTATACCTTCAACTCTATTGCACTACAGATATATAATAGTCATCCTTAAGGGGAGATTGGCTTATTTATTTGCTTATTTATGGATCTATTAATAATTATTTATTTTTTAGTTTGTTCCCTAGACCTCAATCAAACTTAAAAAAAAACAAAAAAAAACAAGACCTTCAAATTGTAAAATTTTCGAAAATTTCCCAGCTGAAGGCCAGTTCCTCTCAAGATACCAGGAAATAATCGACTTCTAAATAACACGAACATTCTTAATATTGACACAGAAATGTGGCGAAAGGTCTTAAAATCGCCAAACTAATGGGCCAAATGTCTTAAAATCTGAAAACTAATGGGGTTAAACATGAGGAAGAAGGGGGACCAGAAAAACTACCTATCTCACCTTAACAAACCTGAAGTACTCTTCAACAAACCTGAAGGGAACTTTTTTTTATGTGTATGAAAGAGACAAAAGTCAAAGCTGCCTGTAACAAGTGTCCCCCTCAAAGTTGAAAGAGTGGTAGGGAGCCAACATCGAGGTACGTTAAGAGGTAGTTTAGGTAAGGTGAGATCCAAACTTTTGTGCGTGACTGTAACCCTCACCTTATTAGGCAGCACCCCCAGAGATGTATCCAACTTGGGGGGAGGGGGGGAGGGGTAAAGAAGTTGAGGTTATTGCAGAATAATTAGCTGGATTTGAGTTACAGCAAGAACTTCCCCGGGTTAAATCGATTCTACCCATATTGGGAGCTGAGTGAAATCTGACCTACGGAACTTTAGAACCTTCGTCAATATAGTTATACAATATATATATATATATATATATATATATATATATATATATATATATATACAGTTTATATATATATGTATATATACAGAATATATATAAATATATATATATATATATATATATATATATATATATATATATATATATATATATATATATATATATATATATATATATCGCCAGTATGGCTTCCTTAAGGGTCACTCTACTGGTGATCTTCTTTCATATCTTATTAACTCTTGGTCATCCTCCTTCTGGGTCTTCGGTGAGACTTTTTCTATTGCACTAGACATATCAAAAGCCTTCGATAGAGTCTGGCATAAATCTGTAATTTCTAAACTACCCTCCTTCGGTTTCTATCCCTCCATCTGTGCCTTTGTCTCTAATTTCCTTTCCGGCTGTTCCATAGCCGCGGTTGTGGACGGCCATTGTTCACTTCCTCACCTTATAAACTCCGGTGTTCCTCAGGGCTCTGTCCTATCTCCTATTCTCTTTCTAATTTTTATAAATGATCTGCTTAACTGTACCTCAATTCTCATCCATTCATATGCAGACGACTCACCCTTACACTACTCCATTAGTTTTTCAGAACGCCCCAGCCAGCAATCCCTCAACGACAAATGTAATGAAGCCGTAGAACTCGTAAATTCTGATCTAAATATTATCTCCAATTGGGGCAGAGAAAACCTTGTTACCTTTAATGCTTCCAAAACCCAATTTCTCCATCTATCTACCCATACGGAACTCCCAGCAGACTATCCCTTATTCTTCAACAATACAAAAATCAATCCTTCATCTTCTCTCTATATTCTTGGTGTCTCTTTTTCTTCTGCTCTCATTTGGAAGGACCATATTACCAGTCTTGCTAAGGCAGCCTCCCAGAAGCTGGGTGTGCTCAACTGCCTTAGGGGGTTCTTTTCCCCTGCACAGCTTCTTGCTCTGTACAGGGGCATAGTGCGTCCTTGTATTGAGTATTGTTCACATGTGTGGGGAGGTTCCTCTCACACCGCTCTCCTAGACAAAGTTGGAAGGAAGGCCTTTCGTATCATTAACTCCCGTCCACTCACCAACTCTCTGCAATTTCTCTCTCTCCGCCGCAATGTTGCATTTCTCTCACTATTCTATCGCTACTATATTAATCAATGTTCCTCAGAGCTTTCCCAGTGTATACCACCTCCTCTACGTAGGGTACGTAGTACCCGTCTTGCAACACAATCCCACCCCTACTCTGTGCAACTCTCCAACCCAAGAGTGAAACATTATTCTTAGACTTTCTTCTATTCAATTGCTGAGCTCTGGAACTCTCTCCCAGAATCAGTCTTTCCCTCTTCCTATGACTTAAATTGCTTCAAACTCCGTGTGTCCAGGCATTTTGGCTCGAACGTCCCTTGATTTTGGCTCTGTCGCTCTTTCAACTCTGGGGGAGGCACTCCATGCAGGCAGTTCTGCCTTTTGTCTCCCTCACTCACATAAAAAAAAAAAAAAAAAAAATATATATATATACGGTATATATAAAGGAAAAGGAAAACACCACATCACTACCACCAAGCGATATTACCACCCATACCACCACACCCCCTAGGAAGGAAGCCCGAACCACCACACCACCAAGATATGCCCGAGTTGCCTCAACCACGCCCACACTCTTTCCAACACACGGCAAAAACCCTGTCATCACTATCAGCAACATAAGTGATGACAGGAGAAGGAAAAGTGGAAAGGAAGGCAAGGCAAGCCAAAACTTGCATAAATTCTATTCTTCCACGCACCCTTCTTCCTCCCAGCCGCATCACCACCACAAGAGGGAAATCCAAAGGGGCTACCCCAGCCCCACCAGGGCCTCCTCCCCGCACAGCTGCCCTTCTTACCCGGAGAAGGGACACCGGGAGAAACGCCAGAAGAGGTAAGACTATGACAGGCAAAGTTAAGATCTATAACAGTTGGAAAGTTCTTAACACCTTACGAGCGGCCTATGCGGTTTATTTATATGTACCGCACAGCGGGGTGTTTTTAGCCAAAATAGGGCTGTTTATGTGATCATTTTCATGCCTAAATAAGACCCAGAACGTAAAACAAGTACCTATCCCTGAAAGGGCATAAACAGAGCTTTCGAATGACACCATAACGATCCTTTTATGATGGCTAGTTTTCTTGCAATAACCGTGCAACGCGAGTGCAAAAAGCATGTAATTCGGTACTTTCCCCATATAATTCAGTATGTAGCGAGTGAGAGAGGGAGGAGGGAGCTGAGATTCGTGTCAGTAGGTTCGCCGCGGTGGTCTGGAGCAGTCATACGCTCGCTAGTCTCCTGCCACCACTTGTCTCTCTCTCTCAGCAACATTACGTGCTGAAATTGCCACTCGACCTATGTCGAGCGCCGCCACATAGTCCAGCTTTATTTAACTCGACTTATGTGGTGAGCCGCTAATTAAGGGTTAAAATAGAATAATTTAAAAGCTGGAAGATTTGTGTATACTGTATACTGGATAAACTATTAAAGCACTAGCAAATAAAGGTTTATTCAGGATTTGTGTATACTGTATACTGGATAAACTATTAAAGCACTAGCAAATAAAGGTTTATTCAGGATTTGTGTATACTGTATACTGGATAAACTATTAAAGCACTAGCAAATAAAGGTTTATTCAGGATTTGTGTATACTGTATACTGGATAAACTATTAAAGCACTAGCAAATAAAGGTTTATTCAGGATTTGTGTATACTGTATACTGGATAAACTATTAAAGCACTAGCAAATAAAGGTTTATTCAGGATTTTTAGATCTTGGCTCAACGAAGGAATTCATTATTAGATCCCATTGGGGTCAACCTAATATTAGTTCCTCTGCCTCGATTACAGGGAATTACTGTCAATAAAGAATGCTGTTTTGATATGCGCTTTATTGGTAGTAAACCGACCTTCTATGAACCCTTTTAAAAGTTCACGCACTTGCAATTGGTTTTTAAAAGGTAGGGCTCTGCGAGATACCGTAGCTTTAAGCATATTGGCACTTTGCATAAGAGTCCTTACGGTACGTGATCCCAGGCACTGGCATTAAGACACGTATACGTTAACCCATACCATACCGTAGGATACAGTAATAAAAGCCCCTGCAGTCCCAAGCACTGTGGCAAAAATGGCAGGAGAGACCACCTTTTCACCTCAAGAGATGGAGCAAGACTGGACCAGTCACGCTTCAGTGGGTCTTATACAGTATAAGCTAAGAAGTGTTGCCAGATGGGTAGCAGTGCTTAAACAGTCGTGTTACGAACTACAAGTTGTACAGGCAGTTACAAGGAAAGTACATTACTGACGAATATACTCGGGCCTGGGACTGGGGAGTTACTTATCTACTGACAAATATACTCGGGCCTGGTACTGTAAGGGTTAAAGGCCCAAATCAACTCATCCACCAGTCCCTGAAAGACTCTTATGATGGTCAGGACAGTTAAGAGACGTTGTGTAAAACCAACTCTCTTACGTTAGTCCGATGATAATGTATACGTATATACTGGTATAACGGAACATATCATTCAACACCCAACACCCAAGAGTGCTGGAAGGTTCTGCATTAAAACTCTTATAAAGGTCAGAGTAGTTAAGGAGATAGTACAACACTGGTATAACTTCTGTTTACGTTAGCTCGATGATATGTATATGATATACACTGGTATATTGGAACATAGTCATTTAAGACCCAACACCCAAGAGTTCTCCATCGACTTCTTCCATCCGCTGTCAACCATCCACGTCAGGACCACCACCACGCCCAAGACCCTCGTTGGAATACTATAGAAGTGCCTTTATTATATAAATACTCAGTGTGACCTCGAAGAAGTACTAGTGATGTGCCTTATCGAAGGAAGTACTCAGTGTGATATTTTATTATATAATTACTCAGTGTGATCTCGAAGAAGTACTAGTGATGTACCTTATCAAAGGAAGTACTCAGTGTGATATTATAATAGGCAGTGTCATTCCTTTGGGATATTAGTTGTGGATCCTCGTTTGTGCGTTATGAACCATATATATTTACCTATACCTTGTCTGAAGTAATATTTATTTACATTGAACAATACAATTTATGTATGTACTGTGTTATATTTATCCTCTATTACCTTTGTGCATGTGTTTATGTGGATTCAACTTCTTCAGTCAAGTAAGAACCTAACCAATCAATCCAATTAATCCCAGCAAAAACCTGGCATAACAATATATATACATATATACCGGTATATATATATATATATATATATATATATATATATATATATATATATATATATATATATATATACTGTTTATATATACACCCTGTTCGGAAATTCCATCTTTAAAAAAAATACAGCATTATCACTGAAAAAAATGAAAATCTTGTACTAAATAACGTTTTTCCATATCCTGTAATAATAATGAGTTAGAGAGCATTTAATTATAATAATAAATGTAGGCCTGGACGGGGACAGAGACTTGTCCACACGTCCGGACACTGTTCCCCACCATTCCTCAGGTTGGACTGAACACCTGATTCGGAAAATGATTTATGAAGCACTTAACAACACTTAGTATTCTATCTTTTCATAGTAACATAATGAGGTGTACGTAAGTCCAAAAACGCTACATAACAATAATTGGAAATTATTGTTACCTATGTACAGTAGCCCAACTAAGTTTTGCGACAATATTAGGTACGTGGCACCTGTCTAGTTTGCACTCCCGTCCCAAGCCCGTGTGTGTGATTGTGTCCAGGATCCACACACAACAGGCCAACCGGCCAGCCGTGGCCGCGCCGGGGGGGGGGGGGGGGGGGAGAGAGAGTTTGCGTGACGTCACTGGCGCCTTGGGTCTGCCACGGCCTTCCCTGACCTGACCACTTGACTCACTGACAAAGCCTAAGTTCATTATACCCAGCTCCTGCTCAGTATTACCGTACTCACTTTCCATGTTGAGCAAATTGTTTTGTTCAAAAGAGGCAATGATAGTGGTGATCATAGTGATAACAGTAGTGATGATGGTGATAGAAGTAGTGATAATGGTGACAGTAGTAAGTATTATGGTAGGGACAGTAGTAGTGGTGATGGTTACAGTATTAGTAGTTGTAGGTGCATCAACTCTACAGTTTTACAGATAAGGAACAATAATTGTCATGTTTACAGCAATAGACATAACATTACATGTGGCAGATGATTACATGTGTAGTGGTATTCTACTAAATACAGTAATGCAATATACTATAAATGACATCGAAAACAACAGCAGTGCAGTGATAGTACGGTACCAATCTTCACCACACTGCTACAAAACAACAGCAGTGCAGTGATAGTACGGTACCAATCTTCACCACACTGCTACAAAACAACAGCAGTGCAGTGATAGTACGGTACCAATCTTCACCACACTGCTACAAAACAACAGCAGTGCAGTGATAGTACGGTACCAATCTTCACCACACTGCTACAAAACAACAGCAGTGCAGTGATAGTACGGTACCAATCTTCACCACACTGCTACAAAACAACAGCAGTGCAGTGATAGTACGGTACCAATCTTCACCACACTGCTACAAAACAACAGCAGTGCAGTGATAGTACGGTACCAATCTTCACCACACTGCTACCAAAACAACAGCAGTGCAGTGATAGTACGGTACCAATCTTCACCACACTGCTACAAAACAACAGCAGTGCAGTGATAGTACGGTACCAATCTTCACCACACTGCTACAAAACAACAGCAGTGCAGTGATAGTACGGTACCAATCTTCACCACACTGCTACAAAACAACAGCAGTGCAGTGATAGTACGGTACCAATCTTCACCACACTGCTACACATTCGCTGTCATTATCATCGCCGATACAGTAATATAACAAAATAACCATAGTAATTATCATCATGACAATAATAATAGTAATAATATTACACTATATATTATACAGTATATACAATACTAGGTTGTGTAGGAATTTATTATTAAGGAGATAAATATGCAATTATATAACAAGAATGTGTGTGTTTGCTGATGTCCCTCATCTCCTCAAACTAAGTAGAAATAATCTCCTAGATTCAGGATTTGTGATGAAGAATAGAGATATTATATCATATGATTGCATACGTGAAATGTCCATGATAACTAAATCTGAATATGGCTTAGCTTACAAACTTAGTGTAACTCACCTAAATGTTCAAGGACAACAAACTATAGCGAGTAAAGTATGCAATAATATATTTAGGAGAAAGAGGTC
Source organism: Paralithodes platypus (assembly GCA_032716605.1). Taxonomy (NCBI): domain Eukaryota; kingdom Metazoa; phylum Arthropoda; class Malacostraca; order Decapoda; family Lithodidae; genus Paralithodes; species Paralithodes platypus. Next base: position 3,984,665 of record CM064514.1, on the reverse strand, counting down.
ATTTAATCAGCACAAACTGGAAAGAATCTGCAAGCTTCATATTAACAACAGATGCATGGTTTCATGTGGTGAATTCTTCTATATCAAGCGATAGGAAAGCACTGTGCGTCTGGTCTGCATTTGGAAGAACAGCTAAGCAATTTGCGCAAAATGATACACATTATGACCACAATAGATTTCAATTTCAGCCCACTACAGATTTCAGCAAAGAATAGTTTGTCTTGCCTTTTCCTTATACGACTCTTTGAAATGCTTAAAGTTACTCATAACCTTGAATTTATCATGATAAGAAGGTTAAATCATGACACTTAACACATTATATATATATATATATATATATATTGTTTGTATTTATATATTTATTCATATAATATTTTTTGGTTGTATAAGACATCCAGATGCTGTCAGTTTCAAACAAAGACTAAAACAACTGATAGTGTATTGCTCAGCAATAAAAGGAACATCACTCAGGATCCCGAAAATTTATAATATTTCTTGGGTAAAACTGGTCATAGCAAAAACAAAACTAACTAACGACCGTGAGTTACGCCTAGAAAATTGTGCTCATCAGATCTGTTGGTCAATGATATGATATTTAGAAGTAGGTATTGAGTATGATTTATTTTAGATACAGTATATGTGAAAATTAAAAAAATACTGTACCAACACTCTCGTAGAGGAACAGTCTTTAGATTTTGTTGCTGGCTATATGGTAAGGAGATTTTCCTTTTAAAGTATCACTTCTTAGACAACAAGATGAGAGGGCACATCGTAGACAGAAGTGGTTAACAGAGGTCAGCTGTATAATACCCACAAAGTATTTTGTTTGTCTTATTTGACCAATATACGAGAAATATGCAAAGTTGTCCATGGTGAATGGCTTCAAGATGAAGGGAAAAACTGTGAAAAAGTTCTTGCATCTGAAATTAAACTCACTTCAGCGACTTTACCTTTATTTGTTATCCATTTTTTTGCCAAAATATCGATCTTCTTTTAGGATAAGACACCTGAACGTCATTTCATACAAGGAACAAAAGGTAAATACATGTAAACATGCAAAGGAAGAAGATGAAAATAACTTAATAACTTAATCAATTATTGCCAGGAAAATTATAAATCACTTAACAAAATTCAAGTTAATTAAATCCTCTCAACATGGATTCACTCAGGGACGATATTGCCTAACAAATTTACTCAGTTTTTTCTCCGAGGTATATGAAGCGGTAGATAACGACAAGTCATATGATATACTTCACTTAGACTTCAGTAAGGCCTTTGATAGAGTTCCACATGAAAGGCTGGTAAGGAAGATAAAAGGACATGTTAGACTATGCTGTCCAATTTTGGTGCCCTTATTACATAATGGATATCGACCCATTAGAGGCAGTCCAAAGAAGAATGACGAAGATGATACATAATCTATTTGTTACTAATTTAACCACAACACCTCCAATTAAATTAATGAAAGCATATATGTGATCCACCAGGATTCGAACCCGGGTTATCACACACAGATTTTTAGACACCTTAACCATTATACCACCAAGACGGTTAAAGGTTTATGCACACGCCTACGACTTATTATCCATTCTCGAATACTGGATATTAATCTAATCATGTTCATATTCCCACCGCACTATGGTAGCCTAATATTTTAAGTGAGAGGAACAAATACTCATGGGGCACAGATCATTTAGAACATAATATTAGAAACTTATCGTGAGGAGAGATTGAAAGCCTTAGGCTAGCACTCACTAGAAAGACGAAGATGTAGGGGAGACATGATAAAGGTATTTAAATGGATAAAAGGTATAAATAAGGGCGATATAGATGAGGTACTAAAGCTAAAGAACGGCGACATAACCCGCTCAAATGGTTTCAAGTTAGATACGTTTAGATTTAGGAAAGCATAGGAACAGTGTATAAAACAGTGTATAAGTGTTAGTGTGAGAAGGATCTGAGGGGTGCTCATTAGTAATGATCTGAAACCCAGAAAACAGTGTATAAGTGTTAGTGTGAGAAGGATCTGAGGGGTGCTCATTAGTAATGATCTGAAACCCAGAAAACAGTGTATAAGTGTTAGTGTGAGAAGGATCTGAGGGGTGCTCATTAGTAATGATCTGAAACCCAGAAAACAGTGTATAAGTGTTAGTGTGAGAAGGATCTGAGGGGTGCTCATTAGTAATGATCGGAAACCCAGAAAACAGTGTATAAGTGTTAGTGTGAGAAGGATCTGAGGGGTGCTCATTAGTAATGATCTGAAACCCAGAAAACAGTGTATAAGTGTTAGTGTGAGAAGGATCTGGGGGTGCTCATTAGTAATGATCTGAAACCCAGAAAACAGTGTATAAGTGTTAGTGTGAGAAGGATCTGAGGGGTGCTCATTAGTAATGATCTGAAACCCAGAAAACAGTGTATAAGTGTTAGTGTGAGAAGGATCTGAGGGGTGCTCATTAGTAATGATCTGAAACCCAGAAAACAGTGTATAAGTGTTAGTGTGAGAAGGATCTGAGGGGTGCTCATTAGTAATGATCTGAAACCCAGAAAACAGTGTATAAGTGTTAGTGTGAGAAGGATCTGAGGGGTGCTCATTAGTAATGATCTGAAACCCAGAAAACAGTGTATAAGTGTTAGTGTGAGAAGGATCTGGGGGTGCTCATTAGTAATGATCTGAAACCCAGAAAACAGTGTATAAGTGTTAGTGTGAGAAGGATCTGAGGGTGCTCATTAGTAATGATCTGAAACCCAGAAAACAGTGTATAAGTGTTAGTGTGAGAAGGATCTGAGGGTGCTCATTAGTAATGATCTGAAACCCAGAACAACAGTGTATAAGTGTTAGGAATAGGACAAATAGAATTCTAGGATTCATATCTAGGAGTGTTAGCAACAGGACTGCTGAAGTTTTCTTAAAACTATACTTAGCTCTAGTAAGACCCCATTTAGACTATGCTGTTCAATTTTGGTGCCCTTATTATAGAATGGATATCGACCCTTTAGAGGCAGTCCAAAGAAGAATGACCAAAAAGATACATAATATTAGAAATTTATCGTATGAGGAGAGGTTGAAAGTCTTAGGCCTGCACTCACTAGAGAGACGAAGATGTAGGGGGAGACATGATAGAGGTATTTAAATGGATAAAAGGTTTAAATAAGGGCGATATAGATAAGGTATTAAAGCTAAAGAACGGCGACATAACCCGCTCAAATGGTTTCAAGTTAGATAAGTTTAGATTTAGGAAAGATATAGGAAATCACTGGTTTGGAAATAGAGTTATTAACATGTGGAATGCACTGCCCAGAACAGTAATTAGCTCAGAAACAGTTGAAAGCTTTAAGCATAAGTTGGATTCCCATATGGGTGATATGGGCTGGGTGTGAATGGGAGCTGCTTCATGTGGGCCGCATGGCCATATGCAGTTTCCCGCGTTCTTATGACCTTATGTTGTTATGTAATTGGGGTTGGGTGTGCCTTGTTTTGAAAGGTTTGAAAGGTTTTGAAAGGTTTATTAACTCGAGCGACCCCAAGTGGGGTATTAAGAGTACATACTTCAATACAAATACAAAATACAATAACACATATACAAAACAACAACATTATTTGTACATAATAATATTTCAACTTGACTGGTGGCCTTGTTGTAAGTTCAAGACTTTATGTCTTGAAATAATTCATAATTTCTCCTACAAATTTGTCAAGTTTTAATATAACTGCATGTTGTGTACTGCTGAATAACTGTGACATTTTCATAGAATTAGGATTATTATAATAATATTTGTTAAGGTACTGCCTTCTGTAAACATTAAAATGTGAACATTTGAAAACAAAATGGAATTCATCACCGACTTCATTACTGTTACATAACGTACAAATTCGCTCGTTTACATTTATGTTGTTGTGTCTACCGCTGACAATAGGCAGCATATGATTACCACATTTGAATTTACACAACCTTATTGAATATTGCTTTGGCAGTTTAAGTAAATAATCTTGGATGCGGTAATCGACCGTCATTATTCTGTAATTCAAACAAACACTACTTCTATTAATTTCCTCCGTCCATTTTTGCCTATAAATATCACTAGATCTAAGTTTAAATGCTTCTTTAAACCAGTTACCATTAATATTATTTACATCATTAAATACATGCGACATTCCATTGCTATCTAGTAAGCATTTGATATTATTTAACCAGGGTAATTTGTACTGTTCTCGATCATACAAAACTTTCATTAATCTATACAAAACACATGAAATTTTATTTTCCGTATCACTTGTAATCCTAAACCAAAAATTTACCATTCTATTGTCTATGATTTCCTGCAAACTTCTAAAACCTGATTCACCATACACTATACATGTTGCAGTTGATTTATTCAACCTCAAAAGTCTCTTCAAAAAGCTATTGCATGTCCTTTTTAGGTGATCAATATTCTCACAGCCCCATATTTCACTACCGTACAATAAGATGGGTAATACTAGTTTTTCGTATAAATCGATACTTGTGTCGAACGGTAGGTTAAGCTTGTTAATTGTATTTAATAACCCATAAGTTGCTCTCTTACTTTTAATTACTTGTTTTGCTTTAGCTTTATGAAATTGACCGTTGAAGTTAAATGTTGTGCCCAGGTAAGTATAATCATCCACTACCTGGATTTCATCATTACCGAATTTAAATGTCCTATGTTTTCTGACCTTACCTCTGGAAAATATTACAACTTTAGTTTTACCAATGTTTACCTGCAGTGATGAAAGGCTACAATACTCCTGAACGGCATTCAAAGCAAACTGTAAATCATCTTCATTTTCGGCCATAACTATAGTGTCATCAGCATAAAGTAGGCAAAACAAATTAAAATAAAGTTCAGCATCATTCTCGCCCAAGAACCCTGCAACATCTGTACTGATAGTTGGCAATCCCGAAAATGCATTACTGATGTGAGCTTTAAAATCATTTAAAAACATTGCAAACAGAAGTGGGGATAAACTTTCTCCTTGTCTCACACCGACATTACACGAAAAATAAGAGGATATCTGATTATTGACTTGTGTGGGCCGATCGGCTTTTTGCAGACTCCCATTTTCTTATGTTCTTATGTTCTTATGTGAGCGAGCCCTGGGTGAAGGCGAGCTGAGTCACTGAGTACCCCACTCCCGTTTTCCTTTTGCTGGCCGGCTGACCTGTTGTGTGTGGATCCTGGTTGTGTCTAGCAGGGGCCGTGGTGTCTAGGCAGGCGCCACCGCCTGCGCCAGGGCACACAGACACAGTACTAGCATGCTGGGCGCTAGCCTACATATGACAATATTGCTATCATTATTTGTTTGTATCAAATTAGAAGGTTCTCTCTCTCTCTCTCTCTCACTGAGGTTAATATCAATACATGTTCACGCTACACTATTTGTAGATTAATTAGCACACACACACGCACACAGGTAGGTAGGTAGGCAGCGTAGATGACACAGCCGACGCCTGAACATTGAGGCGCCCAGGTCGAGTCAAGGTATGTAGATTGTTGTTTATCACGAGGGGTCGGGGGTTCAATCCCAGACCGGGCGGAGACAAATTGGGCTTGTCTCCTTTCATGTGTTAGCCTCAGTTCACCTAGCTGTAAATAGGTACCTGGAATAAGTGGACGACGTTGTGACGTCCCATCTGGGGTTGGCAAAAATGGTACAAGGCGAGATGGGTATCATATGGTTCACCTAAGCTGATGGCTACCTAAGCCTTCGGGCGAGACGGTACCGTCTATAGTGAGAATGGTACCATACAGATCCACCCTAAGCCTTCGTTTCCAATGTCGCCAATTGGCTAAATACAGACTACACACACATCCACAGCCATTCCAACAGTACATAAAACACTTAACATGCATTTCACGCAATACATTCCCAGTTAAGGAGGCGCGATAATAATGAGCTTAGCTCGCATGCGTGGATTCCCCTTGACGAACAATTAACTGAGTAACACAGCCCGTAGCCTAGTAGGTAGAGCTCTCGTCTCACACACGAGGGGTCGGGGGTTCAATTCCCGGCCGGGCGGAGACAAATTGGGCTTGTCTCCTTTCATGTGTTAGCCTCAGTTCACCTAGCTGTAAATAGGTACCTGGAATAAGTGGACGACGTTGTGACGTCCCTTCTGGGGTTGGCAAAAATGGTACAAGGCGAGATGGGTATCATATGGTTCACCTAAGCTGATGGCTACCTAAGCCTTCGGGCGAGACGGTACCGTCTATAGTGAGAATGGTACCATACAGATCCACCCTAAGCCTTCGTTTCCGATGTCGCCAATTGGCTAAAATACAGACTACACACACATCCATAGCCATTACAACGATACATATAACACCTACACATATAGGAGGCGGGAAATAACGAGCATGCTCACTCCCGCAATACAACTAGAGTAAGTACAACTAGAGTAAGTACACACACAGAAACGGAAGGCAAAGTTCAGTGTTATAAACCCACATTCTTCACTGATTTCCGTGATAAAGCAATGAGGTGTAAATAATTGTGTTATTTTATCTAATTAACCCTTTCAAGATCCGATACGCATTTCTTTTCTGTATTATGGTAATAATTAGACGATTGTATTCAGATTAGGAAGGGTATATGGAAGTCAGAGGGTTGATCAAGCTAGTCTTTACCCTCTTAATAACCACAGATCCTCCATAAGCTGCATAAAATCGTCTAATGATAGCCAAAATAAAGTACTAAGACGCATCAGAGCTTCAAGGGGTTAACACTCTTTAGATAATACATAAGGTATGTTATAATCTGCATCATCTTGCAGTGCTGGGTTATACTAGTAGTTCTATTTGCAACATCTGCATCAGGTAATATTATTAATGATAAGAACGTGTATTAACCAATACTGTTCCGGCGACGTACTTTTCTTCCTATTCTAGCAACTATTCCGCGATTGTATGCAGCTTCGGAAAGACCTCTAGCCATAATAAGGCTTCAAACTATCTCAACCAACCCTTTTAACTACCACAGATCCTTCCTAAGATGTATAATATCGTCTATATATAGCTAGAATAAAATTGAAAAGACGTCGCTGGTATTCAAAGGGTTAATATACAGCTAAAGTTCTCACTGTTTCTATGAGATACTATTAGAATATAGAAACTTCTCGTTACCGTATCATGATTTTAGAATCTAACTTCGATGAAATGATGTCTACTATGGAAATATATGGGAGTATAACTAAACATTATTTAGTTTACCGGGTATATAATTTAAGTTTTATTTTACAGAATCTTACACACACACACACACACACACAGTGATCCGTAGCATATTGGTCAGCGCACTTGGTTCACAGCCAACAGGACACAGGTTCCATCCCCGGGCAGGAAGGAAACATTTGGGCAATTTTTCTTACACAATGCGCCTCTCTAGACCTAGCTGTATAAATAGGCCTCTGAAATAAGAGGCCACTTACGACGTCTTTTTTAGTGTTGGTGGTCTATTACTAGTGGACGGGTACCGTACAGGTCAACCAAACACTCAAAATCCAGATATCGGCAATTGGTTGATTACAGATTACATGCATATCTACAGCCACTCCAACCATGCATTAACACTTTACGCAACATATTCCCAGATCGAACTTTTTCGGTAAAAAAAAAAAAAAAAAAAAAAAAAACGTGAAACTGTAATTATTGGAAACAGAGGTGATCAGAAAATCCCTCAATACTCTCTTGCCCACATCACACCTAGTCATCCATTCAGCAAGTGAGGCTGCTAAGGTTGCTGAACGTGGTAGTATGGTTGGAATGAGCGAGAGTGGGATTTCGGAACGTTTACAGGTGGTAAGAAAAGGTGGGAAGAAGGGCAACTGACAAACCGACATAGAAGTGGAGCTAAGCGGAAAACCACGTCATAACAGGACCAAGAAATTATACTGTATATGTATAACCATCCATTCTCCAATGCCGACGAAGCTAAGCAACATTTGCAATTTCAAGCTTCTACAGAAACTATACGCAAGAGATTGAAGGAGATGGGATATAAACATAGATAACCAACTGTCAAGCCAAAGCTACCCAAGAGGCACAAACAAACTAGGCTTGATTTCGCTCGACTATTTGTTGACCAGGGCATTGACTATTGGGCACGAGTTGTTTTGATAATGTCAGCGAGGTTCCATAATATTACCATGACGATTAAAATTGTGTCACTTAGCCGAGTTGGCGGGGGTTCTTCAAATAAAAATAAATGTGGCTTCCTTTATCCACTCATGGCCGAGTGGTAACGGTGCCCAACTCTCCCAAACATACCTGGAGTGAGTGGGTTCGAATCCTGGTCAGGATAACTCTCTCCCAACCAAGAGTTGTTTTCTCAGACAAGAAAACTTTCAGCTCAACCACGCATGGGTCGAAGACTGCGCTGTTGGAGGCCTAAGAACACACGGCATGTGAGTTAGTCCTAGTCGATATTGTGCATAAAATATATAGAATAGTCATCTCATAGACAGAGTAATACTTTCCATCATATCACTCTTGGCTAATTTCATGTTAACCGAGCATTATATAACTTCTTAATTTCATTACTCATCCACTAATAGCTCTAACTTACTAGTTAACTCCTTACTTATATTGTTCAAATACTATTAAGCTAGCATGACTTGATATAATATGCACATTAACCACTCCTGTCTATACCATCGGTTGTTTACCTAAAAAACCAACCACGTTCGGTTTAGTAACTCATCCTAGCCACCTCGCCCGCCACTATCTGTGTAATATAGGATAGATCTGACCCTATTACTTCCCTCCCCCCTTAGTGAACGCATATAACTTGTTTGCGAATATAATACACAATACCTTACCTAAACTATCATTGGTGAATAGAGAGACCAGTTTATCATGAGGATCAATAAATATATAATCATTAATCCCATTAGGATTGACTAATTTTGTCAGTTTAATCGGGCTTTTCATTAGAGGGTTTATACAACTTAAGGAGGTTCTGTAGGAATTATAGGGACACATACTATGTCATATTTACCCTCTGACTTTCATATTCCTTTTCTACTCTGAATAAAATAGTCTCCTTTTCTACTCTGAATATAATAGTATAATGCTAGTCTGAATATAATAGTATAATGCTAGTCTGAATATAATAGTATAATGCTAGTCTGAATATAATAGTATAATGCTAGTCTGAATATAATAGTATAATGCTAGTCTGAATATAATAGTATAATGCTAGTCTGAATAAACTGCCAAATACGTGTCCTGATTCCACTAGGCCTATATATACATTAAGATAAACAACAATCATAAAAGAGGGATTTTTTCAGAGGACTGACTCCATTAGTGGGGCGGTTTACCTAAGATATTCAAACCTATTGTACATTTTTTGATAAAAGTGGTTAGTGGGATTAACAAAGGGGACATGACAAATGTACTAAAGCTCAGTGATAGCGAAAGAACTCGTACCAATGGTTTCAAATTAGATAAATTTCGTTTCAGAAAAGATATAGGCAAATATTGGTTTGGTAACAGAGTTGTAGATGGGTGGAATGGACTACCAAGTGCTATAGTGGGATTAAAAACGGTAGGGAGCTTTAAGATAAAATTGTATAAGCATATGGACGAGAAGGGTTGGGTGTGAAGGGGGATCAGCCGGGTTGGGCCAATCAGCGCTCTGCAGACCCCGTAATCCTGCGTTAATCTCTAACCGTTTTGGTAAGATGATCCTCAGGGTATTAGAGTGTTGAGCCTATAATTGGGCTTTGTAATTGGGGTTGTGTGGGACAGGGATCTGCCTTGCTTAGGCCAATCGGCTTTCTGCAGACTCCCATTTTCTTATGTTCTTATGTTCTTAAAAGCACCAATTTTGGCACAGAGGTAGACCAATATATTATGAACAAATTTGGATGTGGAGCCATCGTCCAACTGCCCCCTGGCGGCCGTGGCGGCCATTTTCCAAAATGGCCGCCATGTGGCTGCCGAGGAAGACTTATCCCTAGGTGAATGAGATGTACTGAGTAAATGTGCAGGAAAAAAATATTGTTTTGAATCTGCAATGTTGTGCAAACATTATGTAGCGTGTTGTTGCTAATGTAGGGTAGCACTTAACAACAAAGAAAGGTGCCCATGTGTTTTTAGAATCTTATCTTATTATCGATTTATTGAATTATTCATAGATTAGCATAACAACCATGACAAACATCTCTCAATTGAACATGTCCTAATTCACTTGGATTCTGAATGCTCCTTTCATACAACTTTGTCATTTTCCATTTCCAGAACAATGTCGAAGAGCTTCAAACTCGTTGAGCCTCGTGGTGCAGAAGCAGCTCCGTCTACCTCCGCCCAGCCAGCAACAGAGACAGACTGGTCATTATGCTTCATATGCCAAGAAACGACGCCAGAGTCGCTGACAAGTCCATCCCAGAATACACGCCAAGACAAGGGGAGCAGCTACAGCATTCTCGCTGGACATCTGAGAAGGTTCAATGAGCTTGGATTGCTCCCCAACTCTTTTCTGTTGAGCCGATTAGATGAAGGCAGTGGCGTTGAAGCAGCATTGAGCGCCAACAATGCACGATACCACAAGACCTGCAGGCTGAGGTATAACAAGACCAAGTTAGACAGAGCTGAGAAGAGGCACCTGAAAATAGGCGCCGACGAAGAAGAGGAAGTTGTTGCCCGCAAGCCAACTCGATATCTGTCACGACCATCAAGTACTGAGACGAAACACCAAGAAGTGAAATGCTTCTTCTGCGGTAGTGCTGGTCTTCATGAAGCTGCGACATTCCAACTGGACTCGCGTGTCAGGTCGTGCGCACTGATTTTGGACGACATGGACCTCCTGATGCAACTGAACGCTGGGGACATGGTTGCACAGGAGGCCAAGTACCACCGAAATTGTCTCCTGAACTTGTACAATCGCGCACGGAATATTAAGGAAATGGCGGGCAAAGGTACAAACGATGAACACGCAATAGCAGGACTTGCTTTCGCAGAGCTGGTGGTGTTTTTTGAAGAAGCTCACATGGATGACGAGACGTCTCCGGTCTTCAAACTTGCTGACCTGGCGCAGTTATACACGTCAAGGATGGAACAGCTGGGAATCAAGCATGAGGGCAGGGTGCACACGACCCGTCTTAATTAAGCAGAGACTGCTTGCTCACTTTCCTAACATGTGTGCACAGCACCAGGGGCGCGATGTCCTGCTTGCATTCAATGAAGACCTCGGCGATGCCCTGGCAAAGGCTTGTGAACTGGACAGAGACCTTGATGCTGTCCACCTGGCGCGTGCTGCCCAAATTGTGAGACGCCACATCATCGGAGATGCCAAGGTGTTCAACGGGTTTCCTGCAGGATGCCAACAGGACTCTGTGCCACCCATGCTGCTTGCCTTGGTCACTATGATCTTGGAAGGTCCCAGTATCAAGCACCAGAGTGAAAGCACAACACCAGCGGCACTGAGCATCGCCCAGCTCCTCAAGTTCAACAGCGTTATGCACCGACGGGCCGCCACAGGCAGTACGCCTCGCCCAGTCAGGCACGCCACCATGCAGGAGACGCCAATTCCAACCTACATCGGCCTAATGCTACATGCACACACGCGCAAGAGGGAGCTCGTCGACAGGCTGGCACACATGGGGATTTCTATCTCCTATGATCAGGTCCTGTCCCTTTCCACACAGCTGGGGAACAGTGCCTGCCGCCTCTACCACCAGGAGCAAGTAGTCTGCCCTCCCAAGATGAGAGGCAGAGTCTTCACGACTGCCGCGGTAGACAATATCGACCACAACCTAAGTTCCACCACAGCAAAACAGTCATTCCATGGGACTACTATTTCCCTCATGCAACACCCTGCGGTCCCTGGGGCTGGCATTGACCGCAGCATCATCATCCTCGGAGGGCCGAACGAAAGAAGCCTCAAAACAGTTGACCGTTTGCCGCACTACTATACAGATGTCCCATCCGTCGGCAGCATCAAGAACACCCCCGTGCCGGCTACCAGCGTGACATCCCTGAGCAGCAACAGCGGCCTCAAGCAACATGCTGAAAGAGAGCATCTCTGGCTAAAACACACCCAAGTCGCCCTACAAGAAACTTCTCCAGTGGAGAACACTTCATGGCCTGCATACCACGCAAGCCAGCAGGACATGCCAGCCAGTCGGGCCGTCTGTCCCACCGCACTGCTCCCACTCTTCCTGGAGAGCGCCCACACCGTGGCTGACCCAGACACTCACTGACCTCTCCACTGGACTGGATCATATTGATGAAGATGCCATGCACACCATCGAGAGGTTCGTCATCCTGCTTTACGACAGAACAAGCACCGCAACCGATATCGACAAGGCACGTCGCAAACTGTTTGCAAAGAAGAGCAATGTCCAGCTGATCCCACCGACAAGTGCAGCCCTGAAGCAGCACGTCCGACGAGCAATATACCAGGGCGGACATGTCTGGGGTCAGGCCCTGGTTCCTGCACCAACATTGCCATCACCAACCGACTGGGGTTGGATCAAGACCAGCGACAATTACGAACCTCTCTGGACAACGCTCCCCGTGGCATCCAAGGTCTGCCGGGAGCTTGTCTCCTGCAAATGACAGAAGGGCTGCATCAAGAAGTGCAAGTGCAAGAAGGCCAGTCTGGAATGCACACCACTGTGTGCTTGCGACGGGGAGTGCTCTCAGAACTGAACTCGCAAACTTAAGATGAAGATTCTGAACTGTTCCAGACAGTACACAGGGACTGTAAAACAGTGAACTTATCTGCATATTGCATTTAGCAGATTATGTGTTAATTAACATGATAATTAAATGTAGTAGTGTCCATTGACCACAGAAGTATAACATTTGACTTGCCCAGGATTGATCTGATGAGAGCAAGCCACCATAATTATCACTATCTGGTTCTGTTATTGTTGTTGTATTATCGATGTAATTAGCATAATTGTGTTAATAATTTTGTTAATTGGCATCTTAATTGGCGTGGGCAGTGTCCATGAATAGCTATTGACAGACAGAGGAAGAAGGTCAGATAACATTTCCACAACTTAAATGAATCTAGCCTATTCACAAGGAATGTCAGCATTTGATGCCTGATCATGGGTTTCCTTGTCGCCATTTCATCTGCAATTAGCCTAAATATGTTAATTAATATCAGCAGCATCTCCCAAAATGTGACTAAGAGCTATCTGGCATGTCTTGATTCAAAACATTCAATAAACATTCACTAAAACCTTCAGCAGCAAACTTTATCTAACTTCTGTGTCTTTTGGGTGTCTGCTGGCGGCCATTTTGGAAAATGGCCACCACGGCCGCCAGGGGGCAGTTGGGCGATGGCTCCACATCCAAATTTGTTCATGATATATTGGTCTACCTCTGTGCCAAAATTGGTGCTTTTATCAAAAAATGCACAATAGGTTAGCTTACTCTTGAGTAAGGGAGATGGGTAATGAAATCGGACATCACAAGAATGCATTGAGCTATTGAATCTCCTTATACGGGAGATATATGGCTCGTAATTATTGACAAAGTAAATATTGTTAAATTTATATCCTGAATGTTTTTGTCGATTTCCCAATGTTAACTAAACTCAGTAAACTGCATGTATTGCCCATTCGGGTAGTGTATCAAATTATTTTTGGAGAGAGGCCTAAGTCAAGCTAGGTCGTTAATGTAAAAGAAAAACAATTGAGGAACTAAAACTGACCATCGTGCAAGATCCCAACCTTCACTACACCCAGTATGATTGCATAGGCTACTGTTAATGTTAATTTTTTGTTTCCTACTAATTAGCCATGGTCTAATTTACGTAATATACTTCGCCCAATTCCAAGAGCTGCTTCTTTAATCAGCAATCTTTCATGTGGATATTTATCGAAAACTTTACTGACATGTCAATATCTTTGAAGGTATTTGTTTTGTCTTATTTTATCGATTCGTATGCTTGGGAAAAGAAAGGTTAATAGATAGCGAGACACTCGCAGCCAACACGGTTAAATTCCATTACAAGATTGATGATTAAGAGCTTAACAAATGTGACAGCAGTATACTCCTCTTAATTTGACGTTTGTAATTTAGTCAGTAGCCAGCCCTTATTCCCACAAGGGGTAGGGACTATCAACAAGAAACACATGAAAGGAGGAACAAAACAAAGAGGAGGCAGGGGAAGAATCCATACAGCAGTTCGCACACAAACATTCGGAAACCTCAATCACTTATTAGCCCCCAAGATCATTGGCTTCAACTCAGATGCTATTGACGTCCAGACTAATTAAGTCTCTCAGTCATTTAGCTGTATAAACACCAAGATCATTGGCTTCAACTCAGATGCTATTGACGTCCAGACTAATTAAGTCTCTCAGTCATTTAGCTGTATAAACACCAAGATCATTGGCTTCAACTCAGATGCTATTGACGTCCAGACTAATTAAGTCTCTCAGTCATTTAGCTGTATAAAAACCAAGATCATTGGCTTCAACTCAGATGCTATTGACGTCCAGACTAATTAAGTCTCTCAGTCATTTAGCTGTATAAAAACCAAGATCATTGGCTTCAACTCAGATGCTATTGACGTCCAGACTAATTAAGTCTCTCAGTCATTTAGCTGTATAAAAACCAAGATCATTGGCTTCAACTCAGATGCTATTGACGTCCAGACTAATTAAGTCTCTCAGTCATTTAGCTGTATAAAAACCAAGATCATTGGCTTCAACTCAGATGCTATTGACGTCCAGACTAATTAAGTCTCTCAGTCATTTAGCTGTATAAAAACCAAGATCATTGGCTTCAACTCAGATGCTATTGACGTCCAGACTAATTAAGTCTCTCAGTCATTTAGCTGTATAAAAACCAAGATCATTGGCTTCAACTCAGATGCTATTGACGTCCAGACTAATTAAGTCTCTCAGTCATTTAGCTGTATAAAAACCAAGATCATTGGCTTCAACTCAGATGCTATTGACGTCCAGACTAATTAAGTCTCTCAGTCATTTAGCTGTATAAAAACCAAGATCATTGGCTTCAACTCAGATGCTATTGACGTCCAGACTAATTAAGTCTCTCAGTCATTTAGCTGTATAAAAACCAAGATCATTGGCTTCAACTCAGATGCTATTGACGTCCAGACTAATTAAGTCTCTCAGTCATTTAGCTGTATAAAAACCAAGATCATTGGCTTCAACTCAGATGCTATTGACGTCCAGACTAATTAAGTCTCTCAGTCATTTAGCTGTATAAAAACCAAGATCATTGGCTTCAACTCAGATGCTATTGACGTCCAGACTAATTAAGTCTCTCAGTCATTTAGCTGTATAAAAACCAAGATCATTGGCTTCAACTCAGATGCTATTGACGTCCAGACTAATTAAGTCTCTCAGTCATTTAGCTGTATAAAAACCAAGATCATTGGCTTCAACTCAGATGCTATTGACGTCCAGACTAATTAAGTCTCTCAGTCATTTAGCTGTATAAAAACCAAGATCATTGGCTTCAACTCAGATGCTATTGACGTCCAGACTAATTAAGTCTCTCAGTCATTTAGCTGTATAAAAACCAAGATCATTGGCTTCAACTCAGATGCTATTGACGTCCAGACTAATTAAGTCTCTAAGTCATTTAGCTGTATAAACACCAAGATCATTGGCTTCAACTCAGATGCTATTGACGTCCAGACTAATTAAGTCTCTCAGTCATTTAGCTGTATAAAAACCAAGATCATTGGCTTCAACTCAGATGCTATTGACGTCCAGACTAATTAAGTCTCTCAGTCATTTAGCTGTATAAACACCAAGATCATTGGCTTCAACTCAGATGCTATTGACGTCCAGACTAATTAAGTCTCTCAGTCATTTAGCTGTATAAAAACCAAGATCATTGGCTTCAACTCAGATGCTATTGACGTCCAGACTAATTAAGTCTCTCAGTCATTTAGCTGTATAAAATTACAATTTTGTTAGTAACATCGAATACATATAAACGTTTAGGATAACTCATGCAATATAAACGTTTAGGATAACTCATACAATTATTATATACCCGGTGCCAGCGAACTTGGCGCTAATCCTGACCGCATAACATCTTATAACTAAAATATATATATATATATATATATATATATATATATATATATATATATATATATATATATTTAAGACTGCCGTGGTGCAATTGATTAAAGCGTCGGCTATCGTTCTGATGGTCGATGGTTCGATCCCCACTGAGAGACTAGAAACATATATATATATATACTGTATATATATATAAATACATAAATATGAGTAGATCAGGAGATATACGTAGAGATTGACTACCCGTTTCTCGAATACTTTCTACACCAACACCAAGTATAGTGTTTAATAGGGGTTATGATTAGAACAATCACTAACAAGTGTATAATAGATTATATAATACAATCTATGCAACTCATTGTATTCATTTTAAGTTATGTATAAAAATGGATATAGAAATTAGTTTGTCGCGCGTAAATATGTTTGTATTTAACGAAGAAAGAGAGAGAGAGAGAGAGAGGGAGAGAGAGAGAGAGAGAGAAAGATAGCCTTCTATTATGATACATACAAAATTAATGATAGCAATATTGTCATATGTAGCGCCCAGCGTATACGAGTACTGTGTCTGTACGTGTGCCCTGGCTGTGGTAGCTCAGGTGGTGGCGGCGCCTGCCTAGACACCACGGGTCTCTGCTAGACACGGGCTTGGGACGGGAGCGCAAACTAGACAGGTGCCACGTACTGTACAATCGGGGGTATTAAGTGTTGTCATAGATTCCAGTGGTTTTCGCTCAAAAAGTGTTATTGGTATCTTTATAGTTACTGGGAAAAGTGCTTATCCCTCAGAGTATTAGTCAGTGTCCGAAACTTTGTGAAATATCTGACAACACTTAATAACCTCGACCGTACATTCAATTACAATATATCTAAATATCTCGTCCCAATTATATCACCCATTACTGCTAATTCATGCTCCGTTAAATATCTCGTCCCAATTATATCACCCATTACTGCTAATTCATGCTCCGTTAAATATCTCGTCCCAATTATATCACCCATTACTGCTAATTCATGCTCCGTTAAATATCTCGTCCCAATTATATCACCCATTACTGCTAATTCATGCTCCGTTAAATATCTCGTCCCAATTATATCACCCATTACTGCTAATTCATGCTCCGTTAAATATCTCGTCCCAATTATATCACCCATTACTGCTAATTCATGCTCCGTTAAATATCTCGTCCCAATTATATCACCCATTACTGCTAATTCATGCTCCGTTAAATATCTCGTCCCAATTATATCACCCATTACTGCTAATTCATGCTCCGTTAAAGATTCTTTCACTTTCGCTAAAGAACTGTGTAATTTAAGATATAAAACCTGTACCATGGCTTCGTTCGACGTAAGATATAAAACCTGTACCATGGCTTCGTTCGACGTAAAATATAAAACCTGTACCATGGCTTCGTTCGACGTAAGATATAAAACCTGTACCATGGCTTCGTTCGACGTAAGATATAAAACCTGTACCATGGCTTCGTTCGACGTAAAATATAAAACCTGTACCATGGCTTCGTTCGACGTAAAACCTGTACCATGGCTTCGTTCGACGTAAAACCTGTACCATGGCTTCGTTCGACGTAAACCTGTACCATGGCTTCGTTCGACGTAAAATCCCTTTTCACGAACATACCTCTAGTCGAAACCGTAAATATTTGTGTTAATGAACTATTTGGAAGCATCGATTTTGTACAAGGTTTAAACAAAAATCAATTTCACGAGTTACTTACCCTAGCAGTTAAAGATTGTTTATTTATGTTTAATGGTTCATATTACACTCAGATTGATGGTATCGCTATGGGAAATTGTCTCGGTCCAACATTCACCAATATATTTTTATATCCTATCATGCAACAAAGTGGATTAATAATTGCCCGCCAAATTTCAAACCTCTTCTGAACCGTCGTTACGTCGACGACACCTTTCTTTTGTTTCGTTCACCAGAACATGTCCCTCTTTTCTTAAATTATTTGAATAGCCAGCACCCAAACATAGAATTCACTAACGAAATAGAAAACGAGAGTAAACTGAGTTTCCTGGATATAACTATACAAAAGTCAAATGATTCATTCTCTACCTCAATCTATGGAAAACCAACATTTACCGGCTTAACCACAAAGTTTTCTTCATCAATTCCCACTCAATATAAACGTAACCTGATTAGTACTCTAGTAAACCGAGCTTTTCATTTGTGTTCGAATTATATGGCACTTCATAGAGAACTTTTAATTATTAAGCAAACTCTCTTCTCAAATGGCTTCCCCCTTAATTTCACCGAAACATATATAGGTAAACAATTATCTCGTTTATTGGCCCCACCCATTCCGAACTCTCCTACGGTAAATAAATCCCCCCTCTACGTCCCACTGATATACTTAGGTAAACCAAGTGTTGCACTTCGTAATAAACTGTCAAAACTCTTTACATAATTTTATCCCCAAGTGTCAGTCAGAATTGTATTCAGAAACACTAACACGATCAAGAACTGGTTCAGGCTCAAAGATACGATTCCTGATTTTCTGTAGTCTTCAGTCGTTTATCAATCCACGTGTATGAGATGTAAGTCTCGGTACATTGGTAAGACCTGTAGACAACTCAGGACTCGAATCCGCGAGCACCAGGACAGTTTCTTTCTAAACCTTCGTTCTCCGCCAAACGTGATCACTTGCACTCCCAGGACCATCCCATACATGACACCCATTTTAACATTTTGTCTAGTCATAGCTCTCAACTAGATCTACGAATATGTGAGGCTCTACACACCCATCTACTGTAGCTTAACCCGAAATAGGTACCCATGATTCCCCTTTAGATTTACTCTGTTTCTAATAACTATACTGTACTTGCCTACATTTGCTTTCACATATTTTCTTGTCTTGCACTTCATATAATTATTGTTCACGATTTAAGGATTATTATTACTATTGTATTTGTATTTCTATATTTCTACCATGTCTACTCCAGCTTTGATATTTAAGTTCTCCTATGTTCATTCCTTTTATTACACTTATGTATTATTTAACTAGCCTTTATGTTTTATTACACTTATGTATTATTTAACTAGCCTTTATGTTTTATTACACTTATGTATTATTTAACTAGCCTTTATGTTTTATTACACTTATGTATTATTTAACTAGCCTTTATGTTTTATTACACTTATGTATTATTTAACTAGCCTTTATGTTTTATTACACTTATGTATTATTTAACTAGCCTTTATGTTTTATTACACTTATGTATTATTTAACTAGCCTTTATGTTTTATTACACTTATGTATTATTTAACTAGCCTTTATGTTTTATTACACTTATGTATTATTTAACTAGCCTTTATGTTTTATTACACTTATGTATTATTTAACTAGCCTTTATGTTTTATTACACTTATGTATTATTTAACTAGCCTTTATGTTTTATTACACTTATGTATTATTTAACTAGCCTTTATGTTTTATTACACTTATGTATTATTTAACTAGCCTTTATGTTTTATTACACTTATGTATTATTTAACTAGCCTTTATGTTTTATTACACTTATGTATTATTTAACTAGCCTTTATGTTTTATTACACTTATGTATTATTTAACTAGCCTTTATGTTTTATTACACTTATGTATTATTTAACTAGCCTTTATGTTTTATTACACTTATGTATTATTTAACTAGCCTTTATGTTTTATTACACTTATGTATTATTTAACTAGCCTTTATGTTTTATTACACTTATGTATTATTTAACTAGCCTTTATGTTTTATTACACTTATGTATTATTTAACTAGCCTTTATGTTTTATTACACTTATGTATTATTTAACTAGCCTTTATGTTTTATTACACTTATGTATTATTTAACTAGCCTTTATGTTTTATTACACTTATGTATTATTTAACTAGCCTTTATGTTTTATTACACTTATGTATTATTTAACTAGCCTTTATGTTTTTAGTCACAATGTTGCTCTTCATTATGTAATTTTGGCTGTATCTTAATTATAGATCTGAAGATGAAAACAGCGATTCTCGAAACGTCGTACAAGATGGTGTTATTATTCATTCCTGCGTTGGTTCTTCTCTTTATTATCAAGTTACGCTTTCCAATTAACCAATCTATTGCGAATATACTGTATATATATATATTGGGGAATCCTTCAAATGTCTAATAATATTAATAATATAAATGATAATATCACTACGGGACAAATGCACTACATTACTGCTAACATCTAAGCTTCCAATGTAACTCATAACTAGTTATTTAATAAAGTATATATAAAAAAAAATATATATATATATATACTGTATATATATATATATATATATACCTTCAGTAATGAGTGACGGAGTACAGTACACGCACCAAATAAGAGTACTCCTAGCATCTGAAGCTAGTCATCAACAAGAGAGAGTTGGACCGAAACGTCTTTGACATTTATTGAACATTTGGCAATATTCTTTTGTGTTATGGGGTGACATTTGTTTGAGTTTTTGCGCCCTACTTTCATATTGTGGGTTGACAGTTGGACGATGTTTGTGTCTTGTTTAATTGACCCATGCAGTCCCGGCGACGTCTATTATATTGGATTTCAGGTATATTTAGACGATTTTATGAAGCTTAGGCAGGATAAATGATAGCTACAAGGATTAATTGAGGTAGTTTGTAGCTTTTATGAAGCTTAGGCAGGATAAATGATAGCTACAAGGATTAATTGAGGTAGTTTGTAGCTTTTATGAAGCTTAGGCAGGATAAATGATAGCTACAAGGATTAATTGAGGTAGTTTCTAGTTTCCTTTAATGCACAGAAAACCAAGTACATTCAATTTTCTAACCGACAGAATCTCACTGACTCCCATATATTTTTTAATGATGTAAATATTCCCACTTCCCCTAGTATTGACATTCTCGGTGTAACATTAACTACTAACTTGAGCTGGACACATTATGTTAGAAGCATTGCTAAGAATGCCTCTAAAAAACTGGGACTCCTGTACAGAGTTCGAGAATTCTTCACTGACGAGCAGTTGGCCGTAATATATAAAAGTCATGTGCGCTCTCAGATGGATTACTGTTTTCACCTCTGTGGGGTGGAAGTGGAGTGGTTGCATTGAGGCAGTTTGGACAAAATTCAAAATAAAGCTATTAGATTAATCAATAACCCTGCAATCACACAGGACCTTCCTACATTAGCCATACGAAGAAACGTTGCATCCCTTGCATTATTCTATAGATATTTTCACAGCAATTGTTCCGAGGAACTTGCTTCAATTGTGCCGCCTCTCCACATCTTTCCCCGTAGAACTAGGGCAGCTGAGAGCGCCCATGAATTTACACTTTCTCCTCCACAATGCAGACTTCTGCTTATCAGAATTCATTTATCCCCAGAGCTACTACTCTTTGGAATTCACTTCCCTCGAATTGCTTTCCACAAACTTACAATCAACAAATGTTTAAATCCAGTTGTTACAAACATTTTATGAATGGAGGATGCCTTTAGGCACATGGACCTTTTTGTTTTATCTGTGTTTTTCCTTCCTCCGTTCATTGTCTCTTAAAAAAAAAAAAAAAAAAAAGTTTGTAGCTTTTATGAAGCTTAGGCAGGATAAATGATAGCTACAAGGATTAATTGAGGTAGTTTGTAGCTTTTTCATTGGTAGACGTCCTTACTAGGCTGAATATAATCATATAATAGTGGCCAGGATAGAATGAAAAGGACGTCACAGGTACTGAATGGGTTAACCCTCTGAGTACCGTGGTGTCTTATTCCCTGTTATTCTTGCTAACCCTAGACGATTTCATAGAGGTTAGGAATTACGTTTAGCAGTCAAAGGGCTATACTTGATCTCAAGTAACCCTATTTCAAAATACGCAACATAGATTATATTATTTATATACTTCATTCACAAAGGTGATAGGAAACCACACGCAGACAGACAGACACACACACACATAAACCACACGCAGACAGACAGACACACAGACACACACACATACACAGGCAGGCTTACATACATAAACCACACGCAGACAGACAGACAGACACACACACATACACAGACAGGCTTACATACATAAATTAGAGCCCCTGTATCGAGCCTAGAAAGACAACAAGTAGGTCAATGTGGGTAATTACAATATGAAAACATAATGTAACCACACGTTTGTCTTGTTTGGAAAGTACGGAAGGAGTTTCACCACCCAACACATACACAGACCCTCGTACACCCACCCACACGTGCATACAGTACACACACACACACCACACCCACACATACAGACGTACACACACCATCAAACACACATACATATATACAAGCACACACACAAACATAAGCACGTATACAGATAGACATACACACTCACATACAAATACACACACTTGCAGAGAGTTACAGGGAGTTACAAGGAATATTTAGTATCTCAGAGACCTTGCGGTCCATTCCGAGGAGATACTCGAAGTGGAAGAAGAGAGACTGTTTAGTGCCCTACACTCGTTACAAAGTATGCGAAATACTATCTACTCTCTTCTTGAACTGTTCTACTGAAGAACTGTTTACAACTTTTGAGGGAAGCTAGATCCAGGTAAAACATATTTTGTATGTGAACAAGTTTCCACAAATACTAGTGCTGAACCTTTTTAATTCTAACTAGCAGGGGTACCCGGCGTTGCCCGGGTTTTAATTCTACCATTTATTTATGAACACATACACACCATAATCACCATCACTACTACCACCACTACTACTACCATAATCACCATCATCAATCACTACTACCACAATCATCACAATACTTCTACTACCATAATCACCGGCCTCGACCTCCCTGTGCCTCATTAAACGGCGACCTCGATTTCGGCCGCTAAATGACCTCCGATTTTGGATCTGACCTCATCCGTACCCCCATTTAGGGGGCTGCGAACAACTTTCGTTCCATACACCTTTTCGATCGGAGGTCTCGTTCTTCCCCAAACGGCAATTTTCTTCATTTTTGTTTTCAATTTCGGCCTCGAAACGACCTCCGATCGTGGCCTCGCCCCCTCTATAACCTGACCCAGGTCAATTGACACCCACATGCAAAGTTTCAGCTCCCCAGGTCCAAAACTGCGGCCGCCTATTAAGAACACACAGACAGACAGACACACGAACTGATTTAATAATATAGATTTCCAGCCATGGTTGCGTGTTGCATTCATATTGAGGCTAAACATTTAGCTATAATTCACATTGTCAAACCCATTAAGTATTTTTAAAGCTTCAATGAGCTGACCTCGTAGTCTGCGTGTCTCCAATGGGAAGAGATCAAGAGTCTCAACTGGTCCTCATAGCTCAGTCTTCTAAGCGGAATAAGTTTTGTAGCCCTAGCTTGTATTCTTTCCAGTCGCTCTATATTTTTCCTGAGTGCTGGAGACCAGAATTGAATAGCATACTCCAGGAGAGGCCGTATCAGAGCGTTCCATATTTCTATAATTAAATTGCCTCTTAATATAGTCTATTTATTTTCTGAGCTATCTTCTCTACTGCTTGGAAAACTTTAGGTAACTGCTAATCAGAACACCTAAATAATTTTCCAAGAGAGAGAGAGTACAAAGGAGTACAAAGGAGTACAAAGGAAATCAAGCAACAACAGATATAGTGACCCTTCTAGGCTGCTTGTCCTCCAAAACACTGAGGATCAAGTGTCCAAACAGTGGTTTAGAGTGGGTAAGGGAACATTGGAAAGGGAACTACTGCCCTGGAACTAATGTTTGTGGCAGGATTAGGAAGTTAGTAGGGGACAGATGGGTTAGTAACTGAGGGGAGGATAAAATAAAGTTATTCATTTACAAACGCAGTCAGTCGCGGGTTTGATGGTGCTGCAGTCTATAACGTCTCGGGGAAGCCCATTCCATAAGTTGACAACTCGATTGAAGAAGAAATTTTTAGCTTCGTGTGAGTTAAAAGATTTACCAATAATTTTGCACCCGTTTCCCCGCGTGTAATTAGATTGGTCGATAGTGAAGTACTTACTACAGTTCATATTGTCGATGCCTTTGATGATTTTGAACACTTGAATTAAGTCGCCTCTTAATCTGCGCTGGGTTAAAGAAAATAGATTTAATTCTCTAAGACGCTCCTCGTATGGTTTGTTCTTTAGGCTAGGTATCATTTTGGTAACTCTACGTTGAACTCGTTCTAGCTTGTCTAATCTTTTTGGTAATAAGGGCACCAGGATTGAACGCAGTATTCCAGAAGAGGGCGGACTAAGGAATTGTAAAGGGTTAGGATAACGTCTTTGGATTTATGCTCATATGACCTGCCTATAAAGCCAATTATTTTGTTTGCCTTCTTAACAACTTCTGAACATTGTTGACTCGGTTTTAGGTTACTCGATATTGTTACTCCCAGATCGGTTTCTCTGTTTACATTCTTAAGCTGAGTGCCATTCATCAAATAGCTTGCTTTCTCATTTTGGTATCCGATATGTAGTACTTTACATTTATCCGCATTGAAACTCATTTGCCAAATTTGGCCCCAACATGACAACTTATCTAGATTGTGTTGCATATCGTCAACTTGTTCTTTTGAGAGTACGCTATTTGCAATTTTTGTATCGTCAGCAAATTTTGAGATTGTACAGGTGAGACCCTCATCTATGTCATTGATGTAAATTAGAAAGATAATTGGTCCTAGTACCGATCCCTGGGGTACCCCGCTACTTACATTGGTCCATTTAGATGCCTTACCGTTTATGACTACTCTTTCCTTTCTGTCGCTGAGCCAATTTTCTATCCATTTCAACACACCGTCTTGTATTCCATGCACTTTTAGTTTTAGCAGTAAACGTTTGTGGGGATCTTTGTCAAAGGCCTTTTGAAAATCAAGGTATATAATATCTACAGCTTTATTCTCATCGTAGAGGTTGAGGATATCGTGGAAAAAGTCTAAGAGGTTTGTTAAACAGGAACGTTTTTTACGAAAGCCGTGTTGAGTATCTTTAAGTATGTTATTTTCCTCTAAGTGATTTACGAGTCTGTCTCTTATGAGTGTTTCTAGCATTTTACATACAACTGAGGAAGCTAATTGGACGATAGTTACTGGGTAGGGATTTGCTGCCTTTTTTGAATACCGGTGTTACGTTGTCTAGCTTCTACTGATCAGGCATAGTTCCAGACTGCAAGGATTTATTGAATAGCAATGTCAGTGGTTTAGAAAGCTCATCCTTAGCTTCCTTTAGGACTCTAGGTGAGATTGTATCAGGTCCAGGCGTTTTATTTACCTTGAGTTTATCTAAACAATTCAATACTTCTCTCTCTGTAACGGTGATATTGCTAAGAACATCTGAATTATCAATCTGAATCGGCGATGGTGTAGGGATATCAATGAGGTCTTCTGTTGTAAAAACTGATGCAAAGAAGGTATTGAGAGCATTACTCATTTGTACTTCGTCTTTGGTGTATTCTCCATTTTCATCGACTAACGGTCCAACAGTTGAGGTAACTACTTTTTCTTTCTGATATAACTATAGAATTCTTTCGGGTTTGTTTTACTTTGATTCGCAACATGTAACTCCAGGGTCTTTTTACTTTGCTTAACACCTTAAGAGCGGCCTAGGCGGTATATAATATGTAGCCTCCAGCGGGGTGTTTTTACCCAAAATAGGGCTGTTTACGTGATCATTTTCATGCCTAAATAAGACCCAGAGCGTAAAACAAGTATCTATCCCTGAAAGGGCATAAACAGAGCTTTCCAATGACACCATAACGATCCTTTTATGATGGCTAGTTTTCTTGCAACAACCGCGCAACGCGAGTGCAAAAAGCATGTAATTCGGCACTTTCCCCATACAATTCTGTATGTAGCGAGAGAGAGAGGGAGGGAGGAGGTGGGATTCGTGTCAGTAGGTTCGCCGCGGTGGTTTGGAGCAGTCATACGCTCGCTACTCTCCTGCCACCACTTGTCTCTCTCTCTCAGCAACATTACGTGCTGAAATTGCCACACGACCTATGTCGAGCGCCGCCAGATAGTCCAGATTTATTATACTCGACTTATGTTGCGCGCCGCTAGTTATGGGTTAATTCACTTTTTGGCTTTGCGTCGTAGCTCTACAAATTTCACCCGTTCTTCGTCATTTTGTAAGGATTTTAATCTATCATTAGCAAACTTTTTAGCAAGCAGACAGTTTGAAATATCTTTATATTTCAGAGAGAGAGAGAGAGAGAGAGAGAGAGAGAGAGAGAGAGAGAGAGAGAGAGAGAGAGAGAGAGAGAGAGAGAGAGAGAGATGGAGATAGAGAGAGAGTGGGGGAGAGGGAGGTGTGTGTTTTTTTTTTTTTTTTTTCTATGTGAATGAGGGAGACAAAAGGCATAACTGCCTGCAGCGAGTGCCTCCCCAGATTTCAAAGAGTGACAGGGCCGAAATCAAGGAATGTTCGAGCTAAAATGCCTGGACACACAGAGTTTGAAGCAATTTAAGTCTTAGGAAGAGGGGAAGACTGATTCTGGGAGAGTTCCAGAGCTCAGCAGTTGAATAGAAGAAAGTCTGAAAATAACATTTCACTCTTGGGTTGGAGAGTTGCACAGAGTAGGGGTGGGATTGTGTTGCAAGGCGGGTACTACGTACCCTACGTAGAGGAGGTGGTATACACTGGGAAAGCTCCGAGGAACACTGATTATTGTAGTAGCGATAGAATAGCGAGAGAGATGCAACATTGCGGCGAAGAGAGAGAGATTGCAGAGAGTTGGTGAGTGGACGGGAGTTAATGATACGAAAGGCTTTCCTTTCTACTTTGTCCAGGAGCGCGGTGTGAGAGGATCCTCCCCACACATGTGTGTGTATGTGTGGATATTTGTATGAGTGTGTATGTGTGGTTTTCTATCCCCATTAGGAATATAAAGACATGAATACTCGTACCGTGGTTTAGTATAATACAATATATTGAAATGTTCCTCTGGGCCGGTAATTTCATTACAATCGATAATAGTTTAGTTTTGTTCATCTTATTTTAACATAGGGAAGTGCAGCAGTATGTTCTCTGCCAACCGTACACTAAACAATAAGGTAAGAGTATTATTTAACATAGGGAAGTGCAGCAGTATGTTCTCTGCCAACCGTACACTAAACAATAAGGTACGAGTATTATTTAACATAGGGAAGTGCAGCAGTATGTTCTCTGCCAACCGTACACTAAACAATAAGGTACGAGTATTATTTTAACATAGGGAAGTGCAGCAGTATGTTCTCTGCCAACCGTACACTAAACAATAAGGTACGAGTATTATTTTAACATAGGGAAGTGCAGCAGTATGTTCTCTGCCAACCGTACACTAAACAATAAGGTACGAGTATTATTTTAACATAGGGAAGTGCAGCAGTATGTTCTCTGCCAACCGTACACTAAACAATAAGGTACGAGTGTTATTTTCATGCTTCTCACTTCTCAGTACATTAATTAATATTTGTCTTACTTTATATTTATTGTATTGTATTTTACTATTATTGTTTTCATTATTCACCTTTCAGTACAAGCTCCAACACTTTAGGTAACACTGTGGCTCCAAACCATGCAGATACATAAGATACTACAGAATAATTGAATATAATAATTATGGTGTATGCTAAGGGCTTTGATGCTAAATACATTCGGTAAACTGCAGAGAGCATGAGATAACTATAATGAAATATACAAAGGATTTTAGTATATAAAACAAAGAAGAAGAAATGTTACGAAAACACAAAAGGTCAAGGTAAAACCACTGGCTATGTTAACAGAGATTGCCATAGTCATCGGTAGAATACGAGTTTTCTTCACAGGAGGTATTGTGAGAGAACTGATTACTGGACCTGGTACTCCTAGGAAACCATGGCATCCCGGCCTACTTTTATTAACACTGTCTGGCTTGGGGGTTAATAGGGTTAGCGGTTTCATTATTGTTGAGGAGTTTGCTTCTTTTTGCCATTTTCGAGCGATGTATTTTAGTTTGTCCTCTAAGCCAACAAAACGCCTTCCCAGAGTTCCTCCGAGCTAGACAATGCCCACCTAGACCTCCTTAAAGCTAAATTTGTATATATTTCTATATAAAAACGTCATGCCCGAGGGCCTATTTTTTGTAAACTATAGGTTCCCTATAGCTCGCCCAGAACAAAAATTGACACCTGAATTAGGTGAAGCGTCTCATTTTCGCCAAACTGATGGGGTGAATCATCTTAGAACCTCCAAACTAATGGAGGGAAACAGGGAAGTTCCAAAAAGACCCACCTCGGACCAAATAGGGTTAATAAAATATAGTGAAAGTACTATTGCATAATAATTAAGGGGAAGGTAGTCGCTTTCTCTGGACCCCCTTCTCTCTCATGTTTAGCATATTAGTTTTTATATTTTAAGACGTTTGTTCCGTTAGTTTGGCGATTTTGAGACCTTTCGCCTCATTTCTTTGTCAATATTAGTGGACCTTTTCATGCCATTTAGGTGTTGTTTTTTGTTCATGGCGAGCGAAAACGGGCTTGTAATTTTAGAAGGAGCAGGCCTTTGGCCGGAACAATTATCTACCGAAAAATATTTTCAGCTTGTTGGAGGCGTATCGAGGAAACTCAAAAATAAATTAATAGATAAATATAGCCTATAGGCCAAAGAACCAGCACTACCCCCTTAACAAAGAACCAGCACTACCCCCTTAACAAAGAACCAGCACTACCCCCTTAACAAAGAACCAGCACCCCCTTAACAAAGAACCAGCACTACCCCCTTAACAAAGAACCAGCACTACCCCTTAACAAAGAACCAGCACTACCCCCTTAACAAAGAACCAGCACTACCCCCTTAACAAAGAACCAGCACTACCCCCTTAACAAAGAACCAGCACTACCCCCTTAACAAAGAATCAGCACTACCCCGTTAACAAAGAACCAGCACTACCCCCTTAACAAAGAACCAGCACTACCCCCTTAACAAAGAACCAGCACTACCCCCTTAACAAAGAATCAGCACTACCCCTTAACAAAGAATCAGCACTACCCCCTTAACAAAGAACCAGCACTACCCCCTTAACAAAGAATCAGCACTACCCCTTAACAAAGAACCAGCACTACCCCTTAACAAAGAACCCAGCACTACCCCCTTAACAAAGAACCAGCACTACCCCTTAACAAAGAATCAGCACTACCCCCTTAACAAAGAATCAGCACTACCCCTTAACAAAGAACCAGCACTACCCCCTTAACAAAGAACCAGCACTACCCCCTTAACAAAGAACCAGCACTACCCCCTTAACAAAGAATCAGCACTACCCCCTTAACAAAGAATCAGCACTACCCCCTTAACAAAGAACCAGCACTACCCCCTTAACAAAGAACCAGCACTACCCCCTTAACAAAGAACCAGCACTACCCCCTTAACAAAGAACCAGCACTACCCCCTTAACAAAGAACCAGCACTACCCCCTTAACAAAGAATCAGCACTACCCCCTTAACAAAGAATCAGCACTACCCCCTTAACAAAGAACCAGCACTACCCCCTTAACAAAGAACCAGCACTACCCCCTTAACAAAGAATCAGCACTACCCCCTTAACAAAGAATCAGCACTACCCCCTTAACAAAGAACCAGCACTACCCCCTTAACAAAGAACCAGCACTACCCCCTTAACAAAGAATCAGCACTACCCCCTTAACAAAGAACCAGCACTACCCCCCTTAACAAAGAATCAGCACTACCCCCTTAACAAAGAACCAGCACTACCCCTTAACAAAGAATCAGCACTACCCCCTTAACAAAGAACCAGCACTACCCCTTAACAAAGAATCAGCACTACCCCCTTAACAAAGAATCAGCACTACCCCCTTAACAAAGAACCAGCACTACCCCCTTAACAAAGAACCAGCACTACCCCCTTAACAAAGAATCAGCACTACCCCCTTAACAAAGAACCAGCACTACCCCCTTAACAAAGAATCAGCACTACCCCCTTAACAAAGAACCAGCACTACCCCCTTAACAAAGAACCAGCACTACCCCCTTAACAAAGAATCAGCACTACCCCCTTAACAGAACCAGCACTACGCCCTTAACAAAGAACCAGCACTACCCCCTTAACAAAAAAACAGCACAGCCCCCTTAATAAAGAACCAGCACTACCCCCTTAACAAAGAACCAGCACTACCCCCTTAACAAAGAATCAGCACTACCCCCTTAACAAAGAACCAGCACTACCCCCTTAACAAAGAACCAGCACTACCCCCTTAACAAAAAACCAGCACTAACCCATTAACAAGGAATCAGCACTACCCCTTAACAAAATCAGCACTACCCCCTTAACAAAGAACCAGCACTACCCCCTTAACAAAGAATCAGCACTACCCCCTTAACAAAGAACCAGCACTACCCCCTTAACAAAGAACCAGCACTACCCCCTTAACAAAGAACCAGCACTACCCCCTTAACAAAGAATCAGCACTACCCCCTTAACAAAGAATCAGCACTACCCCCTTAACAAAGAACCAGCACTACCCCCTTAACAAAGAACCAGCACTACCCCCTTAACAAAGAAACAACACTAACCCCTCAACAAAGAATCAGCACTACCCCCTTAACAAATAGGCCGAAGAATCAGCACTACCCCCTTAACAAAGAACCAGCACTACCCCCTTAACAAAGAACCAGCACTACCCCCTTAACAAAGAATCAGCACTACCCCCTTAACAAAGAACCAGCACTACCCCCTTAACAAAGAACCAGCACAACCTACCTAACAAAGAATCAGCACTACCCCCTTAACAAAGAATCAGCACTACCCCCTTAACAAAGAACCAGCACTACCCCCTTAACAAAGAACCAGCACTACCCCCTTAACAAAGAATCAGCACTACCCCCTTAACAAAGAATCAGCACTACCCCCTTAACAAAGAACCAGCACTACCCCCTTAACAAAGAACCAGCACTACCCCCTTAACAAAGAATCAGCACTACCCCCTTAACAAAGAACCAGCACTACCCCCTTAACAAAGAATCAGCACTACCCCCTTAACAAAGAACCAGCACTACCCCCTTAACAAAGAATCAGCACTACCCCCTTAACAAAGAACCAGCACTACCCCCTTAACAAAGAATCAGCACTACCCCCTTAACAAAGAATCAGCACTACCCCTTAACAAAGAACCAGCACTACCCCCTTAACAAAGAACCAGCACTACCCCTTAACAAAGAATCAGCACTACCCCCTTAACAAAGAACCAGCACTACCCCCTTAACAAAGAATCAGCACTACCCCCTTAACAAAGAACCAGCACTACCCCCTTAACAAAGAACCAGCACTACCCCCTTAACAAAGAATCAGCACTACCCCCTTAACAAAGAACCAGCACTACCCCCTTAACAAAGAACCAGCACTACCCCCTTAACAAAGAACCAGCACAACCCCCTTAACAAAGAATCAGCACTACCCCCTTAACAAAGAACCAGCACTACCCCCTTAACAAAGAACCAGAACTACCCCCTTAACAAAGAACCAGCACTACCCCCTTAACAAAGAACCAGCACTACCCCCTTAACAAAGAACCAGCACTACCCCCTTAACAAAGAACCAGCACTACCCCCTTAACAAAGAACCAGCACTACCCCCTTAACAAAGAACCAGCACTACCCCCTTAACAAAGAACCAGCACTACCCCCTTAACAAAGAACCAGCACTACCCCCTTAACAAAGAACCAGCACTACCCCCTTAACAAAGAACCAGCACTACCCCCTTAACAAAGTATTTGGCCATAAAGTATTCTTAACCCTTGCAGTACCGGTGACCTCCTGTACAGTATAATCTGGCTGCTATTAAACGAGTTTATTTAGCTTAGGAAGGACCTCTAGCAATTATAAGGCTTGTGCAGTATCGGTGACCTGCTTTTCATTATATTCTGGCTGCTATTAAGCGAGTTTATTAAACTTAGGAAAGACCTCTAGCAATTATAAGGCTTCAAACTAGCTTCTTTGACCCTTTTAGCTACCACAGATCCTCCCTAAGCTGCATATAATCGTCTAAATATAGCTAGAATAAGATAAAAAAGACGTCGCCGGTACAGAAGGGGTTAATAGCTAGGGATAAGGCAATCAATCAACCGTCAGCTAAGAAAAATGTACAAATTTAGCTTGACGTTTGAGGGAAATCTGGGAAGGCGTCTTTGTCAGCCTAGGGGCCAAACTAAAATACATTGCTCGAAAATGGCAAAGACATCAACACCCTCAATAATAATGAAACAATATATCTTAATAACCCACAAGACGTCGGACCAGATAGTCTTTTAAACCCTTATGTACCGGTGGCGTTTTATTAACTTTATTCTGGCTGCTATTGGACGATTTTATTCAGTTTTAAAAGGGCTTCCAGTAATTAACAGGATAAAAACTATCTCACTTAACTTTTTTTTTTACTGCCACATATCCTTCTTAAACTCTACAAAATCGTCTTAATATAGCAAAATATAATTAAAAAGACGTCGCCGGTACAGAAGGGGTAAAGGATCGAGAAATCAGCTGCTAAGGGATTACATTTTCCACCAGGTAAAATAAACTTGCTATAGTGTATTCTATGTTTGTTTTTAATATACTCACTCGTCTCTCCCAGCCCCACACACACACACACTCTGCTTACCTGAAAATAAGAGAAACTTTGATTAGAGTTGTATTTATTCATTCTTATATGTACAATTATTTATGTTTATCTTATATATGAATAGTTAGGTTTTGACTGCACGTGTGTGTATGTGTGTGTGTGTGAGTGTACAGGTGTGTGAGATGTGCACGTGTGTGTGTGAGTGTACAGGTGCGTGAGATGTGCACGTGTGTGTATGTGTGTGTGTGAGTGTACAGGTGTGTGAGATGTGCACGTGTGTATATGTGTGTGTGTGAGTGTACAGGTGTGTGAGATGTGCACGTGTGTGTGTGAGTGTACAGGTGTGTGAGATGTGCACGTGTGTGTATGTGTGTGTGTGAGTGTACAGGTGTGTGAGATGTGCACGTGTGGTCTTATGATTCACGAAGAACAGATGTACGCAACCTTAATTATAGCATGGGCCCACAACAGCTGTGCCATTAATATAACACGAACCTTCACTGACTTGCACACCTGCACACACACACACACACACACACACATACCTGCACACACACACACCTGATACACACACACACACACACACACACACCTGCCACAAACACACACCCACACAGACACACACACACACACATATATATATATATATATACAGGGTGTCCCAGGAGGAAAGGGTAAAACTTTGGAAAATTATGAAAAAAGGTATTCTAATCATAAAATGTTCTATAACAAAAAGGGTATTCTAATCATAAAATGTTCTATAACAAAAAAGGGTATTCTAATCATACAATGTTCTATAACAAAAAAAGGTATTCTAATCATAAAATGTTCTATAACAAAAAGGGTATTCTAATCATAAAATGTTCTATAACAAAAAAGGGTATTCTAATCATACAATGTTCTATAACAAAAAAAGGTATTCTAATCATAAAATGTTCTATAACAAAAAGGGTATTCTAATCATAAAATGTTCTATAACAAAAAAGGGTATTCTAATCATACAATGTTCTATAACAAAAAAAGGTATTCTAATCATAAAATGTTCTATAACAAAAAGGGTATTCTAATCATATAATGTTCTATAACAAAAAGGGTATTCTAATCATAAAATGTTCTATAACAAAAAAGGTATTCTAATCATAAAATGTTCTATAACAAAAAGGGTATTCTAATCATAAAATGTTCTATAACAAAAAGGGTATTCTAATCATAAAAAGTTCTATAACAAAAAGGGTATTCTAATCATAAAATGTTCTATAACACAAAAGGGTATTCTAATCATAACATGTTCTAATAACAAAAAGGGTATTCTAATCATAAAATGTTCTATAACAAAAAGGGTATTCTAATCATAAAATGTTCTATAACAAAAAAGGGTATTCTAATCATACAATGTTCTATAACAAAAAAAGGTATTCTAATCATAAAATGTTCTATAACAAAAAGGGTATTCTAATCATAAAATATTCTATAACAAAAAAGGGTATTCTAATCATACAATGTTCTATAACAAAAAAAGGTATTCTAATCATAAAATGTTCTATAACAAAAAGGGTATTCTAATCATAAAATGTTCTATAACAAAAAAGGGTATTCTAATCATAAAATGTTCATTAACAAAAAGGGTATTCTAATCATATAATGTTCTATAACAAAAAGGGTATTCTAATCATAAAATGTTCTATAACAAAAAAGGTATTCTAATCATAAAATGTTCTATAACAAAAAGGGTATTCTAATCATAAAATGTTCTATAACAAAAAGGGTATTCTAATCATAAAATGTTCTATAACAAAAAGGGTATTCTAATCATAAAATGTTCTATAACACAAAAGGGTATTCTAATCATAACATGTTCTAATAACAAAAAGGGTATTCTAATCATAAAATGTTCTATAACAAAAAGGGTATTCTAATCATAAAATGTTCTATAACAAAAAATGTATTCTAATCATAAAATGTTCTATAACAAAAAGGGTATTCTAATCATAAAATGTTCTATAACAAAAGGGTATTCTAATCATAAATTGTTCTATAACAGAAAAGGGTATTCTAATCATAAAATGTTCTATAACAAAAAGGGTATTCTAAAGATTCCAGAAGTCCGTAAGGTATATAGCGATAGTATAGAAAATAGGTTAAGTACGGTTACTATAAGTCGAAATGATGTGCTTAAGGAAATTGACAGACTGAAACCTCAGAAATCGCCTGGTCCCGATGAGGTATATGCTAGAGTATTAAAAGAATGCAGAGATAAGTTAAGTTACCCATTAACATTTCTTTTTAACAATTCATTAGAAACAGGTATAGTTCCAGAAGCTTGGAAGCTTGCAAATGTAGTTCCGATCTTCAAAAAAGGTGATAAATCAATAGCATCCAATTACCGTCCCATTAGTCTCACTTCAATCATAGGAAAGCTACTAGAGTCAATTATTGCTAGGACAATGAGAAACCACTTAGAAACATTTAACTTAATCAATTATTCTCAGCATAGATTCACTCAGGGACGTTCTTGCCTTACTAATTTGCTCTAGTTTTTTCTCAGAGGTATATGAAGCAGTAGATAATGACAAGTCATATGATATTATATATTTAGATTTCAGTAACACTTTCGACAGAGTCCCTCATGAGAGATTGATGAGAAAGGTTGAGGCACATGGAATAGGTGGGGCGTTGTTAGGATGGATTAGGTCATGGCTAATTGGTAGGAAACAGAGAGTCAGCATAAATGGTACTAAATCAGAATGGGGATCAGTCAAGAGTGGTGTCCCCCAGGGATCTGTATTAGGTCCTCTGTTGTTTATTATATACATAAATGACCTTGATTTAGGTATAACTAGTAGGATAAGTAAATTTGCAGACGATACCAAAATGGGGAGAAAAATTGATTCAGTTAGAGATATAGAGTGTCTGCAAAGGGATCTAGATACCTTACACGAATGGTCAGTAAAATGGCAGATGAAGTTTAACATTGACAAATGCAAGGTATTAAAGATAGGGAAGATGCATACAAATTTTAAATATAAACTAGCTAATATGGAATTAGAAAACTCAGACTGTGAGAAAGATCTAGGTGTGTTTGTTAGCAATGATTTGAAGCCTAGAAAACAATGTATAAGCGTTCGTAACAAAGCAAACAGGATTCTCGGGTTCATAATTCTAGGAGTGTGAGTAACAGAACTGCTGATGTTATCTTAAAACTTTACTTGTCATTAGTGAGACCCCATATGGATTATGCTGTTCAATTTTGGTGTCCTTATTACAGAATGGACATAGATTCATTGGAGAGAGTACAACGTAGAATGACAAAAATGATCCATAATATTAGAAATCTTCCGTATGAAGAAAGGTTGAAGAAATTAGGCTTACATTCGTTAGAGAGACACAGAGTTAGAGGTGACATGATAGAGGTATTCAAGTGGGTTAGTGGAATTAATAAAGGAGACATGAAAAATGTACTAAAGCTCAGTGATAGCGAAATAACTCGTATAAATGGTTTCAAATTAGATAAATTTCGTTTCAGAAAAGATATAGGCAAATATTGGTTTGGTAACAGAGTTGTAGATAGGTGGAATAGGCTACCAAGAGATATAGTGGGATCAAGAACGATAGGGAGCTTTAAGATAAAATTAGATAGGCATATGGACGAGATGGGTTGGGTGTGAGGGAGATCTACCAGGTGTGGGCCAATCGGCGCTCAGCAGACCCCCGTAATCTTGTGTTAATCTCTGACCGTTTTGGTGGGGTCAGTACTCAAGGTATTAGTGAGATGCGTCTATAATTGGGCCTTGTAATTAGGGTTGGGTGTGACAGGGATCTGCCTTGTATGGGCCGATCGGATTTTTGCAGACTCCAATTTACTTATGTTCTTATGTTCTTATGTAATCATAAAATGTTCTATAACAAAAAGGGTATTCTAATCATAAAATGTTCTATAACAAAAAGGGTATTCTAATCATAAAATGTTCTATAACAAAAAAGGGTATTCTAATCATAAATGTTCTATAACAAAAAGGGTATTCTAATCATAAAATGTTCTATAACAAAAAAGGGTATTCTAATCATAAAATGTTCTATAACAAAAAGGGTATTCTAATTATAAAATGTTCTATAACAAAAAGGGTATTCTAATCATAAAATGTTCTATAACAAAAAGAGTATTCTAATCATAAAATGTTCTATAACAAAAAGGGTGTTCTAATCATAAAATGTTCTATAACAAAAAGGGTATTCTAATCATAAAATGTTCTATAACAAAAAAGGGTATTCTAATCATAAAATGTTCTATAACAAAAAAGGGTATTCTAATCATAAAATGTTCTATAACAAAAAAGGGTATTCTAATCATAAAAAGTTCCATAACAAAAAAGGGTATTCTAATCATAAAATGTTCTATAACAAAAAAGGGTATTCTAATCATAAAATATTCTATAACAAAAAAGGGTATTCTAATCATAAAATGTTCTATAACAAAAAGGGTATTCTAATCATAAAATGTTCTATAACAAAAAAGGGTATTCTAATCATACAATGTTCTATAACAAAAAAGGGTATTCTAATCATAAAATGTTCTATAACAAAAAAGGGTATTCTAATCATAAAATGTTCTATAACAAAAAAGGGTATTCTAATCATAAAATGTTCTATAACAAAAAATGGTATTCAAATCATAAAATGTTCTATAACAAAAAAGGGTATTCTAATCATAAAATGTTCTATAACAAAAAGGGTATTCTAATCATAAAATGTTCTATAACAAAAAGGGTATTCTAATCATAACATGTTATATAACAAAAAAGGGTATTCTAATCATAAAATGTTCTATAACACAAAAGGGTATTCTAATCATAAAATGTTCTATTACAAAAAAGGGTATTCTAATCATAAAATGTTCTATAACAAAAAGGGTATTCTAATCATAAAATGTTCTATAACAAAAAAGGGTATTATAATCATAAAATGTTCTATAACATGAAAGGGTATTCAAATCATAAAATGTTCTTTAACAAAAAGGGTATTCTAATCATAAAATTTTCTATAACAAAAAGGGTTTTCTAATCAAAAAATGTTCTATAACAAAAAGGGTATTCTAATCATAAAATGTTCTATAACAAAAAGGGTATTCTAATAAAAAAAAATATAACAAAAAGGGTATTCTTATCATAAAATGTTCTATAACAAAAAGGGTATTCTAATCATAAAACATTCTATAACAAAAAGGGTATTCTAATCATAAAATGTTCTGTAACAAAAAGGGTATTCTAATCATAAAATGTTCTATAACAAAAAGGGTATTCTAATCATAAAATGTTCTATAACAAAAAGGGTATTCTAATCATAAAATGTTCTATAACAAAAAGGATATTCTAATCATAAAATGTTCTATAACAAAAAGGGTATTCTAATCATAACATGTTCTATAACAAAAAAGGGTATTCTAATCATAGTGTTCTATAAAAAAAAAGGGTATTCTAATCATAAAATGTTCTATAACAAAAAAGGGTATTCTAATCATAAAATGTTCCATAACAAAAAGGGTATTCTAATC
The DNA here is from genome assembly GCA_032716605.1 of Paralithodes platypus. Classification (NCBI taxonomy): domain Eukaryota; kingdom Metazoa; phylum Arthropoda; class Malacostraca; order Decapoda; family Lithodidae; genus Paralithodes; species Paralithodes platypus. The sequence continues at coordinate 3,946,487 of CM064514.1, read as the reverse complement.
ATAAAATGTTCTATAATAAAAAAGGGTATTCTAATCATAAAATGTGCTATAACAAAAAAGGGTATTCTAATCATAAAATGTTCTATAACAAAAAAGGGTATTCTAATCATAAAATGTTCTATAACAAAAAAGGGTATTCTAATCATAAAGTGTTCTATAACAAAAAAGGGTATTCAAATCATAAAATGTTCTATAACAAAAAAGGGTATTATATCATAAAATGTTCTATAACAAAAAGGGTATTCTAATCATAAAACATTCTATAACAAAAAGGGTATTCTAATCATAAAATGTTCTGTAACAAAAAGGGTATTCTAATCATAAAATGTTCTATAACAAAAAGGGTATTCTAATCATAAAATGTTCTATAACAAAAAGGGTATTCTAATCATAAAATGTTCTATAACAAAAAGGATATTCTAATCATAAAATGTTCTATAACAAAAAGGGTATTCTAATCATAAAATGTTCTATAACAAAAAAGGGTATTCTAATCATAGTGTTCTATAACAAAAAAGGGTATTCTAATCATAAAATGTTCTATAACAAAAAAGGGTATTCTAATCATAAAATGTTCCATAACAAAAAGGGTATTCTAATCATAAAATGTTCTATAATAAAAAAGGGTATTCTAATCATAAAATGTGCTATAACAAAAAAGGGTATTCTAATCATAAAATGTTCTATAACAAAAAAGGGTATTCTAATCATAAAATGTTCTATAACAAAAAAGGGTATTCTAATCATAAAGTGTTCTATAACAAAAAAGGGTATTCAAATCATTAAATGTTCTATAACAAAAAATGGTATTATAATCATAAAATGTTCTATAACAAAAAGGGTATTCTAATCATAAAACATTCTATAACAAAAAGGGTATTCTAATCATAAAATGTTCTATAACAAAAAGGGTATTCTAATCATAAAATGTTCTATAACAAAAAGGGTATTCTAATCATAAAACGTTCTATAACAAAAGGGTATTCTAATCATAAAATGTTCTATAACAAAAAGGGTATTCTAATCATAAAATGTTCTATAACAAAAAGGGTATTCTAATCATAAAACGTTCTATAACAAAAAGGGTATTCTAATCATAAAATGTTCTATAACAAAAAGGGTATTCTAATCATAAAATGTTCTATAACAAAAAGGGTATTCTAATCATAAAATGTTCTATAACAAAAAGGGTATTCTAATCATAAAATGTTCTATAACAAAAAGGGTATTCTAATCATAAAATGTTCTATAACAAAAAGGGTATTCTAATCATAAAATGTTCTATAACAAAAAGGGTATTCTAATCATAAAATGTTCTATAACAAAAAGGGTATTCTAATCATAAAATTTTCTATAACAAAAAGGGTATTCTAATCATAAAATTTTCTATAACAAAAAGGGTATTCTAATCATAAAATGTTCTATAACAAAAAAGGGTATTCTAATCATAAAATGTTCTATAACAAAAAAGGGTATTCTAATCATAAAATGTTCTATAATCGTAAAATGTTCTATAGCAAAAAAGGGTATTCTAATCATAAAATGTTCTATAACAAAAAGGGTATTCTAATCATAAAATGTTCTATAACAAAAAAGGGTATTCTAATCATAAAATGTTCTATAACAAAAAGGGTATTCTAATCATAAAATGTTCTATAACAAAAAAGGGTATTCTAACCATAAAATGTTCTATAACAAAAAGGGTATTCTAATCATAAAATGTTCTATAACAAAAAGGGTATTCTAATCATAAAATGTTCTATAACAAAAAGGGTATTCTAATCATAAAATGTTCTATAACAAAAAAGGGTATTCTAATCATAAAATGTTCTATAACAAAAAAGGGTAATCTAATCATACAATGTTCTATAACAAAAAAGGGTATTCTAATCATAAAATGTTCTATAACAAAAAAGGGTATTCTAATCATAAATTGTTCTATAACAAAAAAGGGTATTCTAATCATAAAATGTTCTATAACAAAACATCCAAATCTCAACCATTAAAAGGATATTGAAGGTTTAATTTAGTGTCCTCCCCCGCATCAGTGTAATGGACTCGCCCATGTCAAATAGTTTCCGACTGTTCCAAAGTGAGTGAATATGTCTATAATCATTTTGCAACTTACAGAATTATAGTATCTTTATAATAACATGGTGAAATAATTGCAGAAAGAGGGAGGTGTGGTAGGCACTAGGGCGGCTAGGCCAGCCTTATGGAGAAATACTGAAGAAAATATTATTTTCAACATGCAATATCTCTTCACCAGTCGAGATTTGGAATATTTCTTATAGATTTGTTTTGGCTTAGAATACCTTGTTCTATAATTTCCCAAAGTTATCCTCTTTCCGCCTGGGGGGACACCCTATATATATATATATATAAACACACACCTAACACACACTTGCACATACACACACACACACACACATACATACACACACACACCTGCACACACACACACACACACACACACATACATACACACACACACCTGCACACAAACACACACACACACACGACCCTCAACCTCAAGATGTACGACTATCATTAACAATTTGAGACAAGTTACAGAGAGAGAGAGAGAGAGAGAGAGAGAGAGAGAGAGAGAGAGAGAACAGGACACTAGAGGAAGTATAAGGAAATAGAAGCACAGTTTGGAAAGAGTAAGAACATAATACATAATGTAAATGTATATAAGTAACCAAAGAGTAAGAACATAATACATAATGTAAATGTATATAAGTAACCAAAGGGAGAAATCCAAGAACTATAACAAAATATGACACATTTCCGTTAAAAATATAATTTATTTATTTATTTGTTATTTTTGTATTCTTTTATTTATGTTTATATTCTTTGCTCCCTAGACCGCCATCAAGCATACACAAATACCACCAAGACTCCCTTTTGTGATAAATGTGTACATTTATCAGTAGAAAAATGTCCTGGCCGAAGGCCGATTCCTCCTAAATTGCAAGCTCGATATCGTTTGCCACGAAAAGATCGACACCTACATGGCACAATAAGTCTTTAAATTGCCAAACTAATGGGGCTAAACATGAGGGAGAAGGGGGTCCAAAAAACTAACAAACCTCGCCTTACTAGCGTTAGAAGTACGATGCCGACATTTATGAGAGATAAGGTGCCGAACTATTATTTGTGAGTATCCGATCCCTGATTACTATTGCTGTGACTGAGGGCCATCTTCTATAACACCATTATCTTATCTTATCTCCGGCCAGGTGATCCAGACCATACTCTCTATTATCGTTTGATCGTATCTTCACTAGGTTGGATTAAGTACATAGTTATTGATGTTTGTGAAATGTGTACATTTGTTAAGGTTGTCTCCCCTAGATGGGTTGCCGACCAAGGCTAACAAGTCCCATTCATTCGAATGGGTAATATATACTGGTAATGTCTTAACATTTCTAAAGATTTATTCTTCTCTAGTTAATGTTTTTAACAAATTAACGCCCGTCTGCTGGATATAAATAATCAGAACACTGGTAATATTCTCACATACTATAAAGACATTGATTCCAAAATAGATAGGGGTTCGGATCTAGGCTATATTATTCAGGGTTAAGGGAGGACGGGCGTATTTGTTTTATCATTAATATATATGGTTATCATGTTTTTAGTTTCCTCCCTAGACCTCCATCAAGCGTTAACTAACAAAATAAAAACATAAATAATAAAAAACACCCTCCAAGACCGTTCTTCAAAGTAAATTTGTAATTTTTTCGATAGAAATATATCCCGGCCGAAGGCCGATTCCTCTTAATTTTTAGGCCCGCTATTGCTCGCCAGGAAAAAATTGACACCTTAATGACACGAACAATCTCAATATTGACGAAGAAATGGGGCGAAAGGTAATCGCCAAATTAATGAGCTGAACGTCATAAAATCTGAAAACTAATGGGGCTAAACATGAGGAAGAAGGGGGACCAGAAAAACGACCCATCTACCCTTATTGCAAGCTGACAAACGAGAGACATTGACCCCCAGTACTCGAGGGGCCAAATCTAGGAATGCCACACACCGGTACCATCCAAAGGGGTCAAACCACGGCCTCCTATATAAGACATTGACCCCCAGTACTCGAGGGGCCAGATCTAGGAATGCCACACACCGGTACCATCCAAAGGGTCAAACCACGGCCTCCTATATAAGACATTGACCCCCAGTACTCGAGGGGCCAGATCTAGGAATGCCACACACCGGTACCATCCAAAGGGGTCAAACCACGGCCTCCTATATAAGACATTGACCCCCAGTACTCGAGGGGCCAGATCTAGGAATGCCACACACCGGTACCATCCAAAGGGGTCAAACCACGGCCTCCTATATAAGACATTGACCCCCAGTACTCGAGGGGCCAGATCTAGGAATGCCACACACCGGTACCATCCAAAGGGGTCAAACCACGGCCTCCTATATAAGACATTGACCCCCAGTACTCGAGGGGCCAGATCTAGGAATGCCACACACCGGTACCATCCAAAGGGGTCAAACCACGGCCTCCTATATAAGACATTGACCCCCAGTACTCGAGGGGCCAGATCTAGGAATGCCACACACCGGTACCATCCAAAGGGGTCAAACCACGGCCTCCTATATAAGACATTGACCCCCAGTACTCGAGGGGCCAGATCTAGGAATGCCACACACCGGTACCATCCAAAGGGGTCAAACCACGGCCTCCTATATAAGACATTGACCCCCAGTACTCGAGGGGCCAGATCTAGGAATGCCACACACCGGTACCATCCAAAGGGGTCAAACCACGGCCTCCTATATAAGACATTGACCCCCAGTACTCGAGGGGCCAGATCTAGGAATGCCACACACCGGTACCATCCAAAGGGGTCAAACCACGGCCTCCTATATAAGACATTGACCCCCAGTACTCGAGGGGCCAGATCTAGGAATGCCACACACCGGTATCATCCAAAGGGGTCAAACCACGGCCTCCTATATAAGAACATAAGACAAATGGAAATATACAGAAGGCCTATTAATTGGCCCATACGAGGTAGACCCTTGCTTCCCTACATCCCTATTTGTTCTTTCCCTACACTAAAAAAATATCCCACTACAACCTACATCCCCTATACTTCAACATAATTATAGCTACCTAAGTTATACAGTATAGTAGGTTGTGGTCAAACTGTCAGTATAATCTACCTAAGTTATACAGTATAGTAGGTTGTGGTCAAACTGTCAGTATAATCTCCAATATCCCACTACAACCTACATCCCCTATACTTCAACATAATTATATCTACCTAAGTTATACAGTACAGTAGGTTGTGGTCAAACTGTCAGTATAATCTCCAATAAACGGCTATTAACCCCTTCTGACGTCATGTGTATATGATTCTAGCTATATTTACACGAGTTTGTGCAGTTTTAGAAGGGTCTGTGGTACTAAAAACTAAGCGAGATAGTTAGAAGCCTGTTAATTACTGGAGGCTCATTTTAAGCTGAATAAAATCGTCTAACATTAGCCAGAACAAAGTTAAACAGACGGTACCGGTACAGAAGGGGTTAAATGATATGGTAACTCAATGTCAAAGGTTATGTCTTAGACAAAATATACCCACAGCAATATCATAATGGTCTTGTAGATTATAATTGTAGGTCAAAATCCTCTCTGATGGGACCGACTTCACACTGGCCACTGGACTACACGTTAAAAGCAGTCACTTCATTGTCGTCATTATCTTTGAATACACAAAGTTAATTATGCTCTTTTATGCTCCTTCATGATTAACCCCTTGAGGATCATGGCGCGTATTAATAATTTATCCTGGCTATCATTGGACGATTTTCTACAGCTTAAGAAGGGTCTGGGAGATTTATATGGGTAAAGACTATCTCAATTAACCCTCTGACTTCCTTAAAACCTTCCTAATCTAAATAAAACAGTCAAATGGTAACCAGAAGTAACTGCCAAAACGCGTCATAGTCCTCAAGGGGGTTAAGTGGGCAAAACAATACAACTTAAGTAATTTTAATTCTGCATTCAATTTTTCTGTACTCAATTCAGTGCCAACTAAATATTGCCCCAATTGACACTCTGGCTAAGTAAGGTAGTTATCCGGCCTCATATAATTATGTGGCATTTAGGTCATAAATACTTAAGGGTCCGCGGAGCTTTGAATTCTGGCAGATATAGCACTTAGTCGTCCTTTTCACAAGCACCCAAACAAACTAAACCACCTGGTTCCCTTTAAATATAAATAAATAACCTGTTTGCATACGTGATCTATTTTCTTAAACAATGTGTTTCTCACAAAACAAAATCCACACATAATGAGTACAATCCTAGAGAGATTTACACATGAGTATATTTATTAGTGGCCCCTCCATCATTGACAATTATGCTCGATTATGCCTATTACATAAGGCTACCTCTTCAAACGCTCATAAGCGTAGTTTGAATCTACCGCCACAGAGCTCAGAGGAACCTTCATCATAAGCACACGCAAAATCACTCATGGTTCGTCTTTATGATTGGGTTCTCACTACGAAAAATCTTTGTAACAAATAAAAAATAAAAATAAAATAAGAATAACTATTCATAAGCTTTCCATATTCCGTGGATGTACTTCTGTGGATTCTTGGACCAGACGCTGACTAGCGCATTGTTCCGCCTTCCTTGCTCTGCGTTGACCCCACCCGGACGTGTTCCCCACAGTGCTCCGCTTTGATTCCGCATTCTTGCATCCCTAGTGAGTTTTTTCTCATTTGTTTACTCTGGGATGTCTTGAGTAAGGTTAGGATTAGCTTAGCAGGGGTGTCATGGGTGGTTTTCTCGCAGAACAAGTGTATTTTGGGTCCTTTTTTATTGGGGCGTCTATTTCGGACGGACCCTCGTGGCCGAGTTGAGGACGCTCTGAAACTGTTTTTCGTGTTTAGCCATCTTTAGTCCTAGCTTGTTAGGAGGCTTTAACTATGCGATGTCGGGCTTCTAGCTATCTTTCAGATGGAGTAGCCTATTTTGTTTTATACTGACGTTCCTGGTGTTTTTTCTTCACGTAGTGGAGTTCTTTCTGGGTCCCGAGTCAGTGTTACCCTTACCCGGGTTTTTTTCTACGATGTTGATGTGGCGGCTATTCCAGTTTTGGTGGGATGGAGTGCTTTTCGATTGTGTTTCGACGTCATTAAGTGTTTATTCCGTTTTCACTGGGCCTAGCCAGCAACTCGTAGTTTTTTCACATATGCAAGTGTTTTCATTGTTTATTATGATAAAAAATGTATTCATGTGTCATGTGTGTCCTGGATTAGTTGTGATTGGCTGATCCAGGAGCTTCGGATTGTGGGTCTGATTATGTTTATCAGATTGCGTTCTGATTGGTGTGGGTTGCCTTTCCGGCGGTTTTTCTCGATTGCTCCGAGAAAGCCGTTTTGTTTACCGGGTTTTAGTCAAGTTGGTTAAAATCGGTAGTTACCCCGGCGAGTTTGGTAGCTTTAGGGCTCATCAGAAACTGCGTTCTCTGTGGTCGAGCCTGTGATCAGGCTTCCTGTGTTTTTCCCGGCGAGGTGGGCTCCACACATTTTTCTAGGTGATCATGCTGACACCTGTTGGATATGGTTTTCTCGGCTTTTCAAAGCCATTGAAACAATGCTGTTTGATTGATTGGTCTTTCCCTCCCGGCGACCTTTTTACAAAGGGTCTGGGGCAGGTACAATTGGTTTGACATTTAATATAAAACCCGGCGGTTGTACCTTCGGGTGGTTATATTAACAGATTTGCAATTCGCTATGGTTTGCCAAACAATTTATTGATACAATAGGGTATCACGGCCTTCAAGACGGCGATCTATGAGGGCTTCTGGGAGAAGTCGGATTAGAGATTAATATAGGCTTAGACTTTTTATGGGATAAAAAGATGCCTGAATCTTACTAGTGTTTCAAGTGTAAAGGGATACTTGAAAGACTTCATCATTAACACCTTACGAGCGGCCTATGCGGTTTATTATATGTACCGCACAGCGGGGTGTTTTTAGCCAAAATAGGGCTGTTTACGTGATCATTTTCATGCCTAAATAAGACCCAGAACGTAAAACAAGTACCTATCCCTGAAAGGGCATAAACAGAGCTTTCGAATGACACCATAACGATCCTTGTATGATGGATAGTTTTCTTGCAATAACCGTGCAACGCGAGTGCAAAAAGCAGGTAATTCGGTACTTTCGGTACATAATTGAGTATGTAGCGAGTGAGAGAGGGAGGAGGGAGCTGAGATTTGTGTCAGTAGGTTCGCCGCGGTGGTCTGGAGCAGTCATACGCTCGCTAGTCTCCTGCCACCACTTGTCTCTCTCTCTCAGCCACATTACGTGCTGAAATTGCCACTCGACCTATGTCGAGCGCCGCCACATAGTCCAGCTTTTTTTAACTCGACTTATGTTGCTCGCCGCTAATTAAGGGTTAATAAAGATATGCTTCATCTTTATGAAGATTCAGAGGAAACAATGCTGTTTGTTTGATTGGTCTTTCCCTCCCGGCGACCTTTTTACAAAGAGGTCTGGGGCAGGTACAATTGGTTTGACATTTAATATAAAACCCGGTGGTTGTACCTTCGGGTGGTTATATTAACGGATTTGCAATTCGCTATGGTTTGCCAAACAATTGATTGATACAATAGGGTATCACGGCCTTCATGACGGCGATCTATGAGGGCTTCTGGGAGAAGTCTTATTAGAGATTAAGATAGGCTTAGACTTTTTATGGGATAAAAAGATGCCTGAATCTTACTAGTGTTTCAAGTGTAAAGGGATACTTGAAAGACTTCATCATTAACCTCTGAAGTGCGCATGGGGGTAATTGGAAACGTCCCCCTGTGCTGACGTATTTGAGGTGTTTTGACTAAAATCATTGTGCCATTAATAGCATTAATACTTATCCATATGCGCCTATTATGGGTTGATTATAAAGGTATTAACCTGAAACAACAATAAAACTAGTGAAAACAGCGTTTGGATGGTCAAAATCGGAGATATAGCCGCGAGTTGTAATGTATGGGTGAGGCAATTGCTTTCCCGCCAATTTCCCCAAGGCCACTGAGACACAGTCGATCGATAGTCTCTCTCTCTCTTTGCACTCGCTTGCTATCAGTGATGACCACACCCTCCAATCGGATTTCTAATGTTAGCACGAAAATATACCTCAGAATAAGGGAATAACAGGGAAAATAGGTGATAACTGAAGGAGAGGAGGAAAGTGGGGAAGGAGGGGAGGTAGAGGACTGAGATTTTGCATGGCCCAGGGGCCAAAAAAAAAAATAAAAATAAAAAAAAAAAATTTTTTTTTTTTTTTTTTTTTCGATGTCAAAAGTTGATTTTTGTTTTCTCTGACTCTTAAGAGTCTCCCCGCAGTGCGCCGGGGGAACTCTTAAGAGTCTCCCCGCAGCTCCCGGGTTAATAAAGATATGCTTCATCTTTATGAAGATTCAGAAGATATGCTTAAATCTTTTGGACAGGTAAAGATATGCTGAAATCTTTAATATGAAACTAAAGGAAAACGAAAAGTAGTGGTTGAGGGCTACGGTTCGTTGACCAGCGGTTTTGTGACACATGTTTTTGAAACATTTTGGGGTAACCTTATGATCATTAATTCCTGGAAATTTTCTCTTTCCAGGGCGGAGTACAGGCGTGGCGCCAGATGACCAGGTAGATCCCGGGGGTGGGGTAGATTTCCACCAGTCTCTGTCATGTCGGCACTAGAACCTCTCATTGCTTTATGTTCAACGCCGTTATGCTCAGGTATCCCTATTTTTGCACACAAGCTTTGCTTTAAATGTGTTAAATGCCTCGATCGGTCACGGGGGATATGGGTGACAAAGAATTGCACTATTTGTAACCTCTTAAGTGTTAGAGTTTTAATTCAAAAGGATAATACTGCGGCGGTGGCTTTGCAAGAAGTGAAACAACTTCTCGCTACTTATTCAACGAATGTAGCACATAAAGCATTGCAATGTGATAACCTTGAGCTTTGGGAGCTCTTAATTTACTTCAACCATCGTGGTGAGCGTCGCCTGCCACACACATCGTCCGAGAGAGAGAGAGAGAGAGAGAGAGAGAGAGAGAGAGAGAGAGAGAGAGAGAGAGAGAGAGAGAGAGAGAGAGAGAGAGGGAGAGAGAGAGAGAGAGAGAGAGGGAGAGAGAGAGAGAGAGAGAGTACAAAGGAGTACAAAGGAGTACAAAGGAAATCAAGCAACAACAGATCTAGTGACCCTTCTAGGTTGCTTGTCCTCCAAAACACTGAGGATCAAGTGTCCAAACAGTGGTTTAGAGTGGGTAAGGGAACATTGGAAAGGGAATTACTGCCCTGGAACTAATGTCCGTGGCAGGATTAGGAAGTTAGTAGGGGACAGATGGGTTAGTAACTGAGGGGGGGATAAAATAAAGTTATTAATTTACAAACGCAGTCAGTCGCGGGTTTGAAGCGAGATATTTGTCTAAGCGGAGTTTAAATGAATCAACGGTGATGCAGTCTATAACGTTTCGGGGAAGCCCATTCCACAAGTTGACAACTCGATTGAAGAAGAAATTCTTAGATTCGTGTGAGTTAAAAGATTTACCAATAATTTTGCAACCGTTTCCCCGCGTGTAATTAGATTGGTCGATAGTGAAGTACTTACTACAGTTCATATTGTCGATGCCTTTGATGATTTTGAACACTTGAATTAAGTCACCTCTTAATCTGCGCTGGGTTAAAGGAAATAGATTTAATTCTCTAAGACGCTCTTCGTATGGTTTGTTCTTTAGGATAGGTATCATTTTGGTAACTCTACGTTGAACTCGTTCTAGCTTGTTTATATCTTTTTGGTAATAAGGGCTCCAGGATTGAACGCAGTATTCCAGAAGAGGGCGGACTAAGGAATTGTAAAGGGTTAGGAAAACTTCTTTGGATTTATGCTCAAATGACCTGCCTATAAAGCCAATTATTTTGTTTGCCTTCTTAACAACTTCTGAACATTGTTGACTCGGTTTTAGGTTACTCGATATTGTTACTCCCAGATCGGTTTCTCTGTTTACATTCTTAAGCTGAGTGCCATTCATCGAATAGTTTGCTTTCTCATTTAGGTGTCCGATATGTAGTACTTTACATTTATCCGCATTGAAACTCATTTGCCAAATTTGGGCCCAACATGACAATTTATCTAGATTGTGTTGCATATCGTCAACTTGTTCTTTTGAGAGTACGCTATTTGCAATTTTTGTATCGTCAGCAAATTTTGAGATTGTACAGGTGAGGCCCTCATCTATGTCGTTGATGTAAATTAGAAAGATAATTGGTCCTAGTACCGATCCCTGGGGTACCCCGCTACTTACATTGGTCCATTTAGATGCCTTACCGTTTATGACTACTCTTTCCTTTCTGTCGCTGAGCCAATTTTCTATCCATTTCAACACACCGTCTTGTATTCCATGCGCTTTTAGTTTTAGCAGTAAACGTTTGTGGGGAACTTTGTCAAAGGCCTTTTGAAAATCAAGGTATATAATATCTACAGCTTTACTCTCATCGTAGAGGTTGAGGATATCGTGGAAGAAGTCTAAGAGGTTTGTTAAACAGGAACGTTTTTTGCGAAAGCCGTGTTGAGTATCTTTAAGTATGTTATTTTCCTCTAAGTGATTTACGAGTCTGTCTCGTATGACCGTTTCTAGCATTTTACATACAACTGAGGTTAAGCTAATTGGACGATAGTTACTGGGTAGGGATTTGCTGCCTTTTTTGAATATCGGTGTTACGTTGGCTAGCTTCCACTGATCAGGCATAGTTCCAGACTGCAAGGATTTATTGAATAGTAATGTCAGTGGTTTGGAGAGCTCATCCTTAGCTTCCTTCAGAACTCTAGGTGAGATTGTATCAGGTCCAGGCGTTTTATTTACCTTGAGTTTATCTAAACAATTCAATACTTCTCTCTCTGTAACGGTGATATTGCTTAGAACATCTGAATTATCAATCTGAATCGGCGATGGTGTAGGGATATCACTGAGGTCTTCTGTTGTAAAAACTGATGCAAAGAAGGTATTGAGGGCATTACTCATTTGTACTTCGTCTTTGGTGTATTCTCCATTTTCATCGACTAACGGTCCAATAGTTGAAGTAACTACTTTTTTCTTTCTGATATAACTATAGAATTCTTTCGGGTTTGTTTTACTTTGATTCGCAATATGTAACTCTAAGGTCTTTTTACTTTGCTTAATTAACTTTTTGGCTTTGCGTCGTAGCTCTACAAATTTCACCCGTTCTTCGTCATTTTGTGAGGATTTTAATCTATCATTAGCAAATTTTTTAGCAAGCAGGCAGTTTGAAATATCTTTATTCCACCATTTGGGCTTATTATTATGGCCTGGACGCCGTATTTTCGATGGTATGCAGTCTTGCACTGCTTTTAGATAAGTGGTTTCGAATAACTTCCAAGATGTATTTATGTCATTATTGTTAATTAAAAAGCTCCAGTCAGTTTCTTTAAACATAGCTCTAAGTTTATGAAAGTTTGCTTTCTTGAAATTAGGGTCTTTTTCGATGCTACTATTTGGTTCGTTACTAGTAAACTTTAAAGTGAAAGTTATCGTACGATGGTCGCTGTTACTGAATTCATCACCAACATTCAAATTCTCTATTAATTCTTCTTTTGTTGCAAGTACAATGTCAAGAACGTTATTACCACGGGTCGGCGTTCGAACAAATTGATAAAGCGAACTCTCTTGCAAGTTCGTATACAAGACATGTCCGGAGTGTGAAGTAAGAGTATCGCCCCACTTGGTCACAGGTAAATTAAAGTCGCCAAAAATTACGATATCTTGTGAGTTACTTACATCTGCAATTTGTTCATAAATTTCTCGGTCAGTTTGCACTGATTGAGCTGGAGGTCTGTATATTAATGCAAGTATTATTTTTGTACCTTTATTATTCTTTATTAGCACAAAAGATGCGTCGACGTTCACAATTTGAGGTTTTGACAAGAGGGTAGGGTTAAGACTTTCTTTGATATAAAGTAAAACGCCACCTCCATTTCTATTTATTCGGCTTTTCTCAAACATTACATAACCGGGAAGTGAATACTCTGCTAAAAAGTCTCTATCTTCTGTATTGAGCCAAGATTCTGTTATGCCAATCACATCATAATTTTCTGTAAACACTAGCTCCTCTAAATCTGAAAATTTATTGCGTATGCTACGAGCGTTTGCATAGAAAACCTTTAAATTTGTTATTTTAGAGAGAGAGAGAGAGAGAGATTTGATTTTGATTTTGCCCCGAGGGGCGAGTTTATTGAGCAGCGCCCCCCATCCTGTGAGGGGACAACCACTGAGAGAGAGAGAGAGAGAGAGAGAGAGAGAGAGAGCAGGATATGTGGGGGATATATGGAAATTGAAAGCAGTTCTGAGAAAATGAGTTTAGGAGTAAAGTCGGTTGGTGGAGGTAACATAATCAAAAAAGGAAGAAAGTGCAATTTGTGTGTGAATATCGCAGCAAAGTGATACATGCAGAGTTACATAGATACACAGACTACACAGACCTTGCGGTCCCTACTAGGTAGTCCGGACTTAATGCTAAAATAGAATTTGCTACAAAGTGGAAGGCAAGGATAGCAAAGAAAAAGGCTCTCTCCCCACCCACCTCGCCCACCGACCGTTGGTCGACATTAAATTAAGTTGGGAAAATAAGTCACCGAGCAGAATGAGAACAAATAAAACTTCTACTGGGAAATTTATAGTAAAGAACGAAGATGCGAAATATTATATACTACTGATGCTTAACCTGTTTTTTTTGTTTTCACTATATTATTCCCACCTCCTCAAAATGAATGTCTAGACGCCTTTTGAATGTGTCAATTTTCTTACATTGTACCACTTTCTCAGGCAATTTGTTCCACTCGAAGACCACACTGTAGGTTAAGAACTGCTTTGTGACATCGAGATTCGCCCTTCTGGTTTTTAATTTCATTCCATTTCCCCGAGTTAATGAACTATTATCTATTTGGAAAAGTGAATCTACATCAATTTTGTCAAATCCCTTTAGTATCTTGAAACACTCGATTAATTGACCTCGCAATCTTTTTTTCTTAAGTGATTTTTGTTTTGTTTTTTAGTCTTTCATAATAAGATTCATTTCTTAGTGACGGAATCAACTTTGTCGCTCTACGCTGCACCGACTCGAGCTTCCCAATGTCCTTGCTCAGATAAGGAGACCAAAATTGCACACCATATTCAAGATGGGGTCTCACTATGCTTTTAAGTAAAGGTACTATAATGTTCTAATTTTTATAAGTAAAATTTCTCTTAGTTAATATATTCCAATGCTTGATTGGCCTTATTCGCAGCTACTGCACATTGATCTGAGGTCTTTAGGTTTCAGATATAAGAACCCCCAAGTCTTTTAACTAATGCACTTGTTTTGATTGGTTGACCTTTCATCTTGTATTCACTTTTTTGTTTTTATTACCTATTTGCAAGACCTGGCATTTGTCAACATTGAATGGCATCTGATATTTTTCCGACCAATCTACTACTTTATTTAAATGAGATCGCAGTTTATTTCTGTCTTTTTCGGTCAATACTGATGTTCCTATCTTTGTGTCATCAGCGAACTTTGAGATAGTATTATTTAGTTCAACATCGATGTCATTTATATAGATTATAAACAAAACTGGCCCCAGGACCGATCCCTGAGGCATTCCACTATTAACAGGCTCCCACTCAGATTCTACTCCATTTATCACTACTCTCTGCCTCCTGTTTGTCATCCAGCTTTTTATCCAGGCATGAATTTTTCTTTTAATGCTCAACATTTCCAATGTCTTCAATCATTTCCAATGTCTTCAATCATTTCCAATGTCTTCAATCATTTCCAATGTCTTCAATCATTTCCAATGTCTTCAATCATTTCCAATGTCTTCAATCATTTCCAATGTCTTCAATCATTTCCAATGTCTTCAAACATTTCCAATGTCTTCAATCATTTCCAATGTCTTCAATCATTTCCAATGTCTTCAATCATTTCCAATGTCTTCAATCATTTCCAATGTCTTCAATCATTTTCCATGAGGTACTTTATCGAATGCCTTTTGGAAATCTAAGTAAATTATGTCTAATGATTTAGTAGAGTCGTTATGTGTAAATAGTTTATTAACAAATTCTATCAAATTTGTTAAGCATGACTTACTGGATCTAAAGCCATGTTGGCTTTCTCTTATTAATTTGTTTGACTCCAGATAATCTACTATCTTGTCTCTCAGAATTGCTTCCATAGTTTTTCCTATGATTGACGTTAAACTAATTGGTCTATAATTATTTGCTTGGGCTTTATTTCCTTTCTTAAATATTGGAGTGATATTTGCAGTTTTCCAATCACTAGGTACGGTTTCCTGATTGAGCGACAAGTTAAATATGTTAGTTACGGACTGTGCCATTGAGCGACAAGTTAAATATGTTAGTTACGGACTGTGCCATTGAGCGACAAGTTAAATATGTTAGTTACGGACTGTGCCATTGAGCGACAAGTTAAATATGTTAGTTACGGACTGTGCCATTGAGCGACAAGTTAAATATGTTAGTTACGGACTGTGCCATTGAGCGACAAGTTAAATATGTTAGTTACGGACTGTGCCATTGAGCGACAAGTTAAATATGTTAGTTACGGACTGTGCCATTGAGCGACAAGTTAAATATGTTAGTTAAGGACTGTGCTATTGAGCGACAAGTTAAATATGTTAGTTAAGGACTGTGCTATTGAGCGACAAGTTAAATATGTTAGTTAAGGACTGTGCTATTGAGCGACAAGTTAAATATGTTAGTTAAGGACTGTGCTATTGAGCGACAAGTTAAATATGTTAGTTAAGGACTGTGCTATTGAGCGACAAGTTAAATATGTTAGTTAAGGACTGTGCTATTGAGCAACAAGTTAAACATGTTAGTTAAGGACTGTGCTATTGAGCAACAAGTTAAACATGTTAGTTAAGGACTGTGCTATTGAGCAACAAGTTAAACATGTTAGTTAAGGACTGTGCTATTGAGCAACAAGTTAAACATGTTAGTTAAGGACTGTGCTATTGAGCAACAAGTTAAACATGTTAGTTAAGGACTGTGCTATTGAGCAACAAGTTAAACATGTTAGTTAAGGACTGTGCTATTGAGCAACAAGTTAAACATGTTAGTTAAGGACTGTGCTATTGAGCAACAAGTTAAACATGTTAGTTAAGGACTGTGCTATTGAGCAACAAGTTAAACATGTTAGTTAAGGACTGTGCTATTGAGCAACAAGTTAAACATGTTAGTTAAGGACTGTGTTATTTCTTCTTTCACGTTTTTCAGAATTCTTGGGTGAATATTTTCTAGACCAGGGATTTTATTAATATTTAAATTGCTCAGCTTACATAACACTTCACTTTTGCTTATGGTAAAGTTTCTTATTGCATGCGTTGTTGCGTTTGTTTCAGGAGTAGTGTTATGTTCTTCCTTAGTAAAAACGGAACAAAAATATTAATTAAGCAAATTAGCAATGTTTTTATCTCCTGTTACTGTCTGGTCATTATTTATTAATGGCCCTATTCCGTTTTTAATTTTCTATTACCATTAACGTAACCGTAAAATTGCTTTGGATTTTTTAGACTTTCATTTGCTATATAAATTTCGTAATTACGCTTCTCTGTCCTGATTAATTTCTTTACTTTTTTTCTACTTTGTTTGTATAGATAGCTGAAGTGTTCATTAGTTATGTCATTTTTAGTTAGTTTATGATATTTATTTATTTCCCTTAGCGCCTTGCAAATATTCTGATTGAACCAGGGAGGTTTGTTTTTGCTAGTATTTACTTTAATTTTAGTGGGTATATATTTATTCTGGGCACTCATGAATATATCTTTAAATTTATCCCACAGTTCACTTGTTTTGTCAATATTACTTAGCTGAATATGCAAGTCACTGAGGGCTTTCCTAAGTTCGTTGTAATTTGCATTTTTAAAGTCTGGATTTTTCATTTCCTGTTTTTCAATAGTATATTTGCAATTTATGTCGATTCTAATGAGGTTGTGATCAGAGGTAGATAAGTGTTCACCACATATATACATACATAAAATTTTAAGACTGAGTGTTCCACACATAAGTGCAGTTTCAGTCTCTTGTCCTAATGGCGGCGTTCCAGGCAACCCTGTTAAGGGCTGCTTCACTTGTCAAGTTCTTGGATTTGAGATCGGCGCGTATAGTCCGATCCCAGGTCTTCCTCGGTCCACCCCTTGGTGCAGCTCCCTTCACAATCACAGACCTGCATTTTTTCACCCAATTTTGTTCATCCATTCTCTCCACATGTCCATACCATCCCAGTCTACTTGTACGCATCACCTCGCTAATACTCTTTATACCTAAACGTCTCCTCAGCTCAACATTTGTTATTCTATCCTGTAGCCTGGCCCCACACATCCATCTCACAATTCTCATCTCATTACGCTCCATTCTGTTGACATCCTCTACTTTAACGGCCCATGTTTCTGAGGCATACGTCATTGCACTTCTAACACATGAGGCATACACCTTTCCCTTCAGGGGGAGAGGCATTCTTTTCATGGTCAGGATTGGCATCAATTCTCTGAACTTCCCCCAGCCACACCTAATTCTAGCAACAGTGGCAGCCTCGGCCCCACCACCGGCAGAGATGGTATCTCCTAGGTAACAACACTTGTTCACCAGCTCCAAAGACTCATTTCCAAAATTCACAGCCACAGGATCATCACTTAACACAAGCTCGCCTTTGCACACTACGCACTAAAATTTCTCTATTTCTGACTTATCCTTCGGCAGGGGCTCCTTTATTCTACTACAGCGCTTACTCCCATGGTGTACCCAACATCGACAGATGCTACATTGAATTGAGTTAACGCCCACTCCCTTTCCACACACTGCAAATGGGTATGCACCGCTCTTTTCCACATTGCCTCGTCTCAAACTACAATGCATAACCTTGGTTTTGTTAATATTGACTCTTAAACCCTTGCTCGCCATGCCCTCTCTCCACTCTCTGAATTTGGCCTCAGCATCCTGCATACTGTCAGCTATTAGGACTAAATCGTCTGCATAAAACAGTTCCAACGGGAGTCCGCCTCTAAAAACTCTAGACAGCGCCTCCAAGACCATAATAAAGAGGAGGGGGCTTAACACTGAACCCTGATGGACTCCAACACGGACTGCGAACTCATCACTCAGTACACCCTTCACCCTCACCGAACTTCTCGAATCCTCATACATCTTCATTATCACACGCACCAGCCACTCTTCCACACCAAGTTTCCTCATAGCACACTGTACAACATCTCTAGGTACCCTATCAAAGGCCTTCTCCAGGTCCACAATCACAAAGTAAAGATCCCTGCCTTTTAGTAGGTATCTTTCCTGTATCTGCCTGACTATGAAGATAGCATCGGTTGTACCACGTCCTGGCATAACACCAAACTGCATATCATCAATAGAGATGCTTTGCCTGATCAAACCCTCAAGGACTCTCTCACAGACCTTCATGATTTGGTCAAGCATTTTCAGGCCCCTATAATTTCCTCTATCTAGCGCATCCCCTTTTCCTTTGTATATATTTACTATTACACTTTTGAGCCAATCCTCTGGGATTTTCTCATCTCTAATAATGGTGTATATCAACTCAGTGACTAAGTTTACACCAATCTCCCCTGAGGCTTTTATCATCTCAGCGACAATGTCGGAGCAACCTGGAGCTTTACCGTCCTTCATTATATTGATTGCGTCGCTCACTACAGCTGGTGCTATCAAAGGAGGGGGCCCAGATATTGGTTTTTCGATACTAAGCTGTTCCTTACCCCATTCAAACTCTACATTTAGCAATCGTTCATAGTGTACCTTCCATGCTTCCCTGATTTCATTTTCTGCATACACAATCTTCCCATTATCATCTCTAACACACTGTTCACCTATAATATCCCTACTGTCATTTTTAACTCGCCTAGCTAGGTTGAAGATCCCATTGGGATTGTCAGTGTTACACACTTGTTCGAGGACCAGGTCCTTAATGCGATTTTTAGCATTGTAAATAACTCTTTTGGCAGTTCGTTTAGCTGCCTGGTATTCCTCCCTGCTGCCTCCTTTCTTCCATGCTTTGAAGCATCTCCTTTTCTTTTTCACAGCATGTTCTACCTCATCGTTCCACCACCAAGAGGTCTTATTCCTGGGGTGACCCTTTGTTTTCCCACAGACTTTGTCAGTGGCAGCGATAAGGCTATGCTTAAGAAAGTTCCATTGGCTATTTACATCGTTAGGCCTAGCTTCCTTATTTCTATTCATTTCCTCCAGTTCATTATGAAACCTATCCCTAACTTCCTTGTCCTTCAGCAGCCACACTTTCCTTTTGGGTATGTAAACCTTCTTGCTCTTAGGATCTCTGTATAAGCTCATGTCGCACACAAGTAGCTTATGCTGGGGGATACATTCTTCGCTCGGGATGACCTTTACATCTCGAACTAGTTTCCAGTCTTTCCTGTTAACCAAGAAGTAATCTATCTGGCTACTGGAGACCCCAGAGTTATATGTGATCAGGTGGCTCTGTCTTTTCTTGAACTTTGTGTTACACACAACCATGTTGAGTGCAACGCAGGACTCCAATATATATTCGCCTTCTAGATTTCTCCTTCCGTAACCAATTCCTCCATGTACCCCCTCGTATCCATCTGCAGATGCTCCCACGTGACCATTGAGGTCCCCTCCCACGATAGTTATTTCGTTCTCCGAGAGGCCTGAAATGACACTGACGGTGTCATTCCAGAAGTCCTCTTTTATCTCTTTCTGTAAACCAACCTGTGGGGCATATGCAGATATCACATTCAGAATTCTTTCACCAACTTTCAACTTCAAAACAATCAGCCTTTCACTAACTCTCGTAATCTGAAGCACACTTTCCGCCAGCTCTTCAGCCACCAGAACACCCACTCCTCCTTTCGCTTTATCAGTCTCCACACCCATCCAGTATATCCTATATCTTTTCCTCCTTCCGACAATCCACTGTACCCCATGCCTCTTCCAGAGTGTTTCCTGGGTACAGCAGACATCCACTCGCCTCCTCTCACACATCTCAGCCACTTCATTCGCACGCAGATTCAAACTACCAACATTCACACTAGCAAGTCTGAGTTTGTGGGGGGCATTTGTCATTGTCCTGTGCGGTTTTGTTTC
Source organism: Paralithodes platypus (assembly GCA_032716605.1). Lineage (NCBI taxonomy): Eukaryota > Metazoa > Arthropoda > Malacostraca > Decapoda > Lithodidae > Paralithodes > Paralithodes platypus. The sequence continues at coordinate 3,926,280 of CM064514.1, read as the reverse complement.
ATCGGACTTACGTTTATTTTCTTTGATTTTAGTCATAGTTAGGTAGGTTTGGCTGGCAGATGGGCATCACCCACCCCCTCCCCCCCCCCCCCAGAACTCCGGCTCCAGTCTACCCCTGGACCATTCCCAGCACCATCCCCCAAGTGATTACAAAGGGGTAGGATCCAGTGGCCTCGGTACGCCCCACCAGAACCAGCCGCAGGGACGCACCCCGTGCGCGTACATGGCACTACGACTGGCCTGATATTTTTCGCCAAATGACAGGGCAGCCTCCTGGAGCGCTACCACCAGGTTCGAGCCCCTATACTATTGGGCGGAAAGTGCCAGTCCGGGGAAACACTACATACTGTACCCTCTGGATCCATTTCGTCCAGGTTGGGCCCAGGGCGCCAGGGCCGGGTCCAGAGGGAGCGACACCCACTGCCAGTGTGCCGCCATTAGGCAACTTGGAGCAAGTACAATGAAGCCCTGTCACAGCACTATCATATAGAGACAATGCCAGGACCAATAACAAGGCTTCATTGTATAGTGATGGCTACTTGGTCCGCAAGTCTATCACCATCCCTCCTATTAGTCGCCTTGTACGACATACAGTAGGATGCGTGAGGCATATTCTTTTTTTCCTCCACCATTAGATGAAGGCCCCCTTACCCCCTGGGGGGACCGACGTCAAGTTTATATATCAAGTTTTCATTTGTACTTATAACGAGATCTAGTATGTTTTTATCGTGTGTCGGTTCAGAAACACTTTGATGTAGAAAATTGTCTTGTAATACATAATTTTTCGCGAATTGTAACTATTTCCTGTCATAAGGCACCAGTCAATGTTAGGTAGATTATAGGCTCCGAGTATTATGCTTTCGATAGCATTGAGGGTTTGTTGCAATATTTCGTATAGGTGATTATCATCGACCTCATTTTGACAGTAGTGTTATTAATGTTTGAGTTTTTCATGTTTAATTTGACACATACTATTTCTTTATTATTTTTGGGGAGTGAAACCTCGGTAGGATTTAGTTGACATGCTACCCAAATTGCCACTCCACCTCTAGATTTACCATTGCACCTGTCCTTATGAAAACATTTGTATGAGTAGATATGGTATTCAGGAATTAAATATCTATTTTTAAAATCGAGGTGAGTTTCTGTAACACTAATTACGTCTATTTTTTTCTGTTAACGCAAGGCATTTTCGTTCATCTAACTTGTTCCTAATCGAACATGCATTGAAGGATAATACTTTTATTCTACTATACTCTTGATTGAGGGAGGTATATGATTTTGGTATTGTTTGAGTTAGTCTTTAATTTTGGGCAACTGACGTAGGTAAAAACATGGTTTGAGAGTTCAAGGTCAAGGAGGGCTTATTAACGATCAATGGTTGAGTGCGATTATTTACAGTTGGCTGATTTGGAGGAGGGGGGGGGGGGAATTACTGTATTTACTAGGGCTGATCATGTTTTTAAAGGGAAGCAGATGGGGAGGGAGGACTTTAGGTCAATAATTATCCAGATTAATCAGAATAGGTGTTTCCGGGTTAGTGGGACAGGCTTAGTGGGACATTCGTGGATTTTGTAAATAGCTGTGCTCAAAATACCACTCATATAATACTCAGAGAGAGAGAGTGTGTGTGAGAGAGAGAGAGAGTAGGAGAGTGAGTGTGTGTGTAATTGTTGTTTTGAGTTTGGTTGTGGTAATGATGATGATGATGATGGTTTTCAGTTGAGTAGTTGTGGTGATTGTGGTTGATGTAGTGGTTGTGGTGATTGTGGTTGATGTAGTAGTTGTGGTGATTGTGGTTGATATAGTAGTTGTGATGATTATGGTTGATGTAGTAGTTGTGGTGATTATGGTTGATGTAGTAGTTGTGGTGATTATGGTTGATGTAGTAGTTGTGGTGATTGTGGTTGATGTAGTAGTTGTGGTGATTGTGGTTGATGTAGTAGTTGTGGTGATTATGGTTGATGTAGTAGTTGTGGTGATTATGGTTGATGTAGTAGTTGTGGTGATTATGGTTGATGTAGTTGTGGTGATTGTGGTTGATGTAGTAGTTGTGGTGATGTGGTTGATGTAGTAGTAGTTGTGGTGATTATGGTTGATGTAGTAGTTGTGGTGATTGTGGTTGATATAGTAGTTGTGGTGATTGTGGTTGATGTAGTAGTTGTGGTGATTGTGGTTGATGTAGTAGTTGTGGTGCTTTTGGTTGTTTTGTGGTGATTTTGGTTGTTTTTGTGGTGATTGTGGTTGATGTAGTAGTTGTGGTGATTATGGTTGATGTAGTAGTTGTGGTGATTATGGTTGATGTAGTAGTTGTGGTGATTGTGGTTGATATGGTAGTTGTGGTGATTGTGGTGATGTAGTAGTTGTGTAGTTGTGGTGATTGTGGTTAGTAGTAGTTGTGGTGATTATGGTTGATGTAGTAGTTGTGGTGATTATGGTTGATGTAGTAGTTGTGGTGATTATGGTTGATGTAGTAGTTGTGGTGATTGTGGTTGATGTAGTAGTTGTGGTGATTGTGGTTGATAGAGTAGTTGTGGTGATTATGGTTGATGTAGTAGTTGTGGTGATTATGGTTGATGTAGTAGTTGTGGTGATTATGGTTGATGTAGTAGTTGTGGTGATTATGGTTGATGTAGTAGTTGTGATGATTATGGTTGATGTAGTAGTTGTGGTGATTATGGTTGATGTAGTAGTTGTGGTGATTATGGTTGATGTAGTAGTTGTGGTGATTGTGGTTGATGTAGTAGTTGTGGTGATTGTGGTTGATGTAGTAGTTGTGGTGATTATGGTTGATGTAGTAGTTGTGGTGATTATGGTTGATGTAGTAGTTGTGGTGATTATGGTTGATGTAGTAGTTGTGGTGATTGTGGTTGATGTAGTAGTTGTGGTGATTGTGGTTGATAGAGTAGTTGTGGTGATTATGGTTGATGTAGTAGTTGTGGTGATTATGGTTGATGTAGTAGTTGTGGTGATTGTGGTTGATGTAGTAGTTGTGGTGATTGTGGTTGATGTAGTAGTTGTGGTGATTATGGTTGATGTAGTAGTTGTGGTGATTGTGGTTGATGTAGTAGTTGTGGTGATTGTGGTTGATGTAGTAGTTGTGGTGATTATGGTTGATGTAGTAGTTGTGGTGATTATGGTTGATGTAGTAGTTGTGGTGATTGTGGTTGATGTAGTAGTTGTGGTGATTGTGGTTGATGTAGTAGTTGTGGTGATTATGGTTGATGTAGTAGTTGTGGTGATTGTGGTTGATATAGTAGTTGTGGTGATTGTGGTTGATGTAGTAGTTGTGGTGATTGTGGTTGATGTAGTAGTTGTGGTGATTATGGTTGATGTAGTAGTTGTGGTGATTGTGGTTGATGTAGTAGTTGTGGTGATTATGGTTGATGTAGTGGTTGTGGTGATTATGGTTGATGTAGTGGTTGTGGTGATTGTGGTTGATGTAGTAGTTGTGGTGATTATGGTTGATGTAGTGGTTGTGGTGATTATGGTTGATGTAGTGGTTGTGGTGATTATGGTTGATGTAGTAGTTGTGGTGATTATGGTTGATGTAGTAGTTGTGGTGATTATGGTTGATGTAGTAGTTGTGGTGATTATGGTTGACGTAGTGGTTGTGGTGATTATGGTTGATGTAGTAGTTGTGGTGATTGTGGTTGATATAGTAGTTGTGGTGATTATGGTTGATGTAGTAGTTGTGGTGATTGTGGTTGATGTAGTGGTTGTGATGAGTTAAGCTTTTCTGGCTGTGGTTGATGTAGTGGTTGTGATGAGTTAAGCTGACTGGTTGTGGCTGATGTGATGTTTGTGATGAGAGAGGTGAGCGTGGTGATTGTGGTGGCTTTAAATTCAATATATGTCATGTTTAAATGAATATTGATGTTTGAAATATATTAATATTATTTTTATTAATCTCACCACCACACCCCCAATGAAATTAATTAAAGTATATATGATCCACCGGGATTCGAACCCGGGTTATCACACACATATTTTTGCCACCTTAACCATTACACCACCAGGACGGTTAAAGGTTTATGCACACGCCTACGACTTATTATCCATTCTCGAATGCTGGATATTAATCTAATCATGTTCATATTCCCAACCGCACTATGGTAGCCTACTGTTTAAGTGAGAGGAAAGAATATTCATGGGGCACAGATCATATAGACCGGCCTCTCGAAGAAATATCCCTAAACCTACTAATAATATTATTTTTATTAATCTCACCACCACACCCCCAATGAAATTAATTAAAGTATATATGATCCACCGGGATTCGAACCCGGGTTATCACACACATATTTTTGCCACCTTAACCATTACCATTTGTGAGACAAATAATGGTGTCAGAAAATGATGATGTCATTGAATGGTGGCACCTTTCGTGCTATTTAGGTGTCGAATATTGTCCTGGCTAGCAATAGCGAGCCTGTCATTTTGTAGGAATGTCTCTACCGAAATACTATCTATCTATCTATCTATTGCCTGACACCGTGATCCCCGAAGGGGTGGCCACGAACGAACCGCCCCCATGCACCTCTGTCCCCAGTCCGTCGATGCCCCTCCCCCCAACCAGCACCGCCTTCGTTCATATACTTCCTCACTCCATCCTTCCACCTCTCTATCGGTCTACCTCTCCCTCTCTGTCCCTCCACCTCGCTCTCGTACACCCTCTTAGTCATTCTCTCGCTTTCCATACGTTCCATATGGCCGAACCATCTCAAGTTTTTCATTTTCACACTTTCCAGCACATCTACCTCCACACCACACCTCCTTCTTACTTCCTCATTAGTCTGTCTATCCCTCCATGTAACTCCACACGCACTTCTTAAGTAATTCATTTCCACTGCTCTCACTCTTGGTCTGAGTCTCTCAACCAACGTCCATGCTTCGCTTCCGTAAGTCAGTGTCGGGATTACCACACTGTCATGCAAGGACTTCTTCACTTCCATACTGACCACCCTATTTCTTGTTACTGCTTTCAGCGTTCCTACAACCCTCTTCCCCTGTTGTACCCTCTCCCGCACTTCTTCATCCATAGTCCCATCTCTACTCAACACACTGCCCAGATACTTAAAAGAGTTGACGATCTCCATAGCCTGAACGTTCAGCTTCACATCACACTCTGTGACTTCACCCCTTTCGAAGACCATAACCTTGCTCTTCCCTTCATTTACCTTCGAATTCCGTTTTTCGCACACAGTTCCAAACTCATTTACCAGACCCTGCAACTCCCATTCATTATCACTCATCAGAACTGTATCATCCGCAAACAGCAGTATAGGTAGCTTCCACTCAATTCCCTCCCTTTTCAGCGATACACCAACATCCACTGCTCTTGAAAGTATTTCTTTCATGACTCCATCCATATATACAGTAAACAACCGCGGGGACATCACACACCCCTGTTTCAAACCAACATTCAGGTCAAAGAACTCCTCTGCTCACTCTCCACACATACTGCCGCCTTTGCACCCTCATAGTATTACATGCTCTTCACTGCTTTCAGCAACTTGCCATCTACTCCGTATATTCTAAGTACTTTCCACAAACCTTCTCTATCCACTCTGTCATAGGCCTTCTCCAAGTCCATAAAGGCAACATACACCTTTTGTTTATTCTCCACAAATTAATCTCGAAGAGGGATTTTGAAAATATGTTTGTAAAACATGATGAAGGTCAAGGGAAGAAACTAAATTATTAATGAAGAAATACAAAAATAACAACATAAATATCATCTACCCCGTTATTTCTTCGCTCCTTCTGCTATTCCTTTTTCTTTTCTTCGATCCTCCTCCTATTATAAACTATCTACTCCTCCTCCTATTATAAACTATCTACTCCTCCTGTTATAAACTATCTACTCCTCCTCCTGTTATAAACTATCTACTCCTCCTCCTGTTATAAACTATCTACTCCTCCTCCTGTTATAAACTATCTACTCCTCCTCCTGTTAAACTATCTACTCCTCCTCTGTTATAAACTATCTACTCCTGTTATAAACTATCTACTCCTCCTCCTGTATAAACTATCTACTCCTCCTCCTGTTATAAACTATCTACTCCTCCTCCTGTTATAACTATCTACTCCTCCTCCTGTTATAAACTATCTACTCCTCCTCCTGTATATCTACTCCTCCTCCTGTTATAAACTATCTACTCCTCCTGTTATAAACTATCTACTCCTCCTGTATAAACTATCTCCTCCTCCTGTTATAAACTATCTACTCCTCCTCCTGTTATAAACTATCTACTCCTCCTCCTGTTATAAACTATCTACTCCTCCTCCTGTTATAAACTATCTACTCCTCCTGTTATAACTATCTACTCTCCTCCTGTTATAAACTATCTACTCCCTCCTGCTCCTCTTACTCTTCTTTAAATTTCTTGTCTTCCTCAACGGAGCTGTCTTGTCTGTCTTCCTCAACGGAGCTGTCTTGTCTGTCTTTGTCTCTCCGCTTTACTCGTCTCCTCTTCTATTCCTCTTCCTCCTCCTCCTCCTCCTCCACCTCCTTGTCTTCCTCAACGGAGCTGTCTTGTCTGTCTTTGTCTCTCCGCTTTAACTCCTCTTCTATTCCTCTTCCTCCTCCTCCTCCTCCTCCTTGTCTTCCTCAACGGAGCTGTCTTGTCTGTCTTTGTCTCTCCGCTTTACTCGTCTCCTCTTCTATTCCTCTTCCTCCTCCTCCTCCTCCTCCTTGTCTTCCTCAACGGAGCTGTCTTGTCTGTCTTTGTCTCTCCGCTTTACTCGTCTCCTCTTCTATTCCTCTTCCTTTTTCCTTTTCTACTATTCCTCTTCTTCCTCCTCCTCCTCCTCCTCCACCTCCTTGTCTTACTCAATGTAGCTGTCTTGTCTCCCCGATCTCTGTCTCTGTCTCTGTCGGTCTCTCTCTCTCTCTCTCTCTCTCTCTCACACACACACACACGGAAGTCCTCTGCCGGTCTCTTTTAATATTAGATTCACTCTTCGTCCACTACTTCACTCGTATATTTTCCTATTCCTTTATTTATTTCTTGCTTGCTTTTGCTCTCCTCTCCTCTTCTCTCTCTCTCTCTCTCTCTCTCTCTCTCTCTCTCTCTCTCTCTCTCTCTCTCTCTATCTTTCTCTTAAGAATCAACGTTATAAGCAAATATTCCTCAGTAAAAACAACAGGAATGGTTTCGGACTTCAAAAACGCAAATTATGACGGACTTAAGGAATCGCTATCAAACATACACTCAAACCTCATAAATATAAACGAAGTAAATGAACTATGGGTACATTTTAAGTCTACAATTACAGAAGCGCATAAACAATTTGTACCCATGAAACCAAAACGTAATACGAAATCAAGTATGCCCCCTTGGTACAGTAGAGACATTGGCAAGGCAATAAGGAAAAGGAATCAACTCCACAAACTTGTAAAAAATAACACAACACTGAAGTAATTAAAACTTGTACAAAAATAGTAGAAGGGAAGTGAAAAAAATAATTAGGGCGAACAAACAAAATTACGAAATGACTATTGCCAGAGAAAGTGCCACAAACCCCAACAAATTCTACAGTTACGTAAATAAAAATAAACAGATCAAAAGCGGAATCGGACCGCTAATAGAAGATGGCCAGACAATAACAGGTGACACAAACACGGCAAATCTGCTCAACAAATATTTGGCTCAGTTTTCACAGAAGAAATTATCGATCATACCCTTGAAAATAACACCTCAACTCATGTGATAGGAGATTTCACCATCAGTGTTAGCGAAGTACAAAGCAAATTGAGTAATTTAAATGTAAATAAGACCCCGGGACCCGACATGCTCCACCCGAAAATAATTAAGAATGTTAAGGACGAAATAGCAAAACCCCTGACACAACTATTTAACTTATCATTATTACAGGGGATTGTACCGAGTGATTGGAAAGATGCGAACATTACGCCGATATACAAGAAGGGTAGCAAGGTCAAAGCGAGTAATTACAGACCAATTAGTCTAACTTCAATTGAAGGAAAAATCATGGAAAAAAACCTTAGAGATAAGATAGTAGATTACCTCGAATCAAACAACCTAATCAAAAATAGTCAACACGGCTTTAGATCAAATAAGTCATGCCTAACAAATTTGATTGAATTTGATAACAAACTATTCACATATAACGACATGACGAAATAACTAGATATAATCTTCTTGGACTTTCAAAAAGCTTTCGACAAGGTGCCTCACCGAAAACTATTGGCTAAACTGGAGAGGATAGGTATCAAAGGTGAAATTCATTCTTGGATACAAAATTGGCTTACAAACAGAAGACAGAGAGTGGTGATAAATGGAGTGGAATCGGAGTGGGAGCCTGTCACTAGTGGAGTTCCACAGGGTTCAGTCCTTGGACCGGTCCTGTTTCTCATTTACATTAACGATATTGATGTAGGGGTAAACAACACCATTTCCAAATTCGCCGACGATACAAAAATAGGAAATACAGTCCTGAACGAAGATGATAGAAATGCGTTGCAATCTGATTTAAACAAGATATCAGAGTGGTCGAAAAATGGCAGATGCCCTTCAATGTCGATAAATGTCAGGTGCTGCAGGTTGGTAGCAGAAATATGAAATACAAATACGAAATGAATGGCAAACAAATAAAAACCGCAACGGTAGTAAAAGACCTAGGGGTACTAATATCTGAAAACCTAAAAACTTCCGACCAATGTATAGCAGCTGCAAATAAGGCAAACATAGCATTGGGCTTTATTAAACGAAAATTTACATATAAACATGAAAACGTAATAGTGCCACTGTTCAAAAGTATGGTGAGGCCCCACCTTGAGTATGGTGTGCAGTTCTGGTCACCTTATCTGATCAAGGACATTGTAAGACTCGAGTCAGTACAGCGTAGAGCGACGAAGATGATACCCTCATTAAGAAATAAACCATATGAAGAAAGACTTAAACGATTGAACCTGTTCTCATTAAAAAAGAGGAGGTTGAGGGGTCAGCTTATTGAGTGCTTTAAGATACTAAAAGGTTTCGACAAAGTCGATGTAAATGCACTATTCACATTAAACAATACTAATCAAACTCGCGGAAATGGAATGAAATTAAAAACCAAAAAGGCAAACCTAGATGTCACAAAGAGTTTCTTCACCTATATGTGGCGACAGAGTGGAATAAACTACCAGCGAGAGTGGTGGAGAGCGACACAATACACGTTTTCAAGGGAAGGCTTGACCTCTATCTGCAGAGGGCTGGGGTGATATGAAAAAAAAAAAAAAAAAAAAAAAAGTATATGTGTATGTGTGTGCACTGTACAGTATGTATATTACTGTGTGTGTGTATGTATGTATGTGTATGTGTGTGTGTGTGTGTATGTGTGTATATGTATGTACCGGTGTATATATATATATATATATATATATATATATATATATATATATATATATATATATATATATATATATATATATATATATATATATATATATATATGTGCATATATACATATATAGTTTGTAAGGCCAGATTGCCTAGTAAGGACCTTGAGGTCTGTGTGGTCTGTGTATCTATGTAGCTCTATGTAGCTCTTCAGTATAGAAATAAGGAAATAGTCCTCACACTTTACAAAGTTCTGATACGGCCTCTCCTAGAGTATGCTGTTCAATTCTGGTTTCCAGCATACAGGACAGATACAGAGCGACTGGAAAGAGTACAAGCTAGGGCTACAAAGCTTATTCCATCGCTTAGAAGATTAGCTATGATGACTGGTTGAAAGCTCTTGATCTCATCCATTGGAGACACGCAGACTACGAGGTCAGCTCATTGAAGTTTTTAAAATACATAATGGATTTGACAATGTGGATTATTGTTATGCCCTGTTTTTCTACAGGTTTAACTTGGGTAATGTGAGTTCTAATTGACTGGGTATATAAGGCTGCATGCACAATACAAGATATGAGGAATAGAGAACACAAAGAAACACATGGTAGCAAGTTACACGATCACGTTTATTGATATACCACTGCAGAATACTTGTGTAAGACAATATAATAGAATCGAACAACACTAGCATAAGTGGATCTGGATGGAGCCTAGTCTCCCACTTCCAACGTTCAGGTATTAATCTTCTGATCACTGGCTTTGATTTAACAGGTTTATATACCGAAGACCATCAATGTTACTTATAGAATCATATTCACTGTTAGATTTCTTACTGGTAGCTCTGGTGCACAAGTCGTAGTTCACAGACTAGATTAGACACGCGTATTTTAGAGCACGGGAATTCTAGTTACCTCAGGGGGTACTGATCTAAGTTTTATATTCTTGTCTCAGAAATACATAGAACGCAAATCAGTGGGCGAACATTCAGATATCACTAGGGTTTCCTTCTAGGTAATAATATCTGGGTATATGGTTGATTACGAGAGTTAGTATCGCCTGTTAAATAATGAACACTGATACGCTTAGCACTTCCTAATTGAATGTTATACTGGGGCAAAGAGATAGCCACTTCGTAGAAATATTAATTAGTGAATCTTTAAACAGCACAGTAATATGTAGTACTGCTAAAGGGAATCTTGGGTAGCATCTGATGGGTCTGGTCCTGGTTATCTTGCGTCCATGATGTTGGGGGCTAACGACTGGTTCCGCGGCCGTCCAGGGGGCCCATATGTGTGAAGTTCTCAAATACGTGGGCAGGTCCTTTTATCCAAATCTGCTACGGAGTCTGCCGGCTCTGGAATCTCACTCCGGAACAACACAAGTGCAGAGCTAGAAGTTAACTGCAGGGGAGTGACCCCTGGTTGGTGTCTAGCTTTCAACTGATTTGACTGGGGGCGGGAGCTAGATTTATAGGCTCGGTTCTGGACCCTGTAGACAGTAGGGATCTCGAGTCTTATGGACTTATTTGAGCTCTCAATAGATATGGAGACTAGGTAAGATGGTATTTACTGTTGTGGCACATGGCTATAGGAAAACCTTTATATTTTCATATAACTGAGCCTTAGTAAGAGGTACTATTTTGGTTATACTGGAAGTATTTAGGGGAGAGAGACTGGATCTACTTTGCGAGGAGGATGGGGACAGCTGTGATAGGAGCGTCTCTCTAGATTGTTCAATCTTCATTCTATGGTATAGCTGAGGTGCTAATTTAGTGATCAGAGCATGCAAGAAAGGTAAATGGTTTATTGTGAGTTAATAGAGGTTAGTAAAGGTGTTAGTCATGCATGGTTAGTTCATTGATAGGAAGAATTCCTGTGCTACCTGGCAATGACTCGGAAGTCAAAACAGGGGCCAGGTATACCTCCGCGGGGGTGGGGGTCTCCCTCCTCGGGTGGGCAAAAAGGGGGAGCTGGGCGCCCTTTCTCTGTGATAGTCGTCCGGCGGCTGTGGCTAGGGGCTTGCCATATCACCAGTGTTCGTAATAACCCTCTGTGTATGAGACAGATGTGGGTGTCTTTAATACCAAAACCGAAGGTGCCTTGGCTAGCTGGTTTTACTCGGCTGGTTGTTAGTTGTAGGGTTTGCTGGATGTGGTGGAGACTGGGTTGCTAACTCTGCCACATTTATCTGGAAGTATGGCAATAGAAGTTAGTTACTGGCGAGGCGGCTAGCCTCGCACCGACGACCATTGGGTGAAGGGTTGTGAATAGGTTGTAAGAGAATAGATGGCATGCAAGGGGCTAGTAAAGTTCTAATGTTGTTCTGGCCTACTAAGTGAAGGTAGGCTGGATAGGAGTATATATAAAAGGTTGGAGAGCATTAGCAACGGACAATTCAAGGATCTTCAAGAGGTATGAGAGAGAGGCTAGGTCGGACAAGAGTAGAGAAGCGCGGGTGTCTTAATGAGAGGGGGGGGGAGAGTTCAAGGGCTACAGGGAAATTTTGCCCCTAAGGTCCCTGGGCGTGGGGGTGGCATTAGGCTGCAATTGATATGGAAGTTTGAAAAGGCAGTAGAATACGTTAGCCAAATGCTACCGGGGAATGCAACTATGGGGTGGTATATGAGTCTGGAAAAGATAGAGTTATGTGATCAGTCTGAGGGGTTATGGATACTATTAGTTGGCCCTGGGAACTGCGTTTTCTATTAAATATAAATATACCAACAACAGCGGCAGTTCGGAGGGGTACTTAGTTATTGTTTCGGGGTACTTATGACAGATACTGGTAACCAGGTTATCTTATACAATCTCTGGTGGGGGTAAGAGGTGCATGACACGAAGTAAATTGGCGTAGTGTGGCCTGTGGATACGAAGGAGGCAAGGGGAAGACGTATGACAATTGTGGGAAAGTAAATGGAAAAAGGTGAACACAATGGCGGATAAAAATACTTAACCTAAGGATTGAATACATAGATTTATGGGGCGATGGGTCTTCAGAAGCTTAGTCTGGCAAGACAAGATGTTAGGGAATGTTAATATTAATACTTAAACTAAGGATTGCATACATCGATGAACGATGACATTATAGTCGTCGTCCTAATAAGGTGATGAAACCTGGTTGATCTGTACTTGGCACAATACGACACAAGGACAGTGCCGCTATGTCGTATCAATGCTGGTGGCAGTTAATATTATAGACTTAGTTACTAGAGGAACAATGCAAGGGGCGACTGAGCACGGGTTACATATATCTATACTCGTCATGGGAAATGATATACGAGGTCTAGGGACAAGCGTGGGTGTTTTAACTTCTAAGATATATAACATCTACTTCTCGGATGTAAGAACATACATAGATATAATTATGGCTGTCTGATGTGTTGGCATTGGCTCAACGTCGGGACAGGGCATGGGTGTTTTTAATATGAATGTATATTGCTGTTCATCATCTTTGTAGTTAGGAGTGTAGGACACGAGGGGGTTAGTGTACGTGAGGTGTGGAAAATGGTCAGTTTAGAAAAGGTAAATGGGTGCGTCCTGGAGCTGCTTAGCCCTGCGGGCTTGGGCCTGTCTGAAATGGCTGGCTCGGTCAGCTGGTCCTTTCGTTCTGTGGACCTTTCCTTTGAGTGTTTCTGTGTGGTGTTCGTTCGTGGCTTCTGTGGTGGGCTTCTCGTTCTGGGGCATTTTACTTCGCTCTCCTTCATTATAGGCTCGTCCTCGAGCCTCAAGGGTGAAGTAAAAAGAAGCATAGTCAGAAAAGTGTAGGTTAACAAGAAAAGTAGTATGACTAAGGGAAAAAATATATAATATACAGTATATGGAAAACATGTAAATTTAAGAAAGAACAGATAATTAAGAACACAGGAAATTAAGAAGAGGTAAAGTGTTTAACAATGTAAGAAGCAAATTTAAAAGATAGTCAGAGAAGTGTAGGTTAACAAGAAAAGTAGTATGACTAAGGGAAAAATATATAATACATACAGTATATGGAAAACATGTAAATTTAAGAAAGAACAGATAATTAAGAACACAGGAAATTAAGAAGAGGTAAAGTGTTTAACAATGTATAAAGCAAATTTAAAAGATAGTCAGAAAAGTGTAGGTTAACAAGAAAAGTAGTATGACTAAGGGAAAACAAAATATATACAGTATATGGAAAACATGTAAATTTATATAATCATGCCCAATCGCTTAGGAATTGAAAACAATCAAAACAATTTAGTACAATAATATCCTCATCATCATGGGGGGGGGGGGGGTATTTAGGGTCGCCGTTAGTCTGGGTGACGGTCTGGTAATAGGGGTGGGTGGGGGGGGGTGGGGGGGGGGGGTTGTGGCTTTGATCTTGGGGTTTCACTTTCACTTTGGAAGGGCGGGGTGGATATACCGTTAGTTCTTGTCGTTAGGAATGTGGGTTTGGGGGCGAGCTGGCCCGGGGCCAGTTTTGGAGGGGGGTCTAAGTGGTTTTGGTCGAGGGTAGTGATAGGGGGGTTTTAAAGATGAAATGGGCAGGTCGAGTCGGGGTTGTTGTTGCGGAAGAGGTTGGTGCTGGGGAGGGGTTGAATTGTGTAGAGAGTTGTGGTCGTGAGTGGGGTTTGGGGAAGGGTGAGTAAGGCTGAAGGTTGAGAGTTTACTATGATCGGGTGGTTTGGAGGTTTGGGATGTGGGGATTTGATAGGGAGATGGTGGGGGGGGGGTCTGGGCAGGCAGGGTTGTGGTTTGAGAGGGGTTGAATTTGGACTGATTTTATTTTCGGGAGAGACATGGATGGGATTTCGAGGAGTGGTTGAAGTTGAGAGGTTGATTTTGTTGTTTGGGGCGAGAGAGAGAGTATTTTGGGGTTTAGCCAAAGTGGAAAAAGTTTTGTGGTTGGATTGGGATGGGAGTGGTATTTTGTCGAGCGGGATCTTTGGGGGTGGAATTTGGGGCGGGTGGGGTAACGGTGAAGAGGGGGAGGTTGAAAGTTTAGCTGGGCTCATGATGGTGGGGCACCGACTGGTGAGCAGGTGTTCGGTACGCATGAGGGGGGGAAATCACTTTGGTGGGGGTCACGCGTGAGGGGGGGATTAACGGCGCGTGTGGGAGGATCAGAGTGGTGGGGTGTGTCGGTGGCAGTGACGGTTTGCTTAGAGGTTATCTGGGGTTGGTGGGTTTGTCTGTCATGAGGGGGTGAGTCAAGTGTGGGGTTTTGAAGTTTATTAGGGGTGTGAATTGTGGGGGGCTGGAAGGGAGCTACTGACGGAAAACTGTCACAAGGGAAATTTTGTTGGTGGGGGAATAGCTGAGTATTTCTGGGGGAAGGGGGGGGAACATGGTTGGGTCCCTAGGTCGTCACGCGTTAGGGGAGGATTAACGGCGCGTGTGGGAGGATCAGAGTGGTGGGGTGTGTCGGTGGCAGTGACGGTTTGTTTAGAGGTTATATGGGATTGGTGGGTTTGTCTGTCATGAGGGGGTGAGTCAAGTGTGGGGTTTTGAAGTTTATTAGGGGTGTGAATTGTGGGGGGGTGGAAGGGAGCTACTGACGGAAAACTGTCACAAGGGAAATTTTGTTGGTGGGGAAATAGCTGAGCATTTCTGGGGGAAGGGGGGGAACATAGTTGGGTCCCTAGGTCGTCACGCCTGAGGGGAGGATTAACGGCGCGTGTGGGAGGGTCAGGGTGGTGAGAGGTGAGCGAGTTAGGAAACGGGATTTGTTGGGGGGACTGCGGCGGGTTGGTGGGGGAAGAGTTAGGTGTAGAACAGGGGTTATTGGTAGAGGACTGATGTATTGATTTGGGGTTGTTAACAGGACGAGTTTGGGGAATTTTCTTGGTGGCAGTCTCGGTCTGGTTAGAGGTTATCTGGGACTGGTGAGTTTGTTTGACATGAGAGGGCGAGTCAAGTGTGGGGTTTCGAAGTTTTCTAGGGGTGTGAATTGTGTGGGGTTGGAAGGGAGCTACTGACTGAAAACTGTCACAAGCTACCGACGGAAAACTGTCACAAGGGAAATTTTGTTGGTGGGGGAATAGCTGAACATTTCTGGGGTCATGGGGAAAATATGTTGTGGTAGGCCTACATAGGTAGGCATAGCTAGAATACGGGGCTTGATGGGGGGGCTGCGGAGGGTTGGTGGGGGAAGAGTTAGGTGTAGAACAGGGGTTATTGGTAGAGGACTGATGTATTGATTTGGGGTTGTTAACAGGACGAATTTTGGGAATCTTCTTGGTGGCAGTCACGGTCTGGTTAGCGGTTATCTGGGGTTGGTGGGTTTGTTTGACATGCATAGAAAAAGGATGGGGTTTATGGGGTAACACAATTGATGGAAGATGATCGTTGGTGGATGGCTGGGCAGGGGAAAATTTAGGGATGGTCAGAGAGGATAGAGGCAAGGAAGAGTGCACTGGGGTTGGACTTTCACCGGAAGTCATTTTGGAAGGGTGCACGGAGTCTTGGATAGGGGCTGAAGGGTTGGATAGGGGATTCATCGAACTGCGTAGGCATTCTTCTCTGATGGAGAGCATATGTTCTTCGAATAAGCCATACGGGTCGAGATGGGCGGTGATGTGGGGTGGGAGGATGTTTAACAATGCGGTGAATAAGAGTTCATTTTGTTGGTCGTAATCTTCATAGCTATACGTGGTCCTCACGTATCTGTAGAGTTGTATGAGGGTCACATTTATATCCCCTTCATACTTGATCTCGTCGACTTTTATTATTTTGGGGGCGACGGGGGAACCCAAAAGTGGATCTAAGGTCCGGATCACGAAGGATCGAAATTGGTTCCAGGTAAACTCTGGCGTATTCTGTGTCACAGTTTGGCGAATAAATTCTTTAAAGGTAGGCTTATCAACAAGTTGGGAAACGGCTTCTCTCAACTGTATAATATGCGAAATTGCAACGGCGATTTTTTCGCGGTCATTATGAAGTACCACACCGTACACTGGCTTTATTATGTCTAAGTAACTGGTGATATCATATGTGTTTACATCATACTTGGGAATGTGTGCGAGTGGCTGAAGATTTCGCGATGTTGCCATGCTTCTACTGTTCCAAACTTGCAGTGTAATGCAACCTTTTATCCGAATCAAGAACCACCGCTGCCGCCAATGTTATGCTAGGTTTTTCCAGGTTAAATAGGAATGGGAATTTTCCCCAGGCTACCTTTAGGATCAACCTTTCCTGGTACCTGGCGCGGGGTACGAATCTCTGAAGGGAATTTAACCCCCCTAAAAACCCACAGGTTTTGAGATGCCTTGGGTGGGGTTCGAACCCTGGTTAGTGACGCACCACCATCACCACCAGGCCCGCGCGCTAACCCACTGTACTACCACGGACGTACAAAAGTATAGCAACCTTAGTCCGATTTTTAAGAACCACGGTGATAGTCTCTCGAGATGAGTTTATTGGACTTACCATCTACGACTATTTTACGCTATACCTGACTTCAACTCGGGTTAGTATTATTGTGGGTGCGGGACATTTTCGAGGGCATTACAATTATAGT
This sequence comes from Paralithodes platypus, assembly GCA_032716605.1. Taxonomy (NCBI): domain Eukaryota; kingdom Metazoa; phylum Arthropoda; class Malacostraca; order Decapoda; family Lithodidae; genus Paralithodes; species Paralithodes platypus. The sequence goes on along the minus strand of CM064514.1, from coordinate 3,909,445 downwards.
AAAATGTTTAGCCTCAATAAGAATACAATACGCAACCATGGCTGGAAATTAGAATTTAAAAGGTTCAGCACTAGTATTTGTGGAAACTTTTTCACATACAAGATCTGTTCTACCTGGAACAAACTTCCCTCCAAAGTTGTAAATAGTTCAGTAGAACAGTTCAAGAAGAGAGTAGATAGTATTTTGCACACTTTGTAATGAGTGTAGTGCACTAATCAGTCTCTCTCCTTCTACTTCGAGTATCTCCTCGGAATGGACCGCACGGTCTCGGAGATACTATATCTTGTAACTCCTTGTAATTTATTGTAACGCCTTGTAACTCTCTCTCTCTATATATAAATATATATATATATATATAATATATTATATAGATATCTATATATATATATACTTATATACTGTATATATATATATATAATATATATATATATATATATATATATTTACAGTATATATATATATATATACCGGTATAATATATATATATATATATATATATATTATATATATATATATATATAATATACCCGGTATATATATATAATATTTACAGATGGACCGAATATTCGTTTTGTATTCGTATGTGCGAATATTCGCTATGTTTTTCAATATTCGTATTCGTATTCGCATTTCCATTCATAGCTATTTGCAAACATGCGAATATTTTCACGAAACCAATAGAAGATATACAAAAATGTATAATATTGAATTTTAAAGTTAACACAAACGAATAAATAACAGTGTAGATGTGCGTTGGGGCCGCTAAAGTGGAATAAAGTGTTAGCTTTGCAATAATAAATTTTCTCGGAAAGGAAAATTCACATCGGGGTTGAGAAACCATCTTAGCAACAAGCACCCAGAACTCTTACAATATATTCAAAAATTAATTCATACAGTTCATTTATGATAATGAAGAAATTACACATTCACATCGTCATTAGGTTCCGGTAATTAATTTCATAGTAATTTAATTAACGTTTGTTGGTGATATAAAACAGAATTACCAGTTCTTGAAGGATGAAAATGTCATCCTTCAAGAAAGATAGAAATATTCGCAATTCGTATTCGAATTCGCGAATGTTACCAACAAAAACTCGCATTCGTATTCGCAATCCAAATAGTGAAAATTGATATTCGTTTAATCTCTAAATTATTATAAATATATATACAGTATATATATATATATATATATATATATATATATATATATATATATATATATATACAGTATATACAGTACATAATTATATATATATATATATATATATATATATATATATATATATATATATATATATATATATATATATATATACTTTATATATATATAGTATCACAAATACACGTGAGCCACTTTAATCTCTCAGTGGGGTTCGAACCGTCGACCGTCAAGACGTCAGGGGTTCGAACCCCACTGAGAGATTAAAACATTTAGTGGCTCACGTGTATTTGTAATATATACTTAATATTAATGACTCTCATGTTTGGTGGGTTAGAATTAAATTAAATCAATTTCGGCCCGAGTTGCGTCGGGACACTTAAAAATCCTTGTATGGTATTCTGTAATATGGATCCTACGACTAGGTATGAATTGAAATTACATTCTCTTTGTGGGTTTCCCTTCTCCTTAACATAAATAAGATGGAAGGTTGAGTGTCTTTTAGACTGCCATGGTGGAGTTGGTTAAAGCGTCGGCTATCGTCCTGACGGTCGACAGTTTGAACCCCGCTGAGAGATTAAAACATATATATATATACCGGTATATATATATATATTGTCACTCCCAAATGAGTTTTGTAGCCTGTGTCATTTGTGAGTGAGTTACAATTGCATAAGCCTTTGTTATATTGAGGGAGCTTTGGGAGAGGCTAGTCGCGTGATATCCCTCTGTCTTTCTTACCTCGTTGCTAGCAGGACGGCGCTTGCAGTCTGTGCTGCCATTTTGATAGCAATATAATTAGTTAGTTTATTTAGCCTTGGTGCAATTGTTTCGTTATCATAAGTTTACATAATGTTGTCTTATGTTTTACTTGATTACTTTTGTAGTGTTAATGAGAGCACGACTACCTAGTATAATTGTGCAGTCTGGTGACGCTTGGAGCTCTCACCTCTCTCCTGAGAAGGTTCCCACGGCCCCACCCTTACTCGAGTGACGGACCCCATCCAGAGTACACATGTAGTGGAGTTTGTCCCAGGCTTGCTTCCAGTGGCGTATATAGGCCCTTGGGAAGGGGGGGACCATAGGGGTGAATCCATTATTTTAAATTTTATATAATGGGTGGGCGAGCGAAGCGAGCCTCAACAGCTGGGGGGGGCGCTGTAAGCCCCCCCAGGATTTTTTTGAAAATCAAGCATTTTTAGGATCCTTTTGAGGCCTCAGCAGGGATATATTGCACTAATTTGATATTCAATGGTAAAACAATATACAGAAGATTATACCTGTATATGTTGGCTAAAAAAAAAAAAAATCTGTTTGACAAATATTTAATTAGGGAATTCTACAGTATGTATAAAAAAACTGCTATAATCTATATCATAATACTATACAATTGTTGATTCATTCATTCCTGGACTTATGGAAATTGCAATATTACTTTTTATATGAAACATTTAAAAAATAAACTAACACTCGCAAAATGGCATTAATGAGAGAGAGCTTCCGCGACTAGTAGAGGTGACCTAGTGCCGGACGAGGAGTCTGACATAGTGCCGCCGACTCAACCTTCTGCTATTTTTTAGAGGTCAGAGGTAACTGCCTTGTCGGAGATACCTAGAGACGAATTGAGCAAGTTGCAGCAAGAGGACCCGAGTCTGGGCCTCCTGTTTAAGAAGGTTGGCGCGACTGGTAGGAAGAACGGTCTAGAGAAATTTATTGTAAAAGGGACATTGTTGTATCGGCAGTGGACGCCGGATACAGGCTCAGGCATGGGGGAGGAGCAATTAGTGGTGCCTGCTCAGTTCAGGGAAGAGCTGGTTAGGCTAGCGCATGAGGCACCACTGGCGGGGCATTTAGGGGTGCGTAAGACTACTGAAAGGCTGCGTTTTCATTTTTGGTGGCCTAATATGCATGCATCGGTGGCTACTTTTTTGATGTCATGTCATGTTTGTCAGGTAGTTGGAAAACCCAACCAAAGAATACCCGTAGCACCTTTGATCCCTATACCTGCATTTGAACCGCCATTTACCCGTGTCATCATTGACATGGTCGGTCCCTTACCACCCACCAGTGCGGGATATAAATACTTGCTTACTTTGATGGCTGCCACAACTAGATACTCGGAGGCTATTCCGGTTAGTAGCATGAACGCGAAGGTTGTTCTCAAACACCTGCATTTCTTCACTAGATTTGGTTTGCCACATCAACTTCAGTCTGACAGAGGGGTTAATTTTACATCCAATCTCTTCAAGCAAACCCTCTCAGAGTTAGGTATAAAGCATGTGCTGTCAAGCGCGTACCATCCACAATCACAGGGAGCCCTTGTGCGTTTTCACCAGACCTTGAAGAGTATGCTGCGTAAATTTTGCTTGCAGCATGAGAGGGATTGGGACACTGCTTTACCTTTTGTTCTTTTCGCGATTTGTGATGTCCCTTCAGAGTCTTTGGGATTCTCGCCCAATTCCCTTGTGTTTGGTCATCGTGTCAGGGGTCCGCTGGATGTGGTGAAAGATGCCTGGGAGAGTGATGCGGCAGGGGGCTCGGTGCCTCTGCTCGAGTATGTGCAGAAGACTCGGGAGAGGTTGCAGACTGCCCTGTAGTTAGCTAAAGAGCATCTAGTGGCAGCACAAAGCAAGATGAAGTACCGTTATAATAAGCAGGCTAAATCTAGGGCGTTTAAGGTGGGCGACGAGGTTCTGGCACTGTTGCCAGTTCAGGGTCGACCCTTAGCAGCTAAGTTTTGTGGTCCATACAAGGTCGTTAAGCAGATTGGTGAGGTTGAATACGTAATAGACACGCCCGACTGTCGCAAAGCCTCCCAATTCTGCCATATTAATATGTTAAAGCCCTACCATAGGCCGACTACATCTGGCCGGGGCGCTGACGGAGGTGATGCTGCGCAGGCAGGTGTAGCCGCAAGGAATGTGGGGGTGCGCATGTCTGGTATCGGAGGGGAAGCCTTTGTTCTTATGAATTGTGGGAGTGACTGCACAGGTGGCACAGATTGTCCCTCTCATGACCTGGCTGTAGTAGGGACGGAGGAGGAGAAGGAGGTTGACTATTTAGAAGCTGCGGTCCCGGCTGGGTTGTGGGAGGGCAATGGGTATGTTGCTTTTAGAGACATTAAGTTGGAGCATCTTGGTCCTAGGCGACAAGATGAGTTATTCAATAGGCTGTGGCAGTACTCCAGTGTGTTTGGTGATTCTCCGGGTCTGACATCCTGGGCGATGCATGACATAGAGGTTGGAGACAGTAAGCCACTCAAGTTGGCCCCCTACCGTATAAATCCTGCTCGGCAGCCTGCCCTAAAAGCAGAGCTGGACTACATGTTGGAGAAGGGTCTGGTGAAGAAGGGATATAGTGAGTGGTCTTCTACAGTGACTTTGCAACTTAAACCGAATGGCAAGATCCGCTTTTGTGTTGATTTCAGGAGGGTCAATGCACTATCCCAGACAGATGCCTATCCATTAACTAGAGTTGACGACTCCGTAGACCGCATCGGGGCTGCCACGTTTATCACTAAGGTGGATTTAGTGAAAGGTTACTGGCAGGTCCCGTTGACTGAGAGAGCCAAGAAAATTGCTAGTTTTGTGGTGGACGGGGCAGTTTACCAGTGTCAGGTGATGCCATACGGGCTTAAGAATGCCCCGGCTACATTCCAGCGATTGATGAACCGGATTGTAGATGACATCCCTAATTGTGTAGTCTATATTGATGACGTCGTGATTTTTGATACCACCTGGCGAGAGAATGTTGATAATGTTGAGCTTCTTTTCAAAAGACTTAGTGAAGCAGGTTTGGTTGTAAATTTGGAGAAATGCGACTTTGTACAGGCTACTGTCAGTTACTTGGGAATCGTGGTAGGACATGGTGAGGTGTCTCCACCCTTGGCAAAGGTGGAGGCTATTGCTAGTTTCGCTCCTCCTACCACTCGCAAATCTCTGCAACGGTTCCTAGGAATTATCGGGTACTACCGGAGATTCATTAAGGACTACGCTACTGTACTTGCTCCGCTGACTAATTTATTGCAGAAAGATATCAAGTTCAAGTGGACAGAAGACTGTCAGGAGGCTTTTGCAGGAGTTAAGTCTCTCCTGTCGCACCATCCCATCCTGCGAGCTCCTGACTTTGGATTGCCCTTTATCCTAGCTATCGATGCTAGTGATGTGGGGATAGGTGCGGTACTGCTGCAAGAGCATGCAGGGATAGAGCATCCAGTGTCCTTCTACTCAAAGAAGTTTAATCGAGCCCAGAGGAATTACTCAGTGGTTTAGAAGGAGCTCCTAGCTATTGTTCTGTCCCTGCAGCACTTTCAGGTGTATGTACCAGCCTATGGCCCGACTGGTAAGATCTACTCCGACCACCATCCCCTCCAGTTTTTGGAGAAATTTAAGTCCAAGAATCAGCGGCTAACTAGGTGGGCTCTTTTGTTGCAGGAACACAGTTTGGATGTGCGGCACATTAAAGGCACTGATAATGTTATGGCTGATTGTTTGTCACATTAGGGCATGTTGTAAAGGGAAATCTTAGTGGTCAGTTTGTTTTGGGGTAGCCTCCTACTTTGGTTTGATTAGCATGTTTGCGTCTGGTGCTTGTTGGTTGCCGTATGTAGCCCAGCGTAGGATCGTAAAGCAGGAGTTGCTCTGTTTCTGTATAGAAGAAAATATTTAAATACAAAAATATAAAAACTATAAAAATACTAAAAAGGCTGTAGTTGTGTATGTCTTGTAGTGTTATTGAAGTATAAGCAGTCTGTTGTTTCAAGATGCACCAACAGACTCCCCCTGGGTGTGAGGGTGTCACTCCCAAATGAGTTTTGTAGCCTGTGTCATTTGTGAGTGAGTTACAATTGCATAAGCCTTTGTTATATTGAGGGAGCTTTGGGAGAGGCTAGTCGCATGATATCCCTCTGTCTTTCTTACCTCGTTGCTAGCAGGACGGCGCCTGCAGTCTGTGCTGCCATTTTGATAGCAATATAATTATAGTTTATTTAGCCTTGGTGCAATTGTTTCGTTATCATAAGTTTACACAATGTTGTCTTATGTTTTACTTGATTACTTTTGTAGTGTTAATGAGAGCAAGCCCAGGCACAAACTCAAATACAGGCACAACAAGCCCAGGCACAACAAGCCCAGGCACAACAAGCCCAAACTCAACTAGAGCTAGATCGTCAATATCGCATGGCCCAATTAACTGCTCAAACCCAGACTAAAAACCATGTGCTTGCTCCCCCTCCGGGATTAACCATGACTAGTGTAATTCCCCCGTTCACCGAAGACAATGTTCAGGACTTTTTTGTGTTGTTCGAGGAGGTTGCTACAGGTATGGGGTGGACAAGGGATCGGTGGCCATTTATATTGCAAACGGTGTTGACAGGACAAGGTCGGGAAACTTACATTTCAGTAGAGTCTGAGGTTTGGCAAGACTATGACCATCTCAAAGCAGCCATTCTAAAAACCTACAAACTGCTGCCTGAAGCATATAGACAGACTTTCAGAAAGACTTTGAGGAAACTCATACCGTGTTTGCCAGGACCATGAACAAAGCTTTAAATAACTGGCTAACAAGTAAGAATGTCACTGATTTTAACCCGTAAACGGCTGCAAAGCTCTTAAGAGGTTTTACTGGGCGACGGCGGCAAAGCTCTTAAGAGGGAGGCCTAAAAAAAACATTTAAACAGCCCCAGTAGCACTAAAAAAAAAATGTGTTTCCCTATACCTCATATCACTCCTCCACATCCCCTCCTTCCTCCCTTTCCCCTCCCCCTTCAATTATCACCTATTTTCCCTGTTATTCCCTAATTCGTTGGTATATTTTTGTGCTAACATTAGCAAACTGTGTGGAGGATGTGCTTACGTGCCTAGCGGGTGTGTTACATGACCGAGTGTGTGTATGAGTAGGCTCAGTGTGGATTGAGGCCTCGTGGAGGGAGGGTTTGCCTCAATTGTCTCCATAATTCATGAATTGGCTGGTCCATCTATATTCGCGATTTTGACCAGAAAAATTATATTTTCACTTGTTTTATTGTTGTTACAGGTTACTATCTTCATAGTGAAGGTAAAATAGGCTCATATGAATAAGTAATAATGATATTTATCGTAAAATTACGATTATAGGCCTGAATGGAGCCAATATGCTCGCCCATGGGGAGCTAGTTCAATACCCCCCCCTCGCCGTTTTCGGGTTAAGGGTCTGAAAGAGTTAATCTTGCTTGAGAACTTCCTATGGAAGGTAGATTCATCAGTAGCCTATCATTTGAGAGGGAAAAAGGTAGAAACTCTTGCCGAAGCTGCAGACATGGCTGATACGTATGTACTAAACAACAAATTTTGTGGGAAAAAGCCCTATGATAATAATAAGTTCTCCAATCACAAATCTGATAAATCTAGTCACTCGCAAAAGCCTGTAACGTCTCTCCACGTAAGCCAAACTAAAAATGCTCCCCCAACTAAGAATGTGACTCCTGGTAATGGTAACAGAGGTGGGGCCCAAACCAATAATAATAATGCTTACAAGGGGAATGTATCCCCGAAAGTGTGTACCTATTGTGGCAAGAGAGGCCACTTAGCTTATCAGTGTTGGGCTAAGGAGAGAGCCGAGAGATCGGGGCCGACAGTAGCCGCAGAAACTGCCTCCCCAAATAACCAAAACCACCCAAATCTGCCTTTGACGCAGGACTCCCGACCGCAGGAGTACCTAGCTAACGTAAATCAGACAGGAAATGGTGTAGTAGCATGTGTGGTACAACCCGCAAGGGTTAAACCTGTCTTAGTGTCTCCAACAGTTCAGGATAGCTACCGTCCCTTTATTTCATCTGGATGTGTGAAAATAAATGGTTGTGTACATGAGGTAAACATCTTGAGAGATACTGGTTCTACTAGCACCCTCATGGTGAATCCTTATTCTGAATGCCCAACTGGCGAATCAGTAATAATGAGAGGTGCTGGAGGTCAATTTTCTGCTAACTTGGTGAATGGTGAGATTGAGTGTGATTTGCTGAAGGGTGAAGCCTGTATAGCTTTGTGTAGGCCTCAGGACATCCCTGTGCCTGGGATAACACTCCTTTTGGGGAATGATGTGGCTGGTGAGAGGGTCCGACCAGACCCCATTTTGTCACTTTCCCCTGTTAACGAGCCACTGACCGGTGAGCTCGAGAAGGAGATGCCAAAGGTTTTCCCCGTGTGTGCTGTCACTCGATCTATGGCCCAAGTAGCAGTTCCCTCAGATATAATTGTACCACCTGTGAAGGTAGATAGAAAGGATGTAAGAGTAGTGAATGATGCTCTAACTGTGCCTGATGTGGAGACTGAAGTATCTGTCTGACACCTTTATGGCTAGCCTTGAGCCAAATGATCATGACACCCCTCCTAATTGTCCTAGTGGCCTGGTAGAGTTGCAGCGAGATGACAGTGAGTGTAAGGAGTTAGCTGCCAGTGCCGAGAGTGAGAAGGAGAAGGGTGAATGTTTCTATATGAAGAAAGGAGTTTTGTGGCATAGGTGGAGACCGCCACATAGACCTATTGATGACGGGGCATGGGACGTACATCAGGTAGTAGTTTCTAAACCTTGTCATAGAGATATACTAGAAATGGCCCATAGTATACCCTTAGCAGGGCACCTAGGTGTGAGGAAAACCTTAGATTGCATTAGAGCCCACTTTCACTGGCCAGGAATGCGTGCAGATATAGTGGAGTTCTGTAGAGTGTGTCACACCTGCCAGATGACAGGAAAACCTAATCAAAAGGTGCCTGCACACCCTCTGGTGCCCTTACCAGTGTTCGAGAACCCTTTCACTCGGGTGGTAGTGGATATCGTTGGCCCATTGCTAAAGACATCCCAGGGACATATATATTTGTTAACTATAATGGACATGGCAACTCGATACCCAGAAGCTATACCGTTAAGAAATACTTCAGCCCAAACAGTTATTAAGGAACTGCTCAAATTCTTCACCAGAATGGGTTTCCCCCATGAGGTGCAGAGTGATCAAGGTACTAATTTAACTTCCAATGTATTTCAGCAGTCCCTGAAGGAATTGGGTATCGACCATGTGAAGTCCAGCTCCTACCACCCAGAGAGTCAAGGGGTCCTCGAATGTTACCATCAAACCCTAAAGTCTATGTTAAGAAAATATTGTGAGGAAACTGGAGGTGATTGGGACAAGGGGGTACCTTTTCTGTTGTTTGCCACCCGTGAGGTTCCAACTGAATCTCTGGGTTTTTCACCTAATGAACTAGTTTTCGGTCACCAGGTACGTGGCCCTTTGCAGCTATTACAGGACAGCCTAGTTGGTCAGGAAGGGAACCAAAATCTCCTCAGGTATGTGTCAGAGTTCAAAACCCGGCTGAGATCTTCGTGCGAGTTTGCAGCACAAAACCTAAGAGTGGCTAAAGACACCATGAAAGTATGGTACGATAAAAGAGCCCGTGTGAGAGAGTTTCAGCCCAGTGATGAGGTCTTGGTTCTCATTCCCCTTTTCGGCCAACCTTTATCAGCAAAATTCAGAGGACCATATAAAGTAGTAAAAAGGGTGAGTGTTACTGACTACTTAGTGGCTACCCCAGACAGAAGGAAGCCTAAGCAAGTATTTCACATAAATATGTTAAAACCCTATCATAGGTCCCCTGACTCCTCTCCTCCAGATTCTCCTGCTGTGGCAGTAATAAGGACCTGTGGACATCCTGGTGCGGGTGATGTTTGTAGTCCTTACCCACAGATCCCGCAGCAGACTGTCCCAGATCCTGAAGGTATCGATTTTGACTTTTCTTGTGGTCTATCCAACTTTAAATGTAATTCAGTAGCCTGGGGGGAATTACCAACTAAATTATGTCATCTTCCCTCAGAGAAAGCTAATGAACTAATCCATGTTTTATCACAGTCTCCTAGTGTGTTCCGTGATACTCCAGGGCTCACCTCATTGGCCGTGCATGACATAGATGTCGGGGATGCAGCACCCATCAAATTATCCCCAGACCGTGTCTCACCACAGCGCAGAAGTATTCTGCAAATTGAATTAGATTTCATGTTGTCCAATGCCATAATTACTAGAGCCTTAAGCCAGTGGAGTAGTCCGGTCACACTTGTGCCTAAGCCAGACGGGAGTTATAGATTTTGTATGGACTATAGACAAGTCAATGCCGTAACAAAGAATGATACTTATCCACTGCCACGGATTGATAATTGTATTGACCAGATTGGCACAGCCAGTTTTATAAGTAAAATTGACCTTATGAAAGGATATTGGCAAGTACCTCTTACACCCAGAGCAAGGGAGATCTCATGTTTTGTGGTAAACAATCAAGCCTTCTTCTGTGAAGTAATGCCTTATGGCCTGAAAAACGCTCCAGCTACCTTTCAGCGCCTCATGAATCAGGTGACTGAAGGGGTACCCGGGTGTGTGGTGTACATTGACGATATCCTTATTTTTTCCCATACATGGGAAGAACATCTCAAACAAATCAGACTGCTTTTTGCTAACCTTGCGGAAGCAAATCTTGTAGTGAACTTAAAAAAGTGCACTTTCATTAAGAGTACTGTCCAATATCTTGGGTATATAGTAGGACAGGGTCAGGTTGCACCTCCTCATGCTAAAGTAGAGTCAATTTCAAATTTCCCAACACCTACCAATAAGAAAGAAATCCAAAGATACTTAGGGATGATTGGATACTACAGGAGGTTTATTTTAAATTTCTCAAGGTTAACAGCACCTTTAACAGATCTTCTCCGAAAGGATGTGAAGTTTGAGTGGTCCTCCGATTGTGAGGAGGCTTTCAGTGCTACTAAATACATTTTATCTAACTATCCTGTTCTCCGTGCCCCTGATTTCACCAGATCTTTCTCCCTAGCTGTTGATGCAAGTAATACTGGGGTCGGAGCAGTGTTACTCCAGGAGGATGACTGTAATGTGTTGCATCCTGTTTGCTATTTTAGTAAAAAGTTAAATTCTGCTCAACGTAATTACTCTGTAATAGAAAAGGAACTGTTAGCATTGATTTTGTCCCTCCAATACTTTAGTGTTTATGTTCAATCTGCCCCTGGTTCCATTACTGTATATACTGACCATCACCCATTAAAGTTTTTGCACAAGTTCCAAAACAAGAATCAAAGACTGACACAGTGGAGCTTGTTGCTGCAGGAGTACGCCTTAGATGTCAAACACATCAAGGGTGAGTCTGAAAATGTGTCCTATACTTTCCTCCTCTTGAACTCTTTTCTAGGGGTGGAGGTGTAACATCCGTACCGACCAGATGTCATGTGACCAGACCAACCTGTTGAACGTGACTTTACAATTACTGCCTCGTGGCAACAACTCACCCTGCTTACGTGAGAGATAGAGAGAGAGAGAGAGAGAGAAACTAGCCAAGTTTGGTGTGGATGTGACATTCCACTCACATTCCACAGTATGGGGGGGGGGGGAACTACTGGACGAGGCGGAACCAGCCCCCCTTCTGCCCCTCCACTACTGGACGAGGCGGAACCAGCCCCCCTTCTCCCTACTGCCCCTCCACTACTGGACGAGGCGGAACCAGCCCCCCTTCTCCCTACTGCCCCTCCACTACTGGACGAGGCGGAACCAGCCCCCTTCTCCCTACTGCCCCTCCACTACTGGACGAGGCGGAACCAGCCCCCCTTCTCCCTACTGCCCCTCCACTACTGGACGAGGCGGAACCAGCCCCCCTTCTCCCTACTGCCCCTCCACTACTGGACGAGGCGGAACCAGCCCCCCTTCTCCCTACTGTCCCTCCACTACTGGACGAGGCGGAACCAGCCCCCCTTCTGCCTACTGCCCCTCCACTACTGGACGAGGCGGAACCAGCCCCCCTTCTCCCTACTGCCCCTCCCCTACTGGACAAGGCGGAACCAGCCCCCTTTCTCCCTACTGCCCCTCCACTACTGGACGAGGCGGAACCAGCCCCCCTTCTCCCTACTGCCCCTCCCCTACTGGTCGAGGCGGGACCCGCCCCCTTCTCCCTACTGCCCCTCCACTACTGGACGAGGCGGAACCAGCCCCCCTTCTCCCTACTGCCCCTCCACTACTGGACGAGGCGGAACCAGCCCCCCTTCTCCCTACTGTCCCTCCACTACTGGACGAGGCGGAACCAGCCCCCCTTCTCCCTACTGTCCCTCCACTACTGGACGAGGCGGAACCAGCCCCCCTTCTCCCTACTGCCCCTCCACTCACGCTGCCTAGTACACCTGCTTCTCGTCTGTGAATGGCTGACACCAACAGCCTGTAAATCATTGGATCCGGCACCTGTTTCCTGTCTTCGGATTGGATTAGCTTGGTCTGGGATATGATATATAAGCCGGAGATTTGATAGTTAAAAGTAGTACTTTCTTAGCTGGGGAATCGAGCAGAGTGGTGGGGAGACGAGACAGACTTCAAAGGCTTGTATATTATTATGTGTTAAGTTGTGTCCCATAGCGACCTCTTACACGTTAGTTAGGGATTATTTGTGACTATTAATTAACCAGAGGTATGTCGAAAACATACACTCATTTGATTTAAGTTTTTGTGATTGGAGAAATCATATAGAGTGGATTGGAAAATCCTATATGTTTAATTTAATTGGAGAGATATATATTTTGAATTACTGTTTAATTTTGGTGATTAGAATTAATGTTTGATTCAGAGATGATTTGTGATTGAATATTCTACTTTACTTATTAACAATTAACTAACTTGATGTAAAGCTATTGTCATTCATAATTAATGATTAAGCCTTGTATAAGTTAAATACTTACCTGATTATTATTCGGAATAGGCATTGTAAAGGCCTAAGCCTACTAAACTTTAATTTGTACTTTAGTGAAATCAGAACGTATGCAAAACGATCCTGAAACTCTATCATAACTTTCATAGCTTATTATTTTGATTAAATGTAAAATACCTTTATTACGTTTATAAATACAAATTCCATCTTATAATTATGTGACTTTATAATATTTCCTTACCATTTTTATTTAGTCAAATGTCTTCAGTAATAAGAATAAATAAGATGAAATACTAAAGGAGAATAATAATAATAAACTAAGAATAAATAGATAATATAAAGAGCAAAACATTCTTTAGAGGGTTAACAAACTTAAATTAATTATATATAAAAGATCTTAATACTTTGCTGATAATCAAGATTAATTGAGATATTCTAGTGTCTTAAACTTTGCTTACATATCGAACTTTTGTATTCGCAATTAATAGCCTCTTTCATATTAAAACATTAAATGTAACTTTAAATAGTTTACTGATTAAATATAATTGAAGTGTATCAGAGTATAAAGAATAACTGTCCCAACAACTGAGGGAAAGCAAGTAACAACAGAACTAACTTTAATATTTTACTTTCTTTTGGCCTTCAGCTGTTTGCTACACTTTCACATTAACTGTTATATCTGTATTTATTTAGTTAACCACTTCTAAGTCAAGATACGTAACAATATATATATATATATACAGCAATGAATTAAATGTCTATTGTTTTACCTATGAATAATATATATCTACTTTTTTCACTCCCTCTCTTTCCGTCTTATCCCCAGTATGTGGTATTTTGTCTTCATTATCAACCAGCCCCCCCCCCCCCCCACCTCTACCTCCACCACCATACCATTCCTTATCTGTCATTCCTCTGGTGCAACTCTCTCTCTCTCTTCTTCTTCTTCTTTTTCTTCTTCTACTTCTCCTCCTTCTCTTCCTCCTCCTCCTCTTTCTCCTTTTCTTCCTCTTCCTTTAATTTCCGTCCTGCTACACCTTCCCTTACTCCTTCTGCTTCTCCCATTTCCCAGCTCCTGTTCTTATTCTTCTTCTTCTTCTCCTCCTCACCCCTCTTCTCGTTTCCCTGCTCTTCCTCCTCCCTTTTTCCCCCTTCTCTCTGCCCCACTCCTCATTTGATTACAGAGTTAAACTGAGAAGCTGTAAAACTGAATACAGTGTAATGAGGGTAGGCGAAAAAGAAATTGAGTCCCTTTGAAAAATAATTGGATGATGGAAATAGAACTGGAGAATATCAAGCCATGGATGAAATGAGGTCGAATCCAAGAAGAAAACAGTGAATGTACACAGTTTTATAATGTGGATACAAAATGTATGACATGATTATTTTATTCACAGTTGAATTATCGTGAATACATTTGAATTCGAGTACATAATGCAAAAGATAATGTCAGCCTTTATAAGATAAGTATACAGAATTTTACAAAACGGTGACTGACTAAACTAAAAACGAGACAGATACCTTATACAACCAATTACATCTTACTTGATTTGTATTATCTGCTAATATAGTTAATCTAAATCCTTGTTTTTAACCCATAAACGGCGAGCGTCCTCATATGAGTTCGCACTGGGCGAAGGCGAGCGTCCTCATATGAGCCACGGCCTAAACAAAAACTTTTAAAAGGCCCCAGTAGCACTTAAAAAAAAGAAATGGTGTTTAAGTGAGATAATTCCCCTCCATACCTCCTATCACTAATCCACATGTGTCAAAATCCCCTCCTTCCCCCCTTCCCCCCCCCCTTCAATTATCACCTATTTGTCCTCTTATTCCCATATTTATTGGTGTTTTTATCATGCCAATATCTCCAAACCGGTCTAAACTGTGCTCATGTTGCTAGAGAGGGTATAGAGTGTCTGAGAGTGTGAGTGAGTAAGTCAGTCTAGCTCCAGGCTCCGAGAAGGAAGGGTGTGGCCCGCCTCAGCTCCACACTTGATGAATGGCCTGTCGGCAATTATTCACGATTTTGACCATCCAATCACTATTCCCACTTGTTTTATTGTTGTTACATGTTGCTATCTTCATATTAAACGTAAAATAGGCGCATATGAATAAGTAATAACTATATTTATCGTAAAATGACGATTATAGGTGTGAATGGAGCCTAATATGTCCGCCCAGTTGTTTGGTGACCATTACACATAACTCACCGTTTTTGGGTTAATGTATTTAAATTATTATTCCTTATCCTTCATTCGTGAGTGAATATTTGACCAGAATATTTGTATTGTTTACATTAGATCATTTTATGCAATGTTGTTATGACTTATATAAATCAAACATCATGACTCGCCATCTGACTCCCACTATAGTCGGTTATATTTCAGTTGATTGTAAAATTAATTCCTTAGCAAACTGATTTCTCGATACTTAATGCAAACATATGAATGTACTATATATATGAGTAGTATTAATACCATGTTCTCATAATTAACAACATAATTTGCAACAAAATCTCCGTAATAGCAGAACAACCAAGATAGTAGCATAGCAATTTATTATTGAGATGACAGGGTTGAGCAGCCACATCCCGATCACGCCCGGAGAGCAGCAACCTAACAGCACCAGAATAGCTGTAATAAGAGACACCAAGAGGAACAGGAAAAGACAACACCAGGAGAAGGCGAGAGACAATAAGACCCGACCAGTTTCTCAGGCTTTAATACCTGCCGGAATAGGTCAGCCTACCCCTTTTCCCGGATCTACCCATGCTCTAATTTCCGGGAATCTAGGTCAGTCTGCCCGAGAAAGGAGTTCGAGTCCGGACCAATCACAGGGACCCCGGCTCCTCCAATGGCAGAGACCGAGACAAATACCCAAGGCATATCATCAGTTCCAGCCCGACTTGCAATATAGTGAAGAACTTTTTATGCAAGTTCAACACCAAGAACCATCTCAATATCGCCATCAATGGGAATCCCAGTACCTCCTCTACAGTATCTCCCGAGAAGACTGGGAATAATGCAAACAAAGTGAATAGTGAGAAACCTATGGCCTGCAGAATAAGAAAAGCCAGATATCACGATGAACAGAAAATCATCCATTACGCAACCATAATGCCCTTTAAAAATAGGGGGGCAATATTGAGAGATCAAGAATCTCCGTGTGTGTAGATAAATAACTTCCATGTATTTTTAGATTAAGAATTGCCTTCACCATAGCCAAAATAACGATATCCACATGTCCCTATGCTATTGAGATAGACAAAATTGAATCCTAAAAATAACCCGAATGTAGTCTGACTGAAACTGAAGGAAGTTAGCAAATACTATTGCTTCCTTCCACTGGTTAAGCTGGCTGTGGGAAAGGATTGGTATTGAAGCTCAACCTGAACGAGAGTGTGTAGAGGAGCCCGGAACCAACTTCCTCTGTACCTGAGAGAGAGGCAGTTCCCCCTGACGTCCAACCCAGCAGAACCACGAGTCCTACGTCGTCCAGATTCTCGTTCATGGCTACCTCTACCCTTTACCCTAAGTGTTTTAAGTTGTGGCTATTATTGTGAAGGTAAGATAAAATATGCGAGTATTCTATTATAGTTAACTCTAGATCTGTGCCTAAGATCTATCTTGAACCTTTGATACCCGTGTAAGATTTCTAATTTTGATCCGTACAGTGATTCATTAAGTACGAGATATTGCTAAGATAAACTGTGTTAATCCTTCAGAACCTTAATTGTACGTACGTTACATAGTCATTGTTACACGTGTTATTTAGTCAGAATACTCTCAGATTTTATTCGTATGTGTTTATTATTCTTTGTGTATCCAATTCGAAGTGAAAGTGTATAACGTGAACTGATTCCCTTCTTTAATCCAATATATACCTAGAAGCTACGCCCAATTCAGGATCCATACATCCACCTAATTATCGCCAGAGAATACTTATAATATCATTTCCCTTATTTGAAAGTCAAGAACCCATTCCCTTGAGTTAGAATCAATTCTTTATCAAGATATCTGATTATCGATTCCGCCTACTATTTGGCTATTGATTCTATTTATTATTTTATCTAGTAATCCATTGATTATAATTGTATTTACGTTATAATACAACTCTACAGTAGTTCTGCGTTCTTTTAGGAATTTGTTAATTAATTCAGAACTCCTTTAAATTATATTTTATCTATTCCGATTCAGTCACTTTATTTATTATGAATCTGAGTTCCTCAACCCGAGTGATTTGACCTCATCTATGATCGAGTATTATTTTGTGTCTCGTGTGAGAGATTATTGGCAATAAACTCTTAGATAGTTGAATTCAGATTTAAATGATCTTTCTCCCTAGAATCAAATAAACCGCCTAACCTTAGTCCCTGATTTAATATTGCATTAAAGCAAATTGTTATTTCCCGTGACCGCAGTCCACCTGAACTATAGTCTATAGCGCGGCACCTTTGATGATCTCACCTGAGCGCGGCCTCACTTCCTGCATACTCCCGCGCAGCTGAACGATACGTTTCACAGCCTACCGTGTCTTTGTCAGAATACTTCGCATTAGACACTTTACTCACATATGTATTATTGTCAATTATTCTTGTTTGTGTATATATGTATTTGTCTATCATTGTGTATTTTCACTCTTCAATTACTATGTAAGTGACAAACTGAACTTTATTAGAGAGTAAAACCAGTTAACTCTCTTAGTCACCATTCTACTTACTTGCTGTTTCATATAATAGTATAGTATAGTACCCCATTTTATGTATACCATGCAATTGAATAAATAAGAGTGTAATCTAACCTGCGTGTTTATTGTGTTATTGTGGCCTGATTGAGTAAATAATGATCATATTCACTAAGCTCAATGTGTCCCTGTTGAGCAATATTCTAAATCTAAAATATCCGAAACCCGGATTGATAATAGATAATACTGAAGCCAGTTGGATTACAACCCGGCATAACAATTAACAGCTGGAAGAAAATAGACTATAGTCATACATAACTGCATAAAATCGTCTAATGAAAACCAGAAAAGCTATTGAGAAAATTCTCATCGTATTAAATGGGTTAACCCCTTCAGCACGACGACACATTTTAACGTTTGATTCTGGCTATAATCAGACTAGTTTGTGCAATTTACGAAGGACCTATGTTTTTAGAGGGTTTATTGAGATCGTATTTCCCCTCTGATTCCTCGAGGTATATTATAAGCTGATGGAAATCGTCTAATGGTAACCAGAACATGATGCAAATTACGTAATCATGCTGAAAGGGTTAACGATCTCCCAAGGCAAAGGAGAACATTGGTATCTGTTTGTTTTGATGGTACAACAACCTTTCCCACAGGTGCTGTCGGACGAACACCTTTTCCAGTTTAGGGATGTTATTGTTTTGTTCTGTTCTTGTGCTCGCTTTTTCAATGGGCGTTCTTTTGTTCTATCTTTTTTGTTTATTTGTTTTCATATTTATATTTTTTATTTGTTAAAGTTATATAGTCTGAAACCTTGCAGCTGGGAAAGGTGAAGGGGGTAGGGTAAGCAAAGGGGAGTGGAGGGGGAATGCTGGCGGACGTAGGAAGCTGTGTGTTGTGTCGGATCGAAATCAATATTTCTTGGTTATCGTCTTCTTTGTTGATAAAACGGATTTAGACGCAGGCACTTGCAGGTATTCACTGTAGCACACACACACACACACAAACACACACATAAACACACAATCCCACCCCTACTCTGTGCAACTTTCCAACTCAAGAGTGAAACGATACTCCCAATCCTTCTTATATTCAACAGCTGAGCTTAGGAACTCTCTCCCTAAATTAGTCTTTTCCTCTTCCTGTGACTTAAATTGCTTCAAACTCCGTGCGTCCAGGCATTTTGGCTCGAAAGTCCGTTGATTTTGGCCCTGTCACTCTTTCAACTCTGGGGGAGGCACTCGCTACAGGCAGTTCTGCCTTTTGTCTCCCTTACTCACATAGAAAAACAACAACAACAACAACAACAACACACACACACACACACACACACAGACACACACTTAATCTCTCAAAGCACACACATGCACATCTATTCAAAGCAATATATTTACATAAAACATAGTGCACGAGTTATTTTAATTATTTACTTACATGGGCATAAGAAAAAAAATATCTGTGTGTATTAAGATTAAAACAAAGGTCGTCCGCCTTTCAAAACATTTAAATGTAACAATTACATGAAAAGAACAACCAAATAATAGTCGCATTCATTTGAGATTAGTTGAAATATCTCTGATGCCGGTTTGAAAGGCTCTACATAAATTGCAATGGCTATGATTTTCTCTCTCTCTCTCTCTCTATATATATATATATATATATATATATATATATATATATATATATATATATATATATATTTATATATAATATATATATATATATATATATATATATATATCCATTAGAACTTTTTGTTACGTTTACAATATTGTGCCATATCACCTTCGATTCTAGTTAGAGTTTATTCAATATAGGTAGGCCAATAACTCTTGACCACTAACTTCTATAACTAAAAAGACGACTAGTGTAATCAAGCTAATATTTCTATCATATAGGAAGGGTCCGTCATGGAAGAGTAGTGGACATATACAGCCTATTTGCTGTAGCCCCTTTTGAGTTACGGAGGTTAAGGATCACGGTTTCTTGCCTACCAATAATTGATGGACTACCTTGAATCTGTTATATTACAATGCGATGGCGATATGATATTGATAACAAATAGTATGTATTTAGCTACCGCCACACGATATTATTCAGCTTAGGAAGTATATTTTCAGCGCAATGTTTCAACAATTGTAGATCAAACTTGGCGATTTCGTCTTACCATCTCACCTATCTTCAACACTATTATTTTTATTATATTAATTCTGACTAACACTGGACAATTTTATTCAGATGTATCGAGAACTTTACAAATATATATATATATATATATATATATATATATATATATATATATATATATATATATATATATGTTAGTATAGCCAGGTAATAGATTCTCTTTTAAACAGACGAGGTTAAAGGCAATAGCAGTTTCAGCATTCAGGATTTTATTGTTACAGCTTTCAATAGTTCTAACAATTTTCCTCTGGGGTTCAGAGATGAGGTACAACAGGTTAGCAAAATTCATGGTGGATCCAACGTTTCACAAGTAAACATCTTGCATCTTCAGGGAAAGGAGAGGTAATGATTAGAATAAGGACAAAGCAACATATTTATACAAATATGTTGTATATAGGGGGGTATACTGCCCCCCTATATGTTGTATATAGGGGGGTATACTGCCCCCCTATATGTTGTATATAGGGGGGTATACTGCCCCCCTATATGTTGTATATAGGGGGGTATACTGCCCCCCTATATGTTGTATATAGGGGGGCATACTGCCCCCCTATATGTTGTATATAGGGGGGTATACTGCCCCCCTATATGTTGTATATAGGGGGGCATACTGCCCCCCTATATGTTGTATATAGGGGGGTATACTGCACCCCTTCCTCTCGCCCTGTGCCACCCTCCCTTACCTTTCCGCGCTCAGCACACAACTGACAACACCAACCAATCACAGCCACCCACAGCCAACAACCAACCACCGATAAGATTTAGTGCCCGTCTCGCGAATAGACTCTCGAATATTTCTCTCCTTTGGGCTCCTCCGACCATAAACTTATCTCTGTCACCTGTCCTATCTCTCCAGTACAGCCACCCGATCCTCCTAGCCGGCGGCGCTTGTGGCACTTTGGCGCTGCCGACTGGGAGGCTCTTCGGCAGTACTTCTTTGATTTCCCATGGAATGATTTCTGCTTCCATGGCCGAGGACCCTCGGAGAGTGCTGAACGCATTACCGAGGTAATCCTATCGGGCATGGAAGCATACATTCCATTCTCTTTCTCTCAGACTAATGCTAAAAAATCTTGGTTTACTCACGCCTGTTCTACTGCTGTCCGCAATAAGGAGGAAGCATTCAAACGGTACCGACGCCTTAAAACTCAAGACTCTCATTCTTCATATGTTTCTGCCCGGAATCAAGCCAAATCTGTTCTTCGACTTGCCAAACACTCTTTCATCAATAATAAATGCACTGAACTATCCAACTCTAGCTCTTCCCAAGCAATTTCTCTTCCTCGTCTTTCCCTCCCCTTTCCCACTCTGATGGCACAACCATCACTTCTTCCTCTGACAAAGCTAAACTCTTCGCTCAAACTTTTGCTAGAAACTCCACCTTGGATGATTCCGGTGCTATTCCTCCCTCTCCGCCCTCCTCTCTCTTACTTATGCCTAATATCCTAATCTCTTCTAAAGATGTACTTTCTACCCTCTCTGGGCTTAACACTAATAAGGCGTACGGTCCGGACGGTGTTCCTCCTGTTGTTCTCAAAAACTGTGCTTCCGTGCTGACTCCCTGCCTAGGCAAACTCTTTCGTCTCTGTCTATCCTCTAACGTCTTCCCTTCATGCTGGAAGTTTGCTCACATTCAACCTGTCCCAAAGAAGGGTGACCGCTCTCAACCCTCCAACTATCGTCCAATTGCTCTTATCTCTTGTCTTTCTAAAGTTTTTGAAACTATTCTTGCTTCCAAATTTCTTAAGCATTTCTCTTCTCATAATCTGCTCTCAGATCGCCAGTATGGCTTCCTTAAGGGTCGCTCTACTGGTGATCTTCTTTCATATCTTACTAACTCTTGGTCATCCTCCTTTCGGGACTTCGGTGAGACTTTTTCTATTGCACTAGACATATCGAAAGCCTTCGATAGAGTCTGGCATAAATCTTTAATTTCTAAACTACCCTCCTTCGGTTTCTATCCCTCCATCTGTGCCTTTGTCTCTAATTTCCTTTCCGGCCGTTCCATAGCCGCGGTTGTGGACGGCCATTGTTCACTTCCTCACTCTATAAACTCCGGTGTTCCTCAGGGCTCTGTCCTATCTCCTATTCTCTTTCTAATTTTTATAAATGATCTCCTTAACTGTACCTTAATTCCCATCCATTCATACGCAGACGACTCAACCTTGCACTACTCCATTAGTTTTTCAGAACGCCCCAGCCAGCAATCCCTCAACGACAAACGTAATGAAGCCATAGAACTCTTAAATTCTGATCTAAATACTATTTCCAATTGGGGCAGAGAAAACCTTGTTAACTTTAATGCTTCCAAAACCCAATTTCTCCATCTATCTACCCGTCAGGATCTCCCAGCGGACTATCCCTTATTCTTCAACAATACAAAAATCAACCCTTCATCTTCTCTCAATATTCTTGGTGTCTCTTTTTCTTCTGCTCTCATTTGGAAGGACCATATTACCAGTCTTGCTAAGGCAGCCTCCCAGAAGCTGGGTGTGCTCAACCGCCTTAGGGGGTTCTTTTCCCCTGTACAGCTTCTTGCTCTGTACAGGGGCATAGTGCGCCCTTGTATTGAGTATTGTTCACATGTGTGGGGAGGTTCCTCTCACACTGCTCTCCTAGACAAAGTTGAAAGGAAGGCCCTTCGTATCATTAACTCCCGTCCACTCACCAACTCTCTGCAATCTCTCTCTCTCCGCCGCAATGTTGCATCTCTCTCGCTATTCTATCGCTACTATAATAATCAGTGTTCCTCAGAGCTATCCCAGTGCATACCACCTCCTTTACGTAGGGCACGTGGTACCCGTCTTGCAACTCAATCCCACCCCTACTCTGTGCAACTCTCCAACCCAAGAGTGAAACATTACTCTCAAACTTTCTTCTACTCAACAGCTGAGCTCTGGAACTCTCTCCCAGAATCAGTCTTTCCCTCTTCCTATGACTTAAATTGCTTCAAACTCCGTGTGTCCAGGCATTTTGGCTCGAACGTCCCTTGATTTTGGCCCTGTCACTCTTTCAACTATGGGGGAGGCACTCGCTATAGGCAGTTATGCCTTTTGCCTCCCTCAATCACATAGAAAAAAAAAAAAAAAAAAAAGACTGCCTTCCACCAATGAACAGCCACCCCACACCCAGTAGCTCCACCCACCTCCCTATTCTTGATCCTCGAACTTTGTATAAATATGTTGCTTTGTCCTTATTCTAATCATTACCTCTCCTTTCCCTGAAGATGCAAGATGTTTACTTGTGAAACGTTGGATCCACCATGAATTTTGCTAACCTGTTGTACCTCATCTCTGAACCCCAGAGGAAAATTGTTAGAACTATTGAAAGCTGTAACAATAAAATCCTGAATGCTGAAACTGCTATTGCCTTTAACCTTGTCTGTTTAAAAGAGAATATATATATATACAGTATATATATATATATATATATATATATATATATATATATATATATATATATATATATATATATATATATATATATATATATATATATATATATATATATATATATATATATAAGTTTTCGTGGTGCAATGCATAAGTGTGTTGATTTTCGGTGTGAGCATCCTAGGTTCGAATCCCCGGACTACCACATGTGTTTGTTAATTTCATTAATTGAGTTTAGGAGTAAAGTTGGTTGGTGGATAGAACATAATAATATAAATATATATATATATATATATATATATATATATATATATATATATATATATATATATATATATATATATATATGTATATATATTGATAAATACGTTCAATGTAATTAAAAATATATATTATAAAATATATATATATATATATATATATATATATATATATATATATATATATATATATATATATATATATACTGTTATATTGTATATATATATATATATATATATATATATATATATATATATATATATATATAAATATATATTATATATATATATATATATATAATATATATATATTATATATCTATCTATCGATCTATTGCCAGATGCCTTACTCCACTTAATGAGGGTGGCCATACACAGAATGCCCCCAAGAGGACTTATTCCATGTAAGAGGGAACAACCCGAGCCAGTTTACTGAAGGACTTACAGGATTGACCACTCAATTTAGGATCCGTCCGACTCCGAGGCCCTCTGTGTATCTTGTTAGCACTATTTTTCTACAGTGGTGTTCGGCTAGTCCATCCACTAACCTGCCTTACCCTTCGGTAAGTACGGATTTGTATCAGGTAATCATCCCCTAGACAGGTTGCCGACCAAGGCTGACGAGTCCCATCCACCCGGATTTTTATAAGGTTGTCTCCCCTAGAAGGGTTGCCGACCAAGGCTAACGAGTCCCATCCACCCTATATATACTCTATATATATATATATATAATTATTCTATATATAAATATTATATATATATATATATATACCGGTATATATATATATATATATATGTTAGTAAATCCAGGTAATACATTTTCTTTAATACATACGAGGTTGAAAGAAATGGCAATTTCTGCGTTGGAAATTTTATTATTCAAAGTTTCCAGGTCTCTGATGAGATTTCGCTGGGTGGCAGGAAGTAGATGAAGGAGATGAGCAAAATTCATGGTGGTACAGGGGTACATAAATGTAAATGATGATACAGGATATACGACGCGTTTCACTGGTCAACCAGCATTATCAAGTAAGGATGGAATGATATAAAAGGTAAACAGGAAGGGTATATATAGAGGGTGGAGGATCAGAGGAGGCGAAAAACAGGGGGCAAAAGTCTACTATTGGTGGAGGGGTATTCTAGGAAGGAGAAAGGGGGGAACCACTTCACGCATGCGCACTGGATGCGGGATGGTGGTCGGTTGGTGGGGTCGAAGCTGATTGGCTGCATGTCGAGGGGCGTGGCCTAAGTTGTGTGGCGCCTGCGGAAGACGAAGCTGAAGGAGGTAGCGCGGGGGGCTGCGTCAAGGGCACCGGGGGGCGAGGGGGGGTGTTAGGTCCTGTAGGAAAGTGCCTTTTGGCAGAAGGAAGGATCTGAAGGTCCAGAGTTTGGTTGTTGATGTTGGGATGTAAGGCTTGGATATATAAAGCTTCGAGTATGGTAATCTCCTTGGGTCACTTTCTTTATCGAGTATGGTGGTGTGTTTCTCTAACTCGTTGCGTGTGAGGTGAGGGTGGTTAGGGGTGAGATAGTGGTCTTTGATGGCTCCAGGCTGAAGGTGAAGAGTTAGCCGACGTGAAAGACGAGTCTGCGTCATACCAATATAGGAATGAGGTCCACAGTCCTCATAATTACAGGTATGTTGGTAAGTGACGTGATCGTCGGTCATCGGGCTCTTTATCTTGGTGGAGGCTGGTTTGTTGCGGAGAACGAGGATGGAGGTCTTGGGGGATTTGTAATAAATTATTAATTTGATTTTGTTTTCCGGGTTGGTTGGGTGGACATGCTTGGAGATTATTTCTTTTAAGACGGCCTCATCATTTTTGTGTTCAGAGGACATGTAATTGCGGTAGAAGATCTTAATTTCATTGGGGGGGTCAATGTTGGGAGGGCTTTGGGTGTACCATTTTTCAAGATGGTGGTTGATGGTGCTGGAGATGTCGGAGTTGGAGTATCCGTTATTTACTAAAACTTGGGATAGTCTTTCTAGTTCCTGGTGGGTGTCGGCCCAGGTAGAGCAGTGCGTGAGGGCTCTCCTAACATAGGCGGAGTTGGAGGATAGAAGATAACGGCGGGGGCATTCACTATCGCCGTTGAGGCATTGTCCTGTGTTAGTTGGTTTAATGTGGACGGTGGTTTTGAACCCATGGTCGTTCAGAGCTACGAGGATGTCGAGGAAGGGGAGTTGTCCATTGTTAGATTTTTCAAAGGTGAAGTTAAGTCCGGAGGAGGTCATGAAGCGACGCTGGAGTTCCTGTAGTTCGTGGAGGTCCTTACTTGATAATGCTGGTTGTCCAGTGAAACGCGTCGTATATCCTGTATCATCATTTACATTTATGTAACCCTGTACCACCATGAATTTTGTTCATCTCCTTCATCTACTTCCTGCCACCCAGCGAAAACTCATCAGAGACCTGGAAACTTTGAATAATATAATTTCCAACGCAGAAATTGCCATTTCTTTCAACCTCGTATGTATTAAAGAAAATATATATATATATATAGTACCGTATATATATATAGTATATAATTATATACAGTATATACAGGTATACCTGTATATATATATATATATATATATATATACTGTATATATAATATATATATATACTTATATATATATATATATATATATATATATATATACAGTATATATATATATATATTTTTTTTTTGTTAAGTATTATTACTATTATTCTAGATATAACTGGCCATTTATTCAGCTGCATTGAGTAATTTATCCCAATCTACGTATTCTTTATCTACAAAACCTAAACAAAATCTTCAGTACACTACTATTATATTTTTACTGATAAATGGCAATTTTGTTTCAGTTTAGAAGGGAACTCTCGCAATCAAGAGAGCCAAAGATAAAATGAGAATTGCCCAGACCCGGTTTCCGATATGTAGTACTTTACATTTATACGCATTGAAACTCATTAGCCAATTTGGGCCCAACATGACAACTAATCTAGATTGTGTTGCATATCGTCAACTTGTTCTTTTGAGAGTATGCTATTTTCTATTTTTGTATCGTCAGCAAACTTTGAGATTGTACAGGTGAGACCCTCATCTATGTCGTTGATGTAAATTAAAAAGATAAATATTCCTAGTACCGATCCCTCGGGTACCCCGCTACTTACATTGGTCCATTTAGATGCCTTACCGTTTATGACTACTCTTTGCTTTCTGTCGCTGAGCATTTCAATACACCGTCTTGTATTCCATGCGCTTTTAGTTTTAGCAGTACACGTTTGTGGGGATCTTTGTCAAAGGCCTTTTGAAATTAAAAATATATAATATTTACAGCTTTACTCTCATCATAGAGGTTGAGGATATCGTGAAAGAATTGTAAGAGGGTTGTTAAGCAGGAACGTTTGTTACGAAAGCCTTGTTGAGTATCTTTATGTATGTTATTTTCCTCTAAGTGGTTAACAAGTCTGTCTATTATGAGTGTTTCTAGCATTTTACATACAACTGAGGCTAAGCTAATTGAACGATAGTTACTGGGTAGGGATTTGCTGCCTTTTTTTAAATCGGTTTTACGTTGGCGAACTTCCACTGATCAGGCATATAGTCCCAGACTGTAAGGATTTATTGAAGAACAATGTCAGTGGTTTGGAGAGCTCATACTTGGCTTCCTTTAGAACTCTGGGCGAGATTGTGTCAGGTCCAGGCGATTTATTTACCTTGAGTTTATCTAAACATTTCAAAACTTTTGTCTCTGCTTAGAACATCAGAATTATCAATCTGAATCGGCGATGCTGTAGGGATATTATTAAGGTCTTCTGTTGTAAAAACTGATGCAAAGAAGATATTGAGAGCGTTACTAATTTGTGCTTCATCTTTAGTGTAATCTCCATTCTCATCTACTAATCGTTGAAGTCACTACTTTCTTCTTCCTGATGTAACTATAAAATTCTTCCGGGTTTGGTTTACTTTGGTTTGCAACATGAAATTCTAATGTGTTTTTACTTTGTTTGATTAAGGTTTTGGCTTTGCGTCGTCGTAGATCTACAAATATCACTTTATTTTCATGGGTGTCAGAGATTTTTAATTCATCATTAGTATTTTTTTTTAGCAAGCAGACAATCCGCAATGTCTTTATTCCACCACTTTGGCTTATTATTATGTACTGATCTTCGTTTTTTTTTTATGATATACACTCATTTGCTGCATTAGAGTAAGTAGAGGTGAAAAATCTCCATGACTGGTTTAGATCATCATTGTTAATCATATAACTCCAGTCTATTTCCTTGAGTATTACTCTAAGTTTACGGAAGTTTGCTCTCTTGAAATTTGAGACCTTCTCTTTGCTGGTATTGAGTTCGTTGCTATTTAATTTTAAATGGAAAGTGATCGTACGATGGTCACTATTACTTAATTCATCACCAACATGCACATTCTCTATTAGTTCTTCTTTTGTTGCAAGTACAAGGTCAATAACATTATTACCACGGGTCGGCGATAGAACAAATTAATAGAGCGAACTCTCTTGCAAGTTCGCCTACAAGTCATGTCCGGAGTGTGAAGTAAGAGAGAGTGTGTGTGTGTGGGGGGGGGGGGGGGATTCAGGACCCTTCACATAATAGACAATTACTTGTGTGGCACCTGACTATAGTCCCCTTAGGCATTAACAACTCTCTCTCTCTCTCTCCATATTTTTTTCTTTTCTTCTATTTAACCCCTAAAAATCGGGGCCTTTTGTAACATCTACTACCTGCCAAGCAGGCATATTTACCCTAAATGAGCTTCATTTCATGCTCTTTTTCATGCATAAAGAAGAGCCAGAGCGTAATACAATTATGTATCCGTGAAAGGGCGATAATAGAGCTTTCCAATGACACCTGAATCATCCTTGTACGACCACGGGTTCGCTTGCAACGATGTTGCCATACGAGTGCAAAAACCCTAAAATAAGGTAAATTCCCGAGATATTACCTTGCCTCGCGAGGCCAGGCATGTGTAGGGGTGTAATATTGACACCAGTTACCTCGCTAGGCCCAGGCCAAGCGGTCGGAGCCCGCCTGCGGCCCTCCCACCGCGTGGACTCTCTCTCAGAGCCGATAATGTGCTCAACATCTTTTGCGACTTAAGTCGGGACCCGCTGTTTAGGCCATGGTTCTCTAACCCGACTTAAGTCGAGAGCCGCGGCTAGAGGGTTAATTATCTCTCTCCTCAACTTTGATTTATTAAGCTATCGACTATAGTCGTCTCTCTCTCTCTCTCTCTCTCTCTCTCTCTCTCTCTCTTTCTCTCTCTCTCTCTCAGTGTCTCTCTCTCTCTCTCTCGCTATGCTTGGAGAGAGGTCAAAAAGAAAAAGAAAACAAAGACCAGACAGGAATATGAGGTTAACACCTCAAATAGATTCAGTCTTCTAGATCATGCCAAATGTCAGTACGACGTCCCTAAGTCCTCAGAGAACAGAGGAAAAAAGGATCATCAAATGCAGACTGGGCAGCGAAATGTTAAGCCTACTATACATCATTCAAACAACAATGGGACCAAACTCATGTCAAGCAGGTTTTGATTGGGGATTCTCAGGTCAAAGGCCAAGAGTCTTACTTTGTTAAGTTTCGCAAGGATGTAAGAAAGGTGAAGAGCCTTGCAGGTGCAAGGACTTCCCAGATCACAAATGAAGTGGAAAAAGTCTGGTCCAAGATAAAGGGGACAGCAATAATAGCCCAGGTCAGTGGTAATGACCTGTTTCTCAAAAGAAATAAAGTCGGTGCCACAGAGTCAATAATAGGAGAGGTCATGACTCTGGCTGATGAACTCCGATTCAAGACAGCCAGAGGCATGCTACTAGGTATTTTGCCCAGGATGTATGGAGGGGATTGTGCTACCAGCAAAATAATAGGCTTAAATGGTAGGTTAGCTGACTGTGTACCCAGAAAGGGGTGATATTTGTGGACCCATTTGATGAGTTCTATATGAAGTGCAACCTCTACTTCCGTGATGGTGTGCACTTAAGCACTAGCGGTAAAGTCAAACTTGGTGATTTCCTAAATCACCATCTTTACAGCTTGCTGAGGGCAAGCAAACAATGTAGATTGCATCACCCAGCAGGAAAAGTGCAAACCCTCACCAGCAGTTGGGCTCAAATTTCCAAAAGGAGGTCCCACAAAAGAAGGGTTTGTCCCTCTGAGAACAAGAATACCTCTCAACAAATGGCAAAGTTCCCCAGTAGATTGAGAGCTAGATGTCTCGCAACTCCCTCTAGACTCTAAATTTCAGTTGCCAATTTCTGAACCACTAGATACTGGTTCTTCTAACTCAGGTGAGGATTCACCAAACATAGGGAATTGCAACACTTCTGATAGTGTACAGGGAAATAGTGTGCATGAAAATGCACTACACCCAGAGACCTCTTTTTCTTTGGGAAACGGGGTAAACTAGGGGGCTCTAAGAAAAACCTGAATCCCCTTAAGGTAGTATATTTAA
The DNA here is from genome assembly GCA_032716605.1 of Paralithodes platypus. NCBI lineage: Eukaryota > Metazoa > Arthropoda > Malacostraca > Decapoda > Lithodidae > Paralithodes > Paralithodes platypus. The sequence continues at coordinate 3,879,603 of CM064514.1, read as the reverse complement.
TGCCAGGTCAATTAGGAATAAATTCTCCGAACTTTGGGCATTGTTGTCTACAGGCTGAATCCTGGAGTCACAGTTATACCAGAGATTATGTTGGGGAATTTGAAATACCTGGATATAGAATGTTCCACAAAGACCAAACCATGTAGGAAGGGGGCGGAATTCTTTTGTACATCAGAGATTTTCTAAACCCAATTGACTGCAAGATCAGGTCAGAACATGAACTGCTTGGAGTAGACCTCAATCTAGGTAACTCTATCTATAGGATTGTTCTGGTGTACAGGCCTCCACATCAAAATGTTGAAAAGGATCAACTTCTGTACACAAGACTGAGTGCTGTTATCGAGGATAAAACCAGTGTGATCTTAGGTGACTTCAATTGCCTAGTAAACTGGGAAGCAAGAACTACCGATGCTCAAGGTAGGCGTCTTGTGGACTTTACTAACAATAACTTTTTGACCCAGTGGGTGAACGAGCCAACTAGAGGGAACAATATACTAGATCTTGTGTTCACCACTGAATAATTATGAAAGTGTGACCTATCTGTTGGGGAATCACTTGGAGGTAGTAACCACAATCTAATTAGGTTATCTCTTTGCACCTTTAGCAGCAGACCCACCAGTCTTCAGAGTGCAAAACTATATTTCCGTTGTGCAAATTTTGAAGGCCTTCGGGGAAGCTTATCCTAGATCAGACTTGAGGGTGAGAATGTTAATGCGACTTGGTGCTCATTCAAAGAGCAGTTTATGGATCGACAACCTGCATTTGCTCCTACTAAACTTACCAAATCAGGCTCAACCCAACCAAAATGGTTCACAAGTGACAGCTTTAGAAATTAGAAAGAGAAAAGTTGCATACAGAAAGGCCAAAAGAAATCAAGACCAAAGAGATTTAGATTCCTTCAAAATATGTGTAGAAGAGTGAAATCTCTTATAAAGGAAGCAAAGCAGAATGAAGAACTATACAGTATATAAAGGTTGCAGCCCTCTGCAAAGAGAGTCCTAAAGAGTTCTTCAGCTATAAGAACAGCAGGAATCCATTCAAAAGTATCATTGGACCTCTAGAGGATCAGACAGGCCAACTTCAAACTTCTGACACTGATATAGCTAGATCCCTAAATGACTATTTTGCCTCAGTATTCACAAGGGAAAATACTAGTGACATGCCAAGTCCAGGTATAGTGCATGAGGGTGAAGTTCTTAGCAGAATTAGATGCACCCCAGAGGAGGTTGCAAAAAGAATAGATAAGTTAAATAGGTTCAAGTCATACGGCCCAGATAACTTTCTTCCCCGAGTTGTACGAGAAGTGTGAGATGAAATCGCACCTTTCTTGGCAGACATCATCAATAAATCACTAGAAAATGGAAAGGTCCCTGAAGACTGGAAACTGCCCAATGTGACCCCAATCTTTAAGAAAGAGGATCACGAGTGTCCCAAGAATTATCGGCCAATTAGCTTGACTTCTATCATAGTAAAACTCTTAGAAGGGATACTAGTAGACAAGATAGTTGACAACCTATAGATCCACAATTTAATTACAGATTCCCAACATGGATTCAGGCGACACCGATCTTGTCTTACCAATTTGCTGGAATTTTTCCAAGAAATGTTGAGTGAGTATGACGAAAGTATTACCATAGACATCCTTTACTTAGATTTTCAAAAAAGTTTTGACAAAGTGCCTCATTGCAGGTTAATGTCAAAAGTGAGTGCACTAGGCAGAAATACAGAGGTCACAAATTGGATAGAAAGTTGGCTAATAGGTAGACAACAACGAGTGGTAAATAATGGTGTTTCTTCTGAGTGGACTCCAGTCACTTCTGGAGTTCCACAGGGACATAAACATATGACATAAAACATATGACAAATGATATAAAACTTGGAATGAATGTGAAAGACCCTAAAGGGGTTGAACAGCTCAGGATGGACCTCAACAGATGGGTGAATGGTCGGAGACATGACAGATGCCTCTAAACTTGGAAAAGTGCAAGGTGATGCCAAGCAAACCCCAAGTCAGGCTATTCACTATTGGGAATGCCTCTGGAAGTAATTGACTTGGAAAAGGATTTGGGTGTTCTGATTAGCAGAGACTTAAAGTTTTCCAAGCAGTGCATTGAAGTAGAGAAGAAAGCTCAGAAATTATTGGGCTATATTAAGAGGCAATTTAAGTATAGAAATAAGGAAATAGTCCTCACACTTTACAGTGCTCTGATATGGCCTCTCCTGGAGTATGCTGTTCAATTCTGGCCTCCAGCACTCAAGAAAGATATAGAGCGACTGGAAAGAGTACAAGCTAGGACTAAAAAGCTTATTCCATCTCTTAGAAGAATGAGCTATGAGGACCGGTTGAGAGCTCTTGATATCTTCCCGTTGGAAACACACAGACTACGAGGTCAGCTCATCGAAGTTTATAAAATACTTAATGGGTTTGACAATGTGGATTATAGCAAAATGTTTAGCCTCAATGTGAATACAACATGAAACCATGGCTGGAAATTAGAATTGAAAAGGCTCAGCACTAGTATCTGTGGAAACTTGTTCACATATAAGATCTGTTCTACCTGGAACAAACTTCCCTCCGAAATTGTAAACAGTTCTTCAGTAGAGCAGTTGTTGTTGTTGTTGTTGTTGTAGTTCCCCAGGCTGCCTGGCCGAACAGCCCCAAGGCCCCGAGCAAGGCCAAGGCCATAACCGAGTGCCCCCACAGAGCCCTCCCTGCCTACCACAATAAAGCCTGGATGACCGAAGCCACTCCATGGCGGGGAGCTGAGGAGGGTGCGGAAATGCCCGGGAAACCAAAGCCCCACCCAGGGCCCTGTGCCCCTCAGCAATTATGAAGAGAAAGTTGAGGGGCAAAGGAAAAATGTGACGCTTTGGCTTCCAATCTGCCAACCTCTAGGTTGGCAGATTGGGAGGTCAATCCACGGAAGAGACGCTGTCACTTGAGATCTAAAAAATATATAAGTAAAAGGAACAGTCAGAGTAAGCTATGGGTATGGCAGAGATCACTTAGCTCTCACTCCTAGAGGTAGGCAGATTGGAAGCCAAAGCGTCACATTTTTCCTTTGCCCCTCAACTTTCTCTTCATAATTGGTGAGGAGCACAGGGCCTTGGGTGGGGCTTTGGTTTCCCGGGCATTTCCGCACCCTCCTCAACTATGATAGACCAGCCCATCACCACACTAGAGCAGTTCAAGAAGAGAGTAGATAGTATTTTGCACACTCTGTAAAGAGTGTAGTGCACTAAACAGTCTCTCTCCTTCCACTTCGAGTATCTCCTCGGAATGGACAGCAAGGTCTCCGAGACACTAAATATTCCTTGTAGCTCCTTGTAACCCTCTCCCTCTCTCTCTCTCTCTCCAACCCCCTGACATTTTGCTCGCCCTCACACTTGCAATCATTCATATTTCATATTTCACCAATTATATATATTTGTCAGTTCATACAGGGTGGCGCAGAATTGTGTTACCTACCTGCCAGACATTGGCAACGCTGTCTGTCGATATATTTGTATAGCTAAACGGTAATCTACGTGAAGCGCATAATGGATATTTTATTTCAACAAACAGTATCTTCACAACCATTACATACATTGCCTTTTATAACACCCCCTTAAATGCAGAACAGATAGTAGAAGCTACTAGTATTTTTAAGTTATAATACAAAGAAACATATATGATTAATGATGAGTATAAGACGAAGTACGCACAATAACAGTTTAGTCACATAACATTGGCTAAGTTCATAGATACAGTAGAGCAGAATCTCCTGCACATCATGGGCTCAACATCAGTCCTCAACGTGTGCCCCCCACTGAAATTAGGTTACCCCCCCCCCCCCCCCCACACACACACACACACCTCACCTCAAACCTTTGCTAGAAACTCCACCTTGGATGATTCCGATGCTATTCCTCCCTCTCCACCCTACTCTCTCTTACTTATGCCTAATATCCTAATCTCTTCTAAAGATGTACTTTCTACCCTCTCTGGGCTTAACACTAATAAGGCGTACGGTAAGAACGGAGTTCCTCCTGTTGTTCTCAAAAACTGTGCTTCCGTGCTGACTCCCTGCCTAGGCAAACTCTTTCGTCTCTGTCTATCCTCTAACGTCTTCCCTTCATGCTGGAAGTTTGCTCACATTCAACCTGTCCCAAAGAAGGGTGACCGCTCTCAACCCTCCAACTATCGGCCAATTGCTCTCATCTCTTGTCTTTCTTAAGTTTTTGAAACTATTCTTGCTTCCAAATTTCTTAAGCATTTCTCTTCTCATAATCTGCTCTCAGATCGCCAGTATGGCTTCCTTAAGGGTCGCTCTACTGGTGATCTTCTTTCATATCTTACTAACTCTTGGTCATCCTCCTTTTGGGACTTCGGTAAGACTTTTTCTATTGCACTAGACATATCGAAAGCTTTCGATAGAGTCTGGCACAAATCTTTAATTTCTAAACTACCCTCCTTCGGTTTCTATCCCTCCATCTGTGCCTTTGTCTCTAATTTCCTTTCCGGCCGTTCCATAGCCGCGGTTGTGGACGGCCATTGTTCACTTCCTCACCCTATAAACTCCGGTGTTCCTCAGGGCTCTGTCCTATCTCCTATTCTCTTTCTAATTTTTATAAATTATCTCCTTAACTGTACCTTAATTCCCATCCATTCGTACGCAGACGACTCAACCTTACACTACTCCATTAGTTTTTCAGAATGCCCCAGCCAGCAATCCCTTAACGACAAACGTAATGAAGCTATAGAACTCTTAAATTCTGATCTAAATACCATCTCCAATTGGGGCAGAGAAAACCTTGTTACCTTTAATGCTTCTAAAACCCAATTTCTCCATCTATCTACCCGTCAGAATCTCCCAGCGGACTATCCCTTATTCTTCAACAATACAAAAATCAACCCTTCATCTTCTCTCAATATTCTTGGTGTCTCTTTTTCTTCTGCTCTCATTTGGAAGGACCATATTTCCAGTCTTGCTAAGGCAGCCTCCCAGAAGCTGGGTGTGCTCAACCACCTTAGAGGGTTCTTTTCCCCAGCACAGCTTCTTGCTCTGTACAGGGGCATAGTGCATCCTTGTATTGAGTATTGTTCACATGTGTGGGGAGGTTCCTCTCACACCGCTCTCCTAGACAAAGTTGAAAGGAAGGGATTTCGTATCATTAACTCCCGTCCACTCACCAACTCTCTGCAATCTCTCTCTCTCCGCCGCAATGTTGCATCTCTCTCGCTATTCTATCACTACTATAATAATCAGTGTTCCTCAGAGCTTTCCCAGTGCATACCACCTCCTTTACGTAGGGCACATGGTACCCGTCTTGCAACTCAATCCCACCCCTACTCTGTGCAACTCTCCAACCCAAGAGTGAAATGTTACTCTCAAACTTTCTTCTACTCAACAGCTGAGCTCTGGAACTCTCTCCCAGAATCAGTCTTTCCCTCTTCCTATGACTTAAATTGCTTCAAACTCTGTGTGTCCAGGCATTTTGGCTCGATCGTCTCTTGATTTTGGCCCTTGCACTCTTTCAACTATGGGGGAGGCACTCGCTATAGGCAATTCTGCCTTTTGCCTCCCTCAATCACATAGAAATAAAAAAATAAAAAATAAAAGTGATGACATTGGGGTATTATGGTCGTTATCCCGTTACGTCGTGCTCTCAACTCTGGAAGACAATTATCCCATCATCATCATCATTAGCATCATCCTCTTGGCATCATTTTCATCGTCATCATCATCATAGGGGAGGTGTGGCAGAGTGGTCTTGCCACTGGACTGGTAATCCAATGGACCCGGGTTCGAATCCCAATATGTCAATTGGGATGGAATTTGTACTGTACCTAGTTTCAGTGCATTACCACAGCACACCGAAATGCCAAAACAAAATACCCTCATTGTTCCCTGATTAAATAGCACTGTATGAATATTCCCATATTCAAAATATGCTACAGGGGGGCAATGCCTAGTGAGTTAATTGCTCAATAGGTGGCGTTCTGAGAGTGAAGGTCCGAGCCTGGGGAGTGAGACTGTGAAGCGCGGGGGCGAAGCAGCTTCAGAGATGGAGTTGGGTTCGAGCCGTGAATGGGTGCTTCGCATGTCTCACTCCCTAGACTGGAACTAAGACCTCACAGGCCTCACCGTGTTCAGCGGTAGAGTGTAAAGGCTATCAGCCTATGCCTGAGAGGGAGTAGTTGGAATATAGAAAAAAAAAAAAAAAAATCATCATCTTCATCATCAACATCATCATCATCGTCTTGGCATCATTTCCATCATACATAACTCCATTTTAATCTTTACTATATCATCATCCCTTATTTTTATATATAATTTTGTATTGGTCTTAGCATAATTTTCATCATCATCACCACCAATGTCATGCATCACCAACATAATTATTAGTAGTATTTTTTTAAGTATCATGTTCAACGTAATTAAGCTCACGGAGGGAGTGGTGGGTGGGGAGACAGCCTTCTGCTTTGCTAGACCTTCCACTTAGCAGCAAATTGTGTTAGCATTAAGTTGGGACTGCCTCGTAGGGACCGCAAGATCGGTGCAGTCTGTGTATCTATGTAACTCTACGTAACGCAATATCACTATAACTCACCATTCCTTATTATTAGCATCACTATCATCATAATTCACCTCACGATCATCACTACATCACTATCACTTTTAATTACCATCATAATTGTCACAATTAACCTCATCATCATCACTACATCTCACTTAATTACCATCATAATCATCACAATTCACCTCACCATCATCACTACATCACTATCACTTTTAACCTATTCTGTACCAGCGACGTAATTTTAATTTTATTGTAACTATATTTAGACAATTTTGAGCAGTTTAAGATGGATCTGTGGTAGTAAAAAGGGGTAAGTGAGATAGTTCGAAGCCTGTCTATTGTTGGAGGCCTTTTTAAACTGCAAAAAATAATCTAAAAGTAGCCAGAATAAAGTTAAAAAGATATAACCTGAGGGTTAATTGTCATCACTTTTAATTACCACACATACAGATTGAAGATAATTATCCCGTAATCGTAATGATGATGTGGTATAATGACTGTCGTTGGTCTCATCCCTCTCCCCGTCATTCATACACTCTCTGGTAAAATCGATGTGAGCGAGTTCTGCCAAGGTCACCCCTGCTGCTTCTGTCCTCCCCCCCTCCCCCCTTCACACACACACACACTCTCTCACTCACTCTCACTCTCTCTTCGTTGCCTCCCTTTTCCCCATCCCTTCCAAACTTTTTTACTCTCTCTTTCTTTTAGCGAGAGTAGATAACACAATGCACAGACAGATGACAAACTAACACATTTACACTAGCTTGTCCTACAAGGAATTTCCCCATTATCCGGCCATCATCCTACAAAGTATCAGCCAAATCGGTCGGTTATTTTATTTTATTTTATATTTTTAGTGAACCCAATTTTTGTGCTCGAAAGTTTTGAAAAACAGTGCCTCGAACCTAATATAGTCAGGGAATCTACAATACGACTGTGATAAACAGTTCCTCGAACCTAATATAGTCAGGGAATCTACAATACGACTGTGATAAACAGTTCCTCGAACCTAATATAGTCAGGGAATCTACAATACGACTGTGATAAACGCTAGTTCGATGATGTGTGTGTAAAATTAAGGCCTTATGGGCAGCAATAAAGCATTAGAAATACGGGTTTTGTAAAGCACTTATGTACCGGTGACGTAATTTTCGGTATATTCTGACAGCTATTAGATGATATTATTCAGCTTAGAAAGGACCTCTAGCAATTGAAAGGCTGCAGACTACCTCCTTTCATCGTTCTCACTACCACAGATCGTTCCTAAGCTGAATATAATCGTCTAATAGTTGCCAGAATGTGATGAAAAGGACGTCACCGGTACTGAACGGGCTAAAGCGGTAATCAATACAAAGTCCTATGTTGGGTGTCAGTGGGATTCTTACTTCATAACTCTTACTCAGGCAAATTGTGGTTGTTGTTGTTTGTTTTTTGTTTTGTTTTTGTAGCCACTGCCATGGGATTTTATTCGGCTTCGGAAGTACGTCCCCCCATTAGATTAAAACGTTTAAATGCTCTCACTATATCCCTATTCTCTTTCCCGTGAATTATCTTTAATTTTCGATCTTATAATGATACTTTGCAAACTTGTTATCCTGCATATGCATTACCTTTCTTTACTCTACACTTATATTGTCCTAAATTGTAATAGGCGCGGCCATAGTAACCGTATGTCCAACACTGATTCTTTTGTTTGATAGATAGATATTAGCCACAGTAACCATTAACCCCTTCTGTACCGTGCTGGCCTTTTAACTTCTTTCTGGATTAAATTAGACGATTGTATGTAGTGTAAGAAGGACCTATGTTATCCAGAGGGTGTATTGAGGTTGTATTTACCCCATGAGTCCTAGAGGTAGATTAGAAGTTAACCCGTTGAGCCCCGGCTAGTTATAATATTTTGTTCACCCCAGTCCCAAGCCATTTTCACTTCTTTTTTTTTGTTTGCTAAAATGGAAGACAAGGATGAGAAATGAAAAAAAAAAAAAAAAAATCACCTCGGACATTTTTTTTGGGGGGGGGAGCCTCAACAAAATTGGTTGAGCCAAAATGGAAGAGAATGGTGAGAAATGAAGACAAAAATAAAAAAAAACTCATTTCGGTCAATTGGGGGTTTCAATAGTTCGTCTCCCCCACATGACCACCCACCCGGGAGCACTAGGGTAAAAACTGAGTATGGCATTGTACGGCATACATCCTAAGGAGTGTCTCACATAAATCTCAAGCCTCTAGCTCCCATACGACCGGAGTAATGAAGGTTCAAAGTGGCGGTGAACTAAGGGTGTAAAGTATCCCCACTAAGCCCACCACCACCGGCCGCGCGGCTGTCTCGGCCCGCTCACACCTACTGGCCCGGCTCCCACACACACTACGGTACCTCCCCCTCCTATTCTCCCGCCATTTCCTACCTTACGAGCCACGTAAGTGTTTTTTATATGTCGGACACACGTGATGCGTCGCTGGGAGTTGGTGATCAAACACTGCCGACGCAACACGTGCGACGCTGGGTCTCACTGGGTTAAAGGAAATCGTCTAATGGTAACCAGAATATGATGGACTTTACGTGATCGTGGTGAAGGTCTATAGGATGTAGCCAGAACCCCTGAGTGGCAGGTATAATCCCTTAAGGTCGTTGCACACTGACACGAAAGCCCCTCCAGGCGAGTTCCCGACTCGAAATTTCAGCCTGATACAGCGAATCGGCAACATAATCGTAGATATCAGAAATTAGCCGTGAGTGACTCTCACGGTCCAAGCAACGTATCGTGGGTCGATACGAGATTTTGAGCTATTCAAAAGTTCGTGGGAATCCCCCGGCAACTGTAAAAAATCGTCTGAGTCTGGTCTCTATCACGAACTCGCCGTATCACAATTGTGTGGTCCGTATCATCAAAGACGTATGGTCCGTATCAAAGCCGTATGGCCCGTATCAACATCGTCTGGTGCGTAAGCCTGCCGTGTGGACCGTATCTCTTCCGTGCGGAAAATTGGCAATGGTCCAGTTGGCAACCGCGCGTCTAGCCTCAATCCGGTTGCACGTCTCACGGCGTCGATACGATTCTTCTGAGTTGTATCGCAGTCTTTTGGGTCATATCTTTTCCGTGGACTAGTTGTGTACCCTTCGCACGACTTTTCCTATCTTCTTCGTAGCATTCGTTTCTCCACCATATCGGCATCGCTAGAGTCTTATCAAGTCATGCGGATCTTAACCCGGGAGCTGCGGGGAGACTCTTAAGAGTTCCCCCGGCGCACTGCGGGAAGACTCTTAAGAGTCAGAGAAAATAAAAATCAACTTTTGACATCGAAAAAAAATATTTTTTTATATTTTTTTTTTTTTATTTTTTTTTTTGGCCCCTGGGCCATGCAAAATCTCAGTCCTCTACCTCCCCTCCTTCCCCACTTTCCTCCTCTCCTTCAGTTATCACCTATTTTCCCTGTTATTCCCTTATTCTGAGGTATATTTTCGTGCTAACATTAGAAATCCTGGAGGGTGTGGTCATCACTGATAGCAAGCGAGTGCAAGAGAGAGAGAGAGAGTATCGATCGACTGCGTCTCAGTGGCCTTGGGGGAAATTGGCGGGAAAGCAGATTGCCTCACCCATACATTATACAACTCGCGGGCTATATCTCCGATTTTGAAACGCTGTTTTCACTCGTTTTATTGTTGTTTCAGGTTAATACCTTTATAATCAACCCGATAAATATTAATGCTATTAATGGCACAATGAATATTTTAGTGACGGAAACACCTCAAATACGTCAGCACAGGGGGCCCATGCGCACTTCAGAGGTTAATTAAAGGTCGTTGCACACTGACACGACAGCCCCTTCAAGACTGGTACGAACACCCACGACACATACAAATCCTGTGTTTTGCCGAATTTACTAGAGATCGCGGCGAAAATGGCTGGCATCGTTAGAGTCGTATCTCTACCGTATCTCTTCCGCACGACTTGATAAGACTCTAGCGATGCCGATAAGGTGGAGAAACGAATGCTACGAAGAAGATAGGAAAAGTCGTGCAAAGGGTACACGACTAGTCCACGTAAAAGATACGACCCAAAAGACTGCGATATGTTACGCTGGCCAGCTTGCCAGAATGCACTCATAACTCGCTAGCGCTCGCCAGGGCAGTGAAATGGGCTACAATAATCGTAGAACGATGTTCTTTCTTTCATAGAGTTCATGTTGTCACAGACAGATCAGTGGTGGTCTTTATTCTTGTCTGTGACACTTGGAGGTATTTTATATCATTGATAGAATATAAGATGCATTGTGTGAAGTTGTAGGGAGAAAGAGAGCGAGCAGCGTGGTGGTAGTGTGTGCGTGTGTATGTGCGTGTGCCTTCCCTCACTCGCGCGGGCTTTCCCACGCCCTTGATTGGCTGGCGGGCCTGGCTACGTCATAGGATGCTTGCTCTTCATGACGTAGTGGTCTGTGATTGGAGGCCGCTGTCCTGGGAGGGTGGTGCGGGGCTCCTGCCCGCGTTTCTCCTGCAGAACTTGGCACAGCGTGCTTGGTCCTACATGTCCTTTGCAATCTGTCCCCCATATAACCCCCTATACTACTTTCTCTCTCTCTCTGAACTTCTTCCTTTTCATACTTCTCTCTTTATTCAATTACTTATCCCTTCTGGTTCTGCATACGACTTTCATAGTCGGCAAGTCGTATTACCAGCACCAGCTCTCCATATATGTTTGCACTAGTTTTAGGGATTATTAGAGTCATAGTCATATGGTAGCCTAGTGTTGGGGTGCTTCTAATTATTGAGCTGTTCTTTCCCATTATTTAATGCTAGACAGTGGAAGGTATCTTTGGTCGTTGTCTGAGTTATGTATGTGGCAAGTCAGAGCCTGTACAACATCGACGAAGCTAGCTAGCCTGTAACCCTTGTGCATATTTTCCTTTGTGAGTGTAGCAGTATACAGGTAAAGGGCTTTTGCCTACTCTTACCTGTATGATTGCTACCTCATTTTGTTGACCTTTGTGGAGCGCCAGGGCAAAACCAGATACTAGAGATCTGGACTTACCAAGAGAGCCTCCAAGTCACTTAACGTACCATAAGGGAAATCTGTTCAAGGGGAGACAGTAGGCTACGAGCATGCTTGCGCTCTGCCTAGTTTCCTGATACCTTTTATACCACTGCTAGACTTTATTTGTGAGAAAGACAGCATTGTGTTTATTAACTTTCATTGTGTATGCTTTAGGAATTATTCACGCCTTATTTTAGCCTAGGTTGATGCATAGTGCACAACCCAGTTTGGCTGTTACGTTGGCTAAGGAAGTACTGTTTTTGAGTGGTTATTATTAGTGCTGTCACAGAGTTGTTGCACTCCCTTGTTATATATATGTATCCTACTTATTGGTGTATTTAAGATACATGCTTTGGTGTCCTGCCCCTACATTATTTCTGTTCTATATTTTTTTTTTTTTTTTTTTTTTTTTTAAGAGACAATGAACGGAGGAAGGAAAAACACAGATAAAACAAAAAGGTCCATGTGCCTAAAGGCATCCTCCATTCATAAAATGTTTGTAACAACTGGAATTAAACATTTGTTGATTGTAAGTTTGTGGAAAGCAATTCGAGGGAAGTGAATTCCAAAGAGTAGTAGCTCTGGGGATAAATGAATTCTGATAAGCAGAAGTTCTGCATTGTGGAGGAGAAAGTGTAAATTCATGGGCGCTCTCAGCTGCCCTAGTTCTACGGGGAAAGATGTGGAGAGGCGGCACAATTGAAGCAAGTTCCTCGGAACAATTGCTGTGAAAATATCTGTAGAATAATGCAAGGATGTAACGTTTCTCGTATGGCTAATGTAGGAAGGTCCTGTGTGATTGCAGGGTTATTGATTAATCTAATAGCTTTATTTTGAATTTTGTCCAACTGCCTCAATGCAACCACTCCACTTCCACCCCACAGAGGTGAACAGTAATCCATCTGAGAGCGCACATGACTTTTATATATTACGGCCAACTGCTCGTCAGTGAAGATTCTCGAACTCTGTACAGGAGTCCCAGTTTTTTAGAGGCATTCTTAGCAATGCTTCTAACATAATGTGTCCAGCTCAAGTTAGTAGTTAATGTTACACCGAGAATGTCAATACTAGGGGAAGTGGGAATATTTACATCATTAAAAAATATATGGGAGTCAGTGAGATTCTGTCGGTTAGAAAATTGAATGTACTTGGTTTTCTGTGCATTAAAGGAAACTAGATTCTCTTGTCCCCATTCATTAATTCTAGAAAGGTCCTGGTTCAGAGAAATTGCAGTGTTTATTTTTGAATTTATAAGATCGGGTTGGGTGAAAGAATTGGTAAATGTGAAGGAACTGTGGAGTGTTGAGTCATCTGCGTAGGAATGTATTGGATTATGAGTGGTAGATATGAGATCATTGATATGAATGAGGAACAGAGTTGGGGCCAAAACTGATCCCTGGGAACACCAGCATTTATTGAGTGAAATTGAGAATAAAGGCCATCTACCATTACACATATTTTTCTGTTATGAAGATAAGAAATTAGTGGAACTAATGATGCAAGGCCGTAGTGTGACATCTTCGACAATAAGGATTGATGCCAGACTCTATCAAATGCCTTTGATATATCCAGTGCTATTGTATGTGTTTCACCATGTTGGTCTGTAGCTTGGTTGATTTGATTAACGAGCATCTTAGAGCATCAGACCTTTTCAGAAGATTCCATATCTGATTGCTGTAGGACTAGACTTCCAGTGTTTTCATAGAGCATTGAAGAGTTTAGTGTTGAGTACTGACTCACACTAAAGTTAACGTAAGCATATATTCCTTTATTAAATCTTATGATAGTTTATTCAAGCATTGTTATTACTTTAGAGCATTTTCGTAACGTAAGTACTCCTGTTGTGAGTTGGCTTTGCCGTCACCGGAAAGCCTTTGTAGAAGTGCACTAAAACCCAGTTAATTGATACCCCGTTATCCAGTAGATTAACTCTGGAGGGTTTTAAGTGTTTTTGTTCACCGGCATAATAGTTCGAGGGTTTGGAATTAGCGTACCGTTGTTGCAGATATAGCCTATCATCTAGTCCATTATTAAGTGCCCTTGTTTATTTCGTAGTGCCGGTCGTAACAAATGGCGACCTTAGACCAGAATATAGTGAACTGAATATTGCATTTTTTTTTTTTGAGAAATCTTATTGCCATTTGGGGTTGAATTTATTTCTCGCATTGTTGGCAGTAGACATTGTTTTGAGGATACATAGAACTTGTTGGAGTTATTGGTGACCTAGTATTGCACTCAAGAACATCTTCGAATATTTTTTGGTGAATAAAGCTATGCAAGAGTTTGGCTACTTTTGTCTTGACTGAGAATTTTTGTTGTTGACTCCATCATGTCACTGGATGGGTCTGAGCATAGTGAGGGCACAGTGCGAGAGGCAGGCGAGGAGGTGGAGAAGGTGGAGTTGTTAAGTGGCGTTCGGGTGGTGAACAATGAGGAGGATGCTCGGATATTTTTGGATGAGCCTGTGTCAGCGGATCGTGTGTCGGGGCTAGACCGGTACGGACTGGAGTGTGTGGCCACGGTCTTAGGGTTTTCCGGTACTAGCGGTTTGTCGAGAGGTGAGCTGGTTGCCTGTGTGCTGGGTGGGGTGCATGGGGGTTCGGGTGGAGCGGGAGCTGGGGCACCTTCGTCCCAGCCCCCATTCCACTCAACTCCTATTGTGGCGCCCCCTCGGGCTCCGGAGCCGGATACGTACCCGCAGGCCGATGCCCGCTGGCGGTTGGGTATGCCTCTAGGTGATTCACGGGGTGGGTCCCCAATAGTAGCACCCCCTCCTCAGGGTTTGTCTTCCGAGATATTGTTTCAGCTCGAGCTCGCCAAACTTGAGCAGCGGAAGTATGAGGCTGAGCTCGAGCAGCGAAAGCATGAGGCTGAGCTCAGGCAGCAGCAGCGAGAGGCTGAGCTCGAGCAGCGAAAGCATGAGGCTGAGCTTAGGCAGCGAGAGGCTGAGCTTAAATTTGAGTCTGAAAGGTATTGTGCCGATGTTGATCTAGAGAAAACTCGTGTAGAGGTGACAAGGAACCGGGTCGTCCAGGGGGGTCGAGCCCATGCCCAGTCCCTGTTGCATCTACTAAAGTTGGTCCCAGTGTTTGATGAGTTAGGAGTTACCAAATTTTGTCTCCGGTTCGAGAAAAAGTGCCAGGAGCACCAATGGCCCGAGGAGAAGTGGGCAGCCCTTGTTTCGTCACGTTTGACGGGGAAAGCACTCAAGGCGTACGATGCTTTGCCCCTAGATTCCTGTGTGAATTACGAGTTGTTAAAAGAGGCTGTCCTGAGGGCGTATGAGCTACAGCCAGAGACCTATAGGCTGAAGTTTAGGGCAGTTCCAAAAAGAAAGGAGAGTACTTTCCAGGAACACGCTAGAGAGCTGTCAGATGCATTTGAAAATTGGTTAAGGTCGGAGAAGGCAACTACTTTTGATTCAGTAAAACAATTAGTGTTGCTGGAACAATTTTTTAAATGTACTGACAGTAACTTGACTCTTAACCTTAAAGAAAAGCGACCGAAAACTCTACAAGAGGCGGCTGAGCTGGCTGACCTCAGGTTGTCATTGATTCGCGGGTGCGGGTCTGCACAGAGAGCTGAGGCAGGTAACAAGGGGCGTACCACTCCACACCCCCCGAATTAATGACACAAACAATTATCCATTCAAGAGTACTGTTGCCAATTATGAACTCAAGTCGAAACCCTTCCCGTTTAAGAAAGGCCAGGGCCCTTCCTCACCTCAGAGGAAGTCCAAGAGTGAAGTGGAGTGTTTCAAGTGTCATAAGAAGGGGCATATTGCGCGCTCATGTCCGAGCGCACCGCCTACAGCAGTGGTGTCACTAGTGAGCAACATTGACGTGTCTTTGAGGTCTTCCGCGTTTGCCCGGGGTAAACAGTCGGTTGCGAAGTCATCGCCGGTGCAGAAGCAGCAGGAGGGCTCGTCACCCGTCCGTGATGTTTTTTGTGGTCATAGGGGGCACGGCACTGTGAGGTGGGCTGGTGTGAGGCATAGGCTTGAGTTGTTGCATGATACGGGCGCTTCCCAGACACTTGTTAAGAATTTCACTGGCAAGCCAATTAACGTGGCTCGGGTTGTGGTGGTTCAAGGCATCAATGCTACGCGGTCTTACCCGCTGGTTAGAGTGGAGCTTGAGGTAGACGGTGTGACACGGGAGTTGGATGTGGGTGTGGTGGAGAAATTGCCAGTTGAGGGGGTCGACCTCCTTCTCGGCAACGACTTTGCGGTGCCCACTTCCGAGGTTCCACCCTTAGTCGTTGCCGAGAGGGCGGCCGACACGAGTAGGGAGGGGCAAGAGGGGCTCGAGAGATCTCAGTCCGCTCAGGTGTCACAGTCTAGTACCCAAGTTGCAGACCAGCGGAGGAAGGGTCGGAAGGAGAAAGTCGAGGCTGGTGGTCGGGTTGAGAGTTTGGACCCAGCGACACTCCTTGGTGACTCAGTACTTTACCCAAAGTTAAGCTCCGGAGTGGCCCCAGAACCTGTCCCCCCTAGTGACATGGTAGGGCGTGATGGCACTCCGCGACAGAGTAGTTCCCAGGGACAACAAGAAGATCTTAGTCTTGAGAGTTATGGGAACGGGGCTATTGAACTCGATGAGGACGGGGAAGCATGTCATGTGAACCTGTTAAAAGAGTTTGTGAGGCAACCACCTGAGCAGCCTACTGTCCCTGTGTTGGTCTGCAGCGGCCAAGGTGGAGAAGGAGAGGGGGGCAGTGGGCACAGGTGGAGGAAAGTTGGGATTGTCATGTCTCGGCGGAGCAGTGGGCGGGGGACACGAGTCAGGTGGCTGTGGAAGCGCTAGAGCACCTGCCTGAGCAGCAGTGTGAAGCGCTCCAGCACCTGCTCGGTTCATACCCCACTGTTTGTGCCGAGCACCCAGGCCTCACAACTCATGCGGTGCACGATGTTCCGCTGGCAGGTCACTTGAGTGTTAGGAAACCATTGGCCTCGTTGTTTCAGTGGTTCAAGGTGGGCGACGAGGCTTTGGCATGGTTGTCAGGTCAGGGTCGACCCATGGCTGCTAAGGGTGGTGGTCAGAATCAGGACATTGAGCAGATTGGTGAGGTTGGGTGTGGAGTGGATGCGCCCGGTCGTCGCATAGCCTCCCAATGCTGCTCTAGTCGAATGCAACAGCCCTACCATAGACCGACTGTATCTGGCCGTGTCGCTGAAGGCGGTGATGCTGCGCAGGCAGATGTAGTCGCAAGGAATGCGGGGGTGCGCATGTACGGTATCGGCGGGGAAGCCTTAGCAATTATGAACTATGGGAGTGACTGCACAGGTGGTACTGATTGTCCCTCTCATGACCTGGCTGTTCTAGGGACAAAGGTGGAGAAGGAGAGAGACTATAGTGTAGAGAAACTGCGGTCTCGGCTGGGTTGTGGGAGGGCAATGAGCATGTTGTTTTTCGAGATAAGTTGCAACCTCTTGTTCCTAAGCGCCAAGAGAAGTTGTTTACTAGGCTGTGGCAGTACATCCGTATGTTTGTTGATTCTCCAGGCCTGATGTACGGGGTAGAATCCGACATGGAGGCTGGAGACAGTGCAAGGCTCAAAGTGGCTCCCTACCGTATAAATCCTGCTCGACAGCCTGTTGTGAAAGCAGAGCTGGACTACATGTTGAAAAAGGGTCTGAGGGATAAGGGATATCGTGAGGGGTCGTTGCCAGTAACTTTGCAACCTGAGTTAAGTGGCAAGATCCGTGTGTATGTTGATTGCAAGAGTGTTGGTGCAGCATCCCTGACAGACGCCTATGCCTTACCTAGAGTTGACAACACCATAGACCGCATCGGGGCTGCCTCGTTAATCACTAAGGTAGAACTAGTGAAAGGTTATTGGCAGGTCCCGTTGCCGGAAAGAGCGAAGAGAAGTGCCAGTCTTGTGATGAACTGGGCAGTTTATCAGTGTCAGGTGTTATTTTGCTGCTGGAACACAAGTTGGATGTGTGGCATGTTAAGGGCACTGATAATGTTGTGGCTGATTGTTTGTCATGGGAGGGTATGTATTAAGGAGCACCCTCGCCGTTCAGTCAGTGGTTGTTTGAGAGTGGAGAAAAATTAGGCTTGCCCCTGTAGTGCAATGCCGCCAAAAACACTATTAAAAATATAATAACCTCACATAAAAACTCTTTCTTTTTGATAGTATATAAGTGCAGTATATCACAGCAAGAATCTAAGACACTCTGAGTTGTTGTCTTAGTAGGCTAGGCTTGGTGAAGCTTGCTCGTTGAGCGTGATATCATTATTATGATGCTATTATTTTGGGGAAGTGTTGTGCAGATTTTGTTTTATAATGCAGTGTTTTATGTTTGTGATCGTGCCTTGTTTTCACAACTTGGGAGAGTAGCTGGGTGATGTGGGGTTGGTGGGCATTCTGTCTGGTCAGATGAGGAGTTCACCTGAGGCTGAAACGTCCCACATCTTGGGCGGGGTGTTACGCTGGCCAGCTTGCCAGAATGCCCTCGTAACTCGCTAGCGCTCGCCAGGGCAGTGAAATGGGCTACAATAATCGTAGAACGATGTTCTTTCTTTCATAGAGTTCATGTTGTCACAGACAGATCAGTGGTGGTCTTTATTCTTGTCTGTGACACTTGGAGGTATTTTATATCATTGATAGAATATAAGATGCATTGTGTGAAGTTGTAGGGAGAAAGAGAGCGAGCAGCGTGGTGGTAGTGTGTGCGTGTGTATGTGCGTGTGCCTTCCTTCGCTCGCGCGGGCTTTCCCACGCCCTTGATTGGCCGGCGGGCCTGGCTACGTCATAGGACGCTTGCTCTTCATGACGTAGTGGTCTGTGATTGGAGGCCGCTGTCATGGGAGGGTGGTGCGGGGCTCCTGCCCGCGTTTCTCCTGCAGAGCTTGGCACAGCGTGCTTGGTCCTACATGTCCTTTGCAATCTGTCCCCCATATAACCCCCTGTACTACTTTCTCTCTCTCTGAACTTCTTCCTTTTCATACTTCTCTCTTTATTCAATTACTTATCCCTTCTGATTCTGCATACGACTTCCATAGTCGGCCTGTCGAATTACCAGCACCAGCTCTCCATATATGTTTGCACTAGTTTTAGGGATTATTAGAGTCATAGTCATATGGTAGCCTAGTGTTGGGGTGCTTCTAATTATTGAGCTGTTCTTTCCCATTATTTAATGCTAGACAGTGGAAGGTATCTTTGGTCATTGTCTGAGTTATGTATGTGGCAAGTCAGAGCCTGTACAACATCGACGAAACTAACTAGCCTGTAACCCTTGTGCATATTTTCCTTTGCGAGTGTAGCAGTATACAGGTAAAGGGCTTTTGCCTACTCTTACCTGTATGATTGCTACCTCATTTTGTTGACCTTTGTGGAGCGCCAGGGCAAGACCAGATACTAGATATCTGGACTTACCAAGAGAGCCTCCAAGTCACTTAACGTAACATAAGGGAAATCTGTTCAAGGGGAGACAGTAGGCTACGAGCATGCTTGCGCTCTGCCTAGTTTCCTGATACCTTTTATGCCACTGCTAGACTTTATTTGTGAGAAAGACAGCATTGTGTTTATTAACTTTCATTGTGTATGCTTTAGGAATTATTCACGCCTTATTTTAGCCTAGGTTGATGCATAGTGCACAACCCAGTTTGGCTGTTACGTTGGCTAAGGAAGTACTGTTTTTGAGTGGTTATTATTAGTGCTGTCACAGAGTTGTTGCACTCCCTTGTTATATATATGTATCCTACTTATTGGTGTATTTAAGATACACGCTTTGGTGTCCTGCCCCTGCATTATTTCTGTTCTATATTAACGAGCATCTTAGAGCATCAGACCTTTTCAGAAGATTCCATATCTGATTGCTGTAGGACTAGACTTCCAGTGTTTACATAGAGCATTGAAGAGTTTTGTGTTGAGTACTGACTCACACTAAAGTTAACGTAAGCATATATTCCTTTATTAAATCTTATGATAGTTTATTCAAGCATTGTTATTACTTTAGAGCATTTTCGTAACGTAAGTACTCCTGTTGTGAGTTGGCTTTGCCGTCACCGGAAAGCCTTTGTAGAAGTGCACTAAAACCCAGTTAATTGATACCCCGTTATCCAGTAGATTAACTCTGGAGGGTTTTAAGTGTTTTTGTTCACCGGCGTAATAGTTCGAGGGTTTGGAATTAGCGTACCGTTGTTGCAGCCTATCATCTAGTCCATTATTAAGTGCCCTTGTTTATTTCGTAGTGCCGGTCGTAACAGATACAACTCAGAAGAATCGTATCGATGCCGTATCAACGTGCAACTGGATTGAGGCTAGACGCGTGGTTGCCAACTCGACCGTTGCCAATTCTCCGCACGGAAGAGATACGGTCCGCAGGCAGGCTTACGCACCAGACGACGTTGATACGGGCCATACGGCTTTGATACGGACCATACGTCTTTGATGCGGACCACACGATTGTGATACGGCGAGTTCGTGATGGAGACCAGACTCACACGATTTCTTACAGTTGCCGGGGGATTCCCATGTATCAGGCTGAAATTTTGAGTCGGGAACTCGCCTGGAGGGATTTTCGTGTCAGCGTGCAACGACCTTAACTGCAGCAACCTGTTGATGGCTGGGGGTGCATTGTTTTAAGGGGAGGTTTGGTTTTGATGGACTGCCTTCTCCATTATGTTAGGCCCATTAGTTATGAAATTTTGAGACGTTTACTACATCAGTTTGGTGATTTTAAGACCTTTTGTGCTATTTAGGTGTCGAGTTTTTCCTAGCGAGCGATGTCGACCCTGTAATTTAAGAGGAACCAGCCTTTGCCCGGGACATTTTTCTACCGAAAAATGTAAACATATATCTCGAAGAGGGGATTTGGGGGTATTTTAGAAAGCTTGATAGAGGTCTTGGGAGGAAACTAAAAATAATATATAAATAAATAAGCATATGCACAAACAAATACAAATAAGCATATGCACAAACAAATACAAATAAGCATATGCACAAACAAATACAAATAAGCATATGCACAAACAAATACAAATAAGCATATGCACAAACAAATACAAATAAGCATATGCACAAACAAATACAAATAAGCATATGCACAAACAAATACAAATAAGCATATGCACAAACAAATACAAATACATACAAATTTGGCCTTGAGCCTTTTATCACATGACTTGAACACAATATTCATATACCTGTATATATATTTTATGAACAAACCTTCTAATATCACTTTCTCTCAGGGTCTTGCTTTCATCTCCTTTATAATATATCATAAGCAGCATTTATTATTTCCCTTCATGCATTAAGGGGGGGGGGGTTATCTATTTAGTTATTTATCTATTTACGTATTATTATTATAGTTTCCTCCCTAGACCTCCATTAAACTTACAAATTCATCCCCTAGAACCCCCTTCTATATAAATTTGTACATGTTTCGGTAGAAAAGTGTCCCGGCCGAAGGCCAATTCCTCCAAAATTACATGCTCGCTTTCGCTCGCCAAGAAACAAATTCGACACCTAAATGGCACGAAAGCATTTATACTTGACAAAGACATGGGGCAAAAGGTGTTAATATCACCAAATTAATAAGTTGAGCGTATTAAAATGTAACCCTTAATCAATTTTTTTTTTAAATAACAAGATAAATTTGTAAACAAATGTATAGAAACGTGTCCCGGCCGAAGGTCGATTACTGCTATATTACAGGTTCGTTATCACTTGCAAGGATATAAATCGACTCCTAAATTGTGCGAACTTCTTAATATTGACAAAGAAATGGGGCGAAAGGTTTCAAATTCCACAAACTAATATGGCGAACAAATCTCAAAATTAATGGGCCTCCAATATATCTCCAACTTGCTATCATTCCTGCCCTCCCTCACTCTCTCATATCAACAGCCCCGTCTCCTAATCACTCCTCCAATATATCTCCAACTTGCTATCATTCCTGCCCTCCCTCACTCTCTCATATCAACAGCCCCGTCTCCTAATCACTCCTCCAATATATCTCAACTTGCTATCATTCCTGCCTCTCCACTCTATATATCAACAGCCCCGTCTCCTAATCACTCCTCCAATATATCTCCAACTTGCTATCATTCCTGCCCTCCCTCACTCTCTCATATCAACAGCCCCGTCTCCTAATCACTCCTCCAATATATCTCCAACTTGCTATCATTCCTGCCCTCCCTCACTCTCTCATATCAACAGCCCCGTCTCCTAATCACTCCTCCAATTCCCTTCCATGGACATTCCTTTCGATTCCAGGCTTTAGTTTAGTTTTCCCCTTTCGGATTTTTGTTTGCCTGTGTTTGGAAATCATTTTACGATTTATCCTGTTATCATGTTTTCGTTAAATGTTGCGATTTATTTCGTTTGTATGTTCCTTTGTCCCTGTTTCGATTATAAGGGGTACGGTTTATTTATTGGTCGATATATTTTATTAATTTTATTTATTATGTTTTGTTTCCTCCCTAGACCTCTATCAAGCTTAAACATACAGCCCAAAGATCCCCTTTCTAGATAAATGTGTAAATTTTTCGGTAGAAAAATGTCCTGGGCGATGGCTGGTTCCTCCTAACTTACAGGCTCGCTATCGCTCGCCAGGATAAAATCGACAGCTCAATGCAACGAAAGCTCTTATTAATGAAAAATAAATGGGGCGAAAGGTCTTAAACACCAAACTAATGGGTCGAACGTATTAACATTTGAAATCTAATGGGCTTAAGCATGAGGGTAAAGGGGGGCCAGGAAAAACAACCATCTCCCCTCAATGTATCTTTATTTGTCATTATCTATAAAACTTTGCTTTTGTTTCTATGTTGTTTTGTATTGCATGTTACGATGTATTCTTTCATGTATTCTTTGTTATTGTATGTCACGATATATTCTTCATGTGTATATTCTTTGTTATTGTATGTCACGATATATTCTTCATGTGTATATTCTTTGTTATTGTATGTCACGATATATCTTCATGTGTATATTCTTTGTTATTGTATGTCACGATATTCCATGTGTATTCTTTGTTATTGTATGTCACGATATATTCTCATGTGTATTCTTGTAGTATGTCACGATATATTCTTCATCTATGTTATTGTATGTCACGATATTCTCATGTGTATATTCTTGTTATTGTATGTCACGATATATTTTCATGTGTATTTCTGTTATGTATTCACGATATATTCTTCATGTGTATATTCTTTGTTATTGTATGTCACGATATATTCTTCATGTGTATATTCTTTGTTATTGTATGTCACGATATATTCTTCATGTGTATATTCTTTGTTATTGTATGTCACGATATATTCATGTGTATATTCTTTGTTATGTATGTCACGATATATCTTCATGTGTAATTCTTGTTATTGTATGTCACGATATAGCATGTGTATATTCTTTGTTATTGTATGTCGATATATTCTTCATGTGTATATTCTTTGTTATTGTATGTCACGATATATTCTTCATGTGTATATTCTTTGTTATTGTATGTCACGATATATTCTTCATGTGTATATTCTTTGTTATTGTATGTCACGATATATTCTTCATGTGTATTCTTTGTTGTATGTCACGATATATTCGTCATGTGTATATTCTTTGTTATTGTATGTCACGATATATTCTTCATGTGTATATTCTTTGTTATTGTATGTCACGATATATTCTTCATGTGTATATTCTTTGTTATTGTATGTCACGATATATTCTTTATGTGTATATTCTTTGTTATTGTATGTCACGATATATTCTCATGTATATCTTGTTATTGTATGTCACGATATATTCTTCATGTGTATATTCTTTTGTCCCTGTTTCTATTTCATTTATCTGTACTTGTCATCATCTTTAGAACTATATTTTATGTTTCTAATGTATTCTTCTACCAATTATTTTGTTTATATCACTATCTATTCTTCTTTTGTACATTTCTTATCCATGTTTCGATATCATATATCGATATTTGTCATTATCTGTAGAATTTCCTTTGTCTTTCTATGTTCTCATCTCTCTTATTCAATCGAACTCATCTTTTCAAATTCTCCTCTCTTTGGAACTTATTTTGTGATTCTGTACCCTCTCCTTGGAATGATTGCCACTCTCTTTGAACTCTCTCTCTCTCTCTCTCTCTCTCCTTATTTGGCCGTTTTTCTCTCTTTCCTTTCATCACCCCCTCCCTCCTATTATCTCCTCTCTTTCTCTTTCCTCTCTTTCTTCTCTCGTGTCTGTCTCTCTTTCCTTTCATCACTACCCCCTTCATATTCTCTCCTCTCATTCTCCGTCTTCTCTTTCTTCTCTCGTTTCTCTTTATTACCTTTCATCACTTCCCCACTCATATTCTCTCCTCTCATTATATTTCCTCTCTCTTTCTTCTCTCGTTTCTCTCTCCTACTTCTCTCCACCCATTCTCTTTCTTCTCTCTCTCTCTCTCGTCTCTCTCTCTCTCTCTCTCTCTCTCTCTCTCTTTCTTCTCTCTCTCTCAGAGGTCTGTGTGGTCTGTGTATCTATGTAGCTCTCTCCTATCATAATTTCCCTACTTCTCTCTTCTCTCTCTCTCTCAGTCTCCTCACTCAGAGGTGTGTTTTTATCTATGTAGCTCTCTCTCCTATCATCACCCCTTCCCTCCTACTTCTCTTTCTTCTCTTTCTTCTCTCTCTCTCTATCTCTCTCTCTCTCTCTCTCTCTCTCTCTCTCTCTCTCTCTCTCAGTCTCTCTCTCTCTCAGAGGTGGCGACTTCAATTTACCTGTGACCATGTGGGGAGATAGTATTACTTCACACTCTGGACAAGACCTGTATGCAAACTTGCAAGAGAGTTCGCTATATCAATTTGTTAGATCTCCAACCCGTGGAAATAATGTCCTTGACCTTGTACTTTCAATAAAAGAAGAGTTAATAGAGAATTTGAATGTCGATGATGAATTCAGTAACAGCGACCATCGTATGATAACTTTCAGTTTAAAGTTTACTAGTAACGAACCAAATAGTAGCATCGAGAAAGTCCCTAATTTCAAGCAAGCAAACTTACGTAAACCTAGAGCAATGTTTAAAGAAACTGACTGGAGCTTTTTAATTAACAATAACGACATAAATACATCTTGGGAATCATTCGCAAACACTTACCTAAAAGCAGTGCAAGACTGCATACCATCAAAAGTACGGCGTACAGGCCATAATGATAAGCCCAAATGGTGGAATAAAGATATTTCAAACTGTCTGCTTGCTAAAAAGTTTGCTAATGATAGATTAAAATCCCCACAAAATGACGAAGAACGGGTGAAATTTGTAGAACTACGACGCAAAGCCAAAAGGTTAATTAAGCAAAGTAAAAAGACCCTGGAGTTACATGTTGCGAATCAAAGTAAAACAAACCCAAAAGAATTCTATAGTTATATCAGAATGAAGAGAGTAGTTACTTCAACTGTAGAACCGTTAGTCGATGAAAATGGAGAATATACCAAAGATGAAGTACAAATGAGTAATGCCCTCAATACCTTCTTTGCATCAGTTTTTACAACAGAAGACCTTATTGATATCCCTACAGCATCGCCGATTCAGATAGATAATTCTGATGTTCTAAGCAATATCACCATTACAGAGAGAGAAGTATTGAAATGTTTAGATAAACTCAAGGTAAATAAAACGCCCGGACCTGATAGAATCTCACCTCCAGTTCTCAAGGAAGCTAAGGATGAGCTCTCCAAACCACTGACATTGCTATTCAATAAATCCTTGCAGTCTGGAACTATGCCTGATCAGTGGAAGCTAGCTAACGTAACACCGATTTTTTAAAAAGGCAGCAAATCCCTACCCAGTAACTATCGTCCAATTAGCTTAACCTCAGTTGTATGTAAAATGCTAGAAACGCTCATAAGAGACAGACTCGTAAATCACTTAGAGGAAAACAACATACTTAGAGATACTCAACACAGCTTTCGTAGCAAACGTTCCTGTTTAACAAATCTCTTAGACTTCTTCCACGATATCCTCAATCTCTATGATGAGAGTAAAGCTGTAGATATTATATACCTTGATTTTCAAAAGGCCTTTGACAAAGTTCCCCACAAACATTTACTGCTAAAACTAAAAGCGCATGGAATACAAGACGGTGTGTTGAAATGGATAGAAAATTGGCTCAGCGACAGAAAGGAAAGAGTAGTCATAAACGGTAAGGCATCTAAATGGACCAATGCAAGTAGCGGGGTACCCCAGGGATGGTACTAGGACCAATTATCTTTCTAATTTACATCAACGACATAGATGAGGGTCTCCACCTGTACAATCTCAAAATTTGCAAATAGCGTACTCTCAAAAGAACAAGTTGACGATATGCAACACAATCTAGATAAGTTGTCACGTTGGGCCCAAATTTGGCAAATGAGTTTCAATGCGGATAAATGTAAAGTACTACATATCGGATACCAAAATGAGAAAGCAAACTATTCGATGAATGGCACTCAGCTTAAGAATGTAAACAGAGAAACCGATCTGGGAGTAACAATATCGAGTAACCTAATACCGAGTCAACAATGTTCAGAAGTTGTTAAGAAAGCAAACAAAATAATTGGCTTTATAGGCAGGTCATTTGAGCATAAATTCAAAGAAGTTATCCTAACCCTTTACAATTCCTTAGTCCGCCCTCTTCTGGAATACTGCGTTCAATCCTGGTGCCCTTATTACCAAAAAGATATAGACAAGCTAGAACAAGTTCAACGTAGAGTTACCAAAATGATACCTAGCCTAAAGAACAAACCATACGAGGAGCGTCTTAAAGAATTAAATCTATTTCCTTTAACCCAGCGCAGATTAAGAGGCGACTTAATTCAAGTGTTCAAAATCATCAAAGGCATCGACAATATGAACTGTAGTAAGTACTTCACTATCGACCAATCTAATTACACGCGGGGAAACGTTTGCAAAATTATCGGTATATCTATTAACTCGCACGAATCTAAGAATTTCTTCTTCAATCGAGTTGTCAACTTGTGGATTGGGCTTCCCCGAGACGTTATAGACTGCAGCACCGTTGATTCATTCAAACTTCGCCTATACAAATATCTTGCATCAAACCCGCGACTAACTGCGTTTGTAAATTAATAACTTTATTTTATCCCCCCCTCAGTTACTAACCCCTCTGTCCCCTACTAACTTCATAATCCTGCCACGGACATTAGTTCCAGGGCAGTAGTTCCCTTTCCAATGTTCCCTTACCTACTCTAAACCACTGTTTGGACAATTGATCCTCAGTGTTTTGGAGGACAAGCAGCCTAGAAGGGTCACCAGATCTGTTGTTGCTTGATTTCCTTTGTACTTTGTAGGTCTGTGTGGTCTGTGTATCTATGTAGCTCTCTCTCCTATCATCACCCCTTCTCTCCTACTTTTTTGTTTTTCTCTCTCTCTCTCTCAGTCTCTCTCTCTCTCTCTCTCTCTCAGAGGTCTGTGTGGTCTGTGTATCTATGTAGCTCTCTCTCCTATCATCACCCCTTCTCTCCTACTTTTTTGGTTTTCTCTCTCTCTCTCTCAGTCTCTCTCTCTCTCTCTCTCTCTCAGAGGTCTGTGTGGTCTGTGTATCTATGTAGCTCTCTCTCCTATCATCACCCTTCTCTCCTACTTGTTTTTCTCTCTCTATCTCTCTTCTCTCTCTCTCTCCCTCTCTCTCTCTCTCTCAGAGGTCTGTGTGGTCTGTGTATCTATGTAGCTCTCTCTCCTATCATCACCCCTTCTCTCCTACTTTTTTGTTTTTCTCTCTCTCTCTCTCAGTCTCTCTCTCTCTCTCTCTCTCTCTCTCTCAGAGGTCTGTGTGGTCTGTGTATCTATGTAGCTCTCTCTCCTATCATCACCCTTCTCTCCTACTTTTTTGTTTTTCTCTCTCTCTCTCTCAGTCTCTCTCTCTCTCTCTCTCTCTCTCTCTCTCTCTCTCTCTCTCTCTCTCAGAGGTCTGTGTGGTCTGTGTATCTATGTAGCTCTCTCTCCTATCATCACCCCTTCTCTCCTACTTTTTTGTTTTTCTCTCTCTCTCTCTCAGTCTCTCTCTCTCTCTCTCTCTCTCTCTCTCTCTCTCAGAGGTCTGTGTGGTCTGTGTATCTATGTAGCTCTCTCTCCTATCATCACCCCTTCCCTCCTACTTCATTTTCCGTTCCTGGTCCCTTCCCCTCCCAATAATCTGTCCTCCCCACCTAACACATACAGTCTGACCCAGTGACCTCCAGTTGACCCCTGACCTCATCCTACAGCCTCTCTCTCTCTCACACACACACTCTCTCTCCCACCTTCCTTCCTCACAACATGACTTCCTCATCCTTTGACAACGGTATCTCTCTCTCTCTCTTTGTATCTATCCATTCATCCATCTATCTATCTATCTATCTATCTTTCTATCTATCTACTCTATCAATCTATCTATCCATCTATCTATCTATCTATCTATCTATCTATCGGTTGATCGATCTATCTATCTATTTGTATCTATATATCTATCTATCTATCTATCTATCTATCTATTTTAAATTATATATATTTATATTTGGTAACTGATTATAAATATCTTGGATATGTTATTGATTACAATGTTAAAAATGATTTTGACATCTCAAGATGCAGAAACAAGTTCTATAATTAATTTAATTGTATTCTAAGGAAGTTTAGTAACGCGGTTGCAAATGTGTTACTTTATTTATTTAAACTTTGTTGTTTGAATTATTATGGGGCTGAATAATGGTTTAACAATAAGAAATGTTATGTACCAATGAAACAATTTGATGTAGGTTACCATAAAGCAATACAGAAAATGCTACATATGAGATACTGGGAGAGTAATCACGCTGCATGTAGTACAGGTGGACTAATGATATTTAAGCATTTTATCAATTGGATCAAAATTAGATTTTTGCATAGGATACTATTGAAACCATGTGCACACATTGAAACCATGTGCACACATTGAAACCATGTGCACACATTGAAACCATGTGCACACATTGAAAAGGGTTTACATTATTTGTTGAATAAACCATGTGCACACATTGAAAAGGGTTTACATTATTTGTTGAATAAACCATGTGCACACATTGAAAAGGGTTTACATTATTTGTTGAATAAATCTTAATTTGTAAAGTATGTGGAGAGGATGCATTTGAATGAATATGGATTTCAGAAATAAATATTAAATTATATTGAAGCAATAACATCTAGAATTTATTATGTGTAGAATACAGAGCCCACATTACGTTGAGCAATATTTGTATGTTTTTAAAATTTTAGTATTATGTAAAAGATGTATAATGTATTTATTTGATGAAATAGAACTATGCCTGACTGACTGACTATCTATCTATCCATCCATCTATCTCTCATTACCTCCTCCAGCCTCCGTTCAGACCACCACCAGACGCCGTTTCATTTCCCCTCACTGTTCCCACCGATTTTGTTCAGTCTCTCCCTTCAACTATTGTTCTTTCCTATCCTGTTTCTTTCGTTTTATCTTTTGACAGTCACTCTTTTTGCGTTTGTATGCATTCGTGGATTTTGTCACTTTATTTTGCGACTAGTTTTATAGATTTCGCACTTCCGTTTTTTGTCTTTCGCTTCCGCATCTCCTCCCTTCCGGCAATTGTGTTTTATCTAATGACAACAATATTATGGCAGAGACACACTAGTACTATTTCTGGCAATTTATTTTAGCGGCAAGTTTCTATTGACAACACATAATGGCTCTTTTTGTAATAACATCGGCCAACTAGACTAAAGGTATATTTTTGTGGTGACCGAATTCTTGTAAAACCATATTTTCGAAGAAGTTAGATTACAATTGTGGACAAAGTTGTGCGATTCTCCCCTTCATCACTGACGGATGCTTTCAGTTACTATCTCCATTTTCATAACTCACCCTTATCTCTCCATGTCCTTAATTTTGTTTTTGTTTTTTGTTTGATTAAAGTTTGCTCCCTAGACCTCCATCAAGCTTCCATTTTATTTGTTTTCCCCTAGGCCTCCATCACATTGTTTAAGACCCCACTTCCATATGAGTTTGTACATTTTGCGATAGAAACATTTCTGGGCCGAAGGCCGGTTATTCCTAAATTATAGGTTGGCTATCACTCGCCAAGAATAATTGACAATGAAATGGAGTGAACGTCTTAATATCACAAAACTAACGTGTCTAAACATGAAGAAGAGGGGGTCCAGAAAAAACTAACACCTTCAACCAAATGGCCTATTTCTATATTATCATGACTATCACCAGGCAATAATTTTGGTATGAGTTTGCTTTAGTAAATGTGAAGAAGTAATATTTTATATCTAACCACTTTCTATTATACTCTATTTCATTATTATATACTGTATATGTTAATCCCTAGCGACTGCTACACGATATGTTCCGCTTGGGGTTGGACTTTCGTCGTCGGAGGGTTTATTTATTTCTTAATTAAGTGGTGTCGCACGATCGTATTTTCTGCCTATTTGGAGACTCTTTCGCATTGTAATTAGATATTAGATCGAAGAGAGATTATGTTAGGTCGTTAATTTCTTATGGAACTTATATTTTGAAGCTGCCAGACAACATGAGTTTGCTCTCATTCAACCTGTCCCAACCTGACCGCTCTCAACCCTCCAACTATCGTCCAATTGCTCTCATCTCTTGTATCTCTAAAGTTTTTTAAACTATTCTTGCTTCCAAATTTCTTAAGCATTTCTCTTCTCATAATCTGCTCTCAGATCGCCAGTATGGCTTCCTTAAGGGTCGCTCTACTGGTGATCTTCTTTCATATCTTACTAACTCTTTGGTCATCCAACTTTCGGGACTTCGGTGAGACTTTTTCTGTTGCACTAGACATATCGAAGGCCTTCGATAGAGTCTGGCACAAATCTTTAATTTCCAAACTGCCCTCCTTCGGTTTCTGTCCCTCCATTTGTGCCTTTATCTCTAATTTCCCTTCCGGCCGTTCCATACCTGCGGTTGTGGACGGCCATCGCCCATTTCCTCATCCTATCAACTCCGGTGTTCCTCAGGGTTCTGTCCTATCTCCTATTCTCTTTCTAATTTTCATAAATGATCTTCTCAACTGTACATCCAGTCCCATCCATTCATATGCAGACGACTCTACCTTACACCACTCAATTAGTTTTCCAGAATGCCCCAGCCAGCAGTCCCTCAAAAGCAAAGGTAATGAAGCCATAAAATACTAATCATCTGATCTAGCTACTATTTCCATTTGGGGTACAGAAAACCTTGTTACATTTAATGCTCCAAAACTCAATTTATCCATCTTACTACCCGTCAGGAACCTCCAGAGGACTATCCCTTATTCTTCAACAATACAAAAATCAACCCTTCATCTTCTCTCAATGTCCATGTTGAAGGGTATGGGTGTGAGGTGTACAGTATGTGTGAAGGGTATGGGTGTGAGGTGTACATTATGTGTGAAGGGTATGGGTGTGAGGTGTACAGTATGTGTGAAGGGTATGGGTGTGAGGTGTACAGTATGTGTGAAGGGTATGGGTGTGAGGTGTACAGTATGTGTGAAGGGTATGGGTGTGAGGTGTACAGTATGTGTGAAGGGTATGGGTGTGAGGTGTACAGTATGTGTGAAGGGTATGGGTGTGAGGTGTACAGTATGTGTGAAGGGTATGGGGTGTGAGGTGTACAGTATGTGTGTGAAGGGTATGGGTGTGAGGTGTACAGTATGTGTGAAGGGTATGGGTGTGAGGTGTACAGTATGTGTGAAGGGTATGGGTGTGAGGTGTACAGTATGTGTGAAGGGTATGGGTGTGAGGTGTACAGTATGTGTGAAGGGTATGGGTGTGAGGTGTACAGTATGTGTGAAGGGTATGGGTGTGAGGTGTACAGTATGTGTGAACGGTATGGATGTGAGGTGTACAGTATGTGTGAAGGGTATGGGTGTGAGGTGTACAGTATGTGTGAAGGGTATGGGTGTGAGGTGTACAGTATGTGTGAAGGGTATGGGTGTGAGGTGTACAGTATGTGTGAAGGGTATGGGTGTGAGGTGTACAGTATGTGTGAAGGGTATGGGTGTGAGGTGTACAGTATGTGTGAAGGGTATGGGTGTGAGGTGTACAGTATGTGTGAAGGGTATGGATGTGAGGTGTACAGTATGTGTGAAGGGTATGGGTGTGAGGTGTACAGTATGTGTGAAGGGTATGGATGGGAGGTGTACAGTATGTGTGAAGGGTATGGGTGTGAGGTGTACAGTATGTGTGAAGGGTATGGGTGTGAGGTGTACAGTATGTGTGAAGGGTATGGATATGAGGTGTACAGTATGTGTGAAGGGTATGGGTGTGAGGTGTACAATATGTGTGAAGGGTATGGGTGTGAGGTGTACAGTATGTGTGAAGGGTATGGGTGTGAGGTGTACGGTATGTGTGAAGGGTATGGATGTGAGGTGTACAGTATGTGTGAAGGGTATGGGTGTGAGGTGTACAGTAGGTGTGAAGGGTATGGGTGTGAGGTGTACAGTAGGTGTGAAGGGTATGGATGTGAGGTGTAAAGTATGTGTGAAGGGTATGGATGTGAGGTGTACAGTATGTGTGAAGGGTATGTGTGTGAGGTGTACAGTATGTGTGAAGGGTATGGATGTGAGGTGTACAGTATGTGTGAAGGGTATGTGTGTGAGGTGTACAGTATGTGTGAAGGGTATGGATGTGAGGTGTACAGTATGTGTGAAGGGTATGGGTGTGAGGTGTACAGTATGTGTGAAGGGTATGGGTGTGAGGTGTACAGTATGTGTGAAGGGTATGTGTGTGAGGTGTACAGTATGTGTGAAGGGTATGGGTGTGAAGTGTGCAGTATGTGTGAAGGGTATGGGTGTGAGGTGTACATTATGTGTGAAGGGTATGGGTGTGAGGTGTACAGTATGTGTGAAGGGTATGGGTGTGAGGTGTACAGTATGTGTGAAGGGTATGGGTGTGAGGTGTACAGTATGTGTGAAGGGTATGGGTGTGAGGTGTACAGTATGTGTGAAGGGTATGGGTGTGAGGTGTACAGTATGTGTGAAGGGTATGGTGTGAGGTGTACAGTATGTGTGAAGGGTATGGGTGTGAGGTGTACAGTATGTGTGAAGGGTATGGGTGTGAGGTGTACAGTATGTGTGAACGGTATGGATGTGAGGTGTACAGTATGTGTGAAGGGTATGGGTGTGAGGTGTACAGTATGTGTGAAGGGTATGGGTGTGAGGTGTACAGTATGTGTGAAGGGTATGGGTGTGAGGTGTACAGTATGTGTGAAGGGTATGGGGTGTGAGGTGTACAGTATGTGTGAAGGGTATGGGTGTGAGGTGTACAGTATGTGTGAAGGGTATGGGTGTGAGGTGTACAGTATGTGTGAAGGGTATGGATGTGAGGTGTACAGTATGTGTGAAGGGTATGGGTGTGAGGTGTACAGTATGTGTGAAGGGTATGGTGGGAGGTGTACAGTATGTGTGAAGGGTATGGGTGTGAGGTGTACAGTATGTGTGAAGGGTATGGGTGTGAGGTGTACAGTATGTGTGAAGGGTATGGATGTGAGGTGTACAGTATGTGTGAAGGGTATGGGTGTGAGGTGTGTACAATATGTGTGAAGGGTATGGGTGTGAGGTGTACAGTATGTGTGAAGGGTATGGGTGTGAGGTGTACGGTATGTGTGAAGGGTATGGATGTGAGGTGTACAGTATGTGTGAAGGGTATGGGTGTGAGGTGTACAGTAGGTGTGAAGGGTATGGGTGTGAGGTGTACAGTAGGTGTGAAGGGTATGGATGTGAGGTGTAAAGTATGTGTGAAGGGTATGGATGTGAGGTGTACAGTATGTGTGAAGGGTATGTGTGAGGGTGTACAGTATGTGTGAAGGGTATGGATGTGAGGTGTACAGTATGTGTGAAGGGTATGTGTGTGAGGTGTACAGTATGTGTGAAGGGTATGGATGTGAGGTGTACAGTATGTGTGAAGGGTATGGGTGTGAGGTGTACAGTATGTGTGAAGGGTATGGGTGTGAGGTGTACAGTATGTGTGAAGGGTATGGGTGTGAGGTCTACAGTATGTGTGAAGGGTATGGGTGTGAGGTGTACAGTATGTGTGAAGGGTATGGATGTGAGGTGTACAGTATGTGTGAAGGGTATGGGTGTGAGGTGTACAGTATGTGTGAAGGATATGGGTGTGAGGTGTACAGTATGTGTGAAGGGTATGGGTGTGAGATGTACAGTATGTGTGAAGGGTATGGGTGTGAGGTGTACAGTATGTGTGAAGGGTATGGGTGTGAGGTGTATAGTATGTGTGAAGGGTAAGGGTGTGAGGTGTACAGTATGTGTGAAGGGTATGGATGTGAGGTGTACAGTATGTGTGAAGGGTATGGATGGGAGGTGTACAGTATGTGTGAAGGGTATGGATGTGAGGTGTACAGTATGTGTGAAGGGTATGGGTGTGAGGTGTACAGTATGTGTGAAGGATATGGATGTGAGGTGTACAGTATGTGTGAAGGGTATGGGTGTGAGGTGTACAGTATGTGTGAAGGGTATGGGTGTGAGGTGTACAGTATGTGTGAAGGGTATGGATGTGAGGTGTACAGTATGTGTGAAGGGTATGGGTGTGAGGTGTACAGTATGTGTGAAGGGTATGGGTGTGAGGTGTACAGTATGTGTGAAGGGTATGGGTGTGAGGTGTACAGTATGTGTGAAGGGTATGGATGTGATATGTACAGTATGTGTGAAGGGTATGGATGTGAGGTGCACAGTATGTGTGAAGGATTATCGTGCAGCTGGATGGATGTGAGGTGTACAGTATGTATGAAGGGTTATCGTGCAGCTGGATGGATGTGAGGTGTACAGTATGTGTGAAGGGTATGGATGTGAGGTGTACAGTATGTGGGAAGGGTTATCGTGCAGCTGGATGGATGTGAGTTGTACAGTATGTGTGAAGGGTTATCGTGCAGCTGGATGGATGTGAGGTGTGCAGTATGTGTGAAGGGTATGGATGTGAGTTGTACAGTATGTGTGAAGGGTTATCGTGCAGCTGGATGGATGTGAGGTGTACAGTATGTGTGAAGGGTTATCGTGCAGCTGGATGGATGTGAGGTGTACAGTATGTGTGAAGGGTTATCGTGCTGCTGGATGGATGTGAGGTGTACAGTATGTGTGAAGGGTTTTCGTGCAGCTGGATGGATGTGAGGTGTACAGTTTTTGTGAAGGGTTATCGTGCAGCTGGATGGATGTGAGGTGTACAGTATGTGTGAAGGGTCATCGTGCAGCTGGATGGATGTGAGGTGTACAGTATGTGTGAAGGGTTATCGTGCAGCTGGATGGATGTGAGGTGTACAGTATGTGTGAAAGGTTATCGTGCAGCTGGATGGATGTGAGGTGTACAGTATGTGTGAAGGGTTATCGTGCAGCTGGATGGATGTGAGGTGTACAGTATGTGTGAAGGGTTATCGTGCAGCTGGATGGATGTGAGGTGTACAGTATGTGTGAAGGGTTATCATGCAGCTGGATGGATGTGAGGTGTACAGTATGTGTGAAGGGTTATCGTGCAGCTGGATGGATGTGAGGTGTACAGTATGTGTGAAGGGTTATCGTGCAGCTGGATGGATGTGAGGTGTACAGTATGTGTGAAGGGTTATCGTGCAGCTGGATGGATGTGAGGTGTACAGTATGTGTGAAGGGTTATCGTGCTGCTGGATGGATGTGAGGTGTACAGTATGTGTGAATGGTTATCGTGCAGCTGGATGGATGTGAGGTGTACAGTATGTGTGAAGGGTTATCGTGCAGTTGGATGGATGTGAGGTGTACAGAATGTGTGAAGGGTTATCGTGCTGCTGGATGGATGTGAGGTGTACAGTATGTGTGAAGGGTTATCATGCAGCTGGATGGATGTGAGGTGTACAGTATGTGTGAAGGGTTATCGTGCAGCTGGATGGATGTGAGGTGTACAGTATGTGTGAAGGGTTATCATGCAGCTGGATGGATGTGAGGTGTACAGTATGTGTGAAGGGTTATCGTGCAGCTGGATGGATGTGAGGTGTACAGTATGTGTGAAGGGTTATCGTGCAGCTGGATGGATGTGAGGTGTACAGTGTGTGTGAAGGGTTATCGTGCTGCTGGATGGATGTGAGGTGTACAGTATGTGTGAAGGGTTATCGTGCAGCTGGATGGATGTGAGGTGTACAGTATGTGTGAAGGGTTATCATGCTGCTGGATGGATGTGAGGTGTACAGTATGTATGAAGGGTTATCGTGCAGCTGGATGGATGTGAGGTGTACATTATGTGTGAAGGGTTATCGTGCAGCTGGATGGATGTGAGGTGTACAGTATGTGTGAAGGGTTATCGTGCAGCTGGATGGATGTGAGGTGTACAGTATGTGTGAAGGGTTATCGTGCAGCTGGATGGATGTGAGGTGTACAGTATGTGTGAAGGGTTATTGTGCAGCTGGATGGATGTGAGGTGTACAGTATGTGTGAAGGGTTATTGTGCTACTGGATGGATGTGAGGTGTACAGTATGTGTGAAGGGTTATCGTGCAGCTGGATGGATGTGAGGTGTACAGTATGTGTGAAGGGTTATCGTGCAGCTGGATGGATGTGAGGTGTACAGTATGTGTGAAGGGTTATCGTGCAGCTGGATGGATGTGAGGTGTACAGTATGTGTGAAGGGTTATCGTGCTGCTGGATGGATGTGAGGTGTACAGTATGTGTGAAGGGTTATCGTGCAGCTGGATGGATGTGAGGTGTACAGTATGTGTGAATGGTTATCGTGCAGCTGGATGGATGTGAGGTGTACAGTATGTGTGAAGGGTTATCGTGCTGCAGGATGGATGTGAGGTGTACAGTATGTGTGAAGGGTTATCGTGCTGCTGGATGGATGTGAGGTGTACAGTTTGTGTGAAGGGTTATCGTGCAGCTGGATGGATGTGAGGTGTACAGTATGTGTGAAGGGTTATCGTGCAGCTGGATGGATGTGAGGTGTACAGTATGTGTGAAGGGTTATCGTGCAGCTGGATGGATGTGAGGTGTACAGTATGTGTGAATGGTTATCGTGCAGCTGGATGGATGTGGGGGGTACAGTATGTGTGAAGGGTTATCGTGCAGCTGGATGGATGTGAGGTGTACAGTATGTGTGAAGGGTTATCGTGCAGCTGGATGGATGTGAGGTGTACAGTATGTGTGAAGGGTTATCGTGCAGCTGGATGGATGTGAGGTGTACAGTATGTGTGAATGGTTATCGTGCAGCTGGATGGATGTGAGGTGTACAGTATGTGTGAAGGGTTATCGTGCTGCTGGATGGATGTGAGGTGTACAGTATGTGTGAAGGGTTATCGTGCAGCTGGATGGATGTGAGGTGTACAGTATGTGTGAAGGGTTATCGTGCTGTTGGATGGATGTGAGGTGTACAGTATGTGTGAAGGGTTATCGTGCTGCTGGATGGATGTGAGGTGTACAGTATGTGTGAAGGGTTATCGTGCAGCTGGATGGATGTGAGGTGTACAGTATGTGTGAAGGGTTATCGTGCAGCTGGATGGATGTGAGGTGTACAGTATGTGTGAAGGGTTATCGTGCAGCTGGGTGGATGTGAGGTGTACAGTATGTGTGAAGGGTTATCGTGCAGCTGGGTGGATGTGAGGTGTACAGTATGTGTGAAGGGTTATCGTGTAGCTGGGTGGAGGGAGGGAGGGGTTATGGCCAGGATTTGCTGTATATGTTTATTTAGTCATTATATATTTGTTTATTAGTCATTTATTTATTTGTTTATTTAGTCATTTATATATTTGTTTATTTAGTCATTTATATATTACTTGATTTAGTCATTTATATATTTGTTTATTTAGTCATTTATATATTACTTTATTTAGTCATTTATATATTACTTTATTTAGTCATTTATTTATTTGTTTATTTAGTCGTTTATTCATTTGTTTATTTGGTAATTTATACATTTGTTTATTTAGTCATTTATTTATTTGTTTATTTAGTCATTTATTTATTTGTTTATTTGGTCATTTATTTATTTGTTTATTAAGTAATTTATTATTAGTTTATTAGTGTATTTGTTTATTTAGTCATTTATTTATTTGTTTATTTAGTCATTTAATTATTTGATAATTTAGTAATTTAATTAATTGTTTATTTGGTCCTTTATATATTTGTTTATTTAGTCATTTAGTATTTGTTTATTTATTCATTTGTTTATTTAGTCATTTATTTGTTTATGCATTTAGTAATGTATATGTTTATTTAGTCATTTTTCAATTGTTTATCTAGTCATGTATTTGTTTGTTTATTTTGTAGTTTATTTAATTGTATATTTAGTAAGTTATTTATTTGGTTATTTAGTCAGTCATTATTTGTTTATTTAGTAATTTGTTATACTTACCCCTGGGGATAAGGGATTGGAATATGCCCCACGTGCCTTCTGTGTGTGTGTCGTAAGAGGCAACTAAAAAGAGGTTGGGTAGGTGGGCTTTGCGACCCCACCCGTGAAAAATACTTAAGTAACGAAAAAGGAACGAACATTCTCAGATCTGTGTTGTTGAACCCCGACCGACTATGGACAATCTTACGGACAATCTTAGAATAGCAGCATGGAATGTGAGAGGCATGAATGATGACACAAAAGAGAGAGAGGTCATGGAAGTGTTAGTGAATGCCAGGCTGGATGTATGTGGAATGACGAAGACCAAATTGAGGGGTACAGATGTGAGAGAGTGTGAGTGTGGAATGGGTGTGTGTGCTGGAGTGAGTGAGGGAGCAGCGAGAGAAAGTGCGTGTTTGTTTGTAAGTAACAAATGGAAGGAGCATGTAAGAGACTATGGGTCTGTGGGTTCAAGGATTGTGTGGGTGAGAATGAACGTAGGAATACAAACGTGGGTGATTGTGTGTGTGTATGCTCCGACAGAGGATAAACTAGTAAGAAAGAAAGAGGAGTTCTGGGTGAATGTGGAGGCATGCCTGGATAAGTTTGACAAGAACGAAAGAATATTTCTGATTGGGGATATGAATGGGAAGGTGGGTGATAGGACAGTTTCAAATTTCAAATTCAAAATTCAAATTCAAATTTTTCAAATTAAAAAAAAAAAAATCAAATTCAAGTTGATGGAGTGGTGGGAGGGTGGAGGGTGGGAGGTGAATGGGAATGGTAGTGCACTTGTGGGCGTATGTGTGGGGAGGAGGCTGTGGATAGCCAACACTTTCTTCCGACACAGAATGAAAGTGGTGTGGAAGACGAAGGATAAGGATAAGACAGTGGTGGAACAAAGGGCACTGATTGATTATATATGTGTGGATGAACGAATGAAGAAATCTATGCTGGATGCTAGGGTGTATAGGGGTATTGGAGGGGGTCTGTCTGATCATTATGTAGTAGTAGCTAAAATTAGGATACAAAAGAAGTGGGTGAGGAGAGCTGGAGGGAGGCGAGAGGAAGGTGGAATGGCGAGGAGGGTGGAGAGGCTACAGGAGGAGGAAATCAGGGAAGAGTACAGGAGAGCAGTAGAAAGACGACTAGGTGAGTTCGGCCTGGAAGATATGGAGGAAGTGGAGGAGATGAGCAAGGTGTTTAAGGAAGAGAACTGTGCAGCATGTGAGGAGGTGTGTGGAGAAAGGAGAAGAGGGAGGGGAGTGAAAGGTACAGCATGGTGGACAGAAGAGGTAAAAATACCTGTGGAAGACAAGAAGAAAGCGTATAGAGAGTGGTTGGGTAGTAGAGGGAATGAAGATTTGGAGAGTCAGAAACGAGCGAGGTACGTGGAGAGAAAGAGAGTGGTTAAGCGAGAAGTGAAGGAAAGTAAGAGAAGAGTAGATGAGGAATTTAGAAGGAATCTGAGTGTAAAATGAAGGAAGTGTAAGAAACTGTTCTGGAAAGAAGTCAAGAAAGTTAGGGAAGGTAGCAAGGGAAACAGTAAGGGTGTGAAAGACAAGAATGGGAGAATGCTAGCCGAGAAGCAAGAGAGAGTCGAAAGATGGATGGAGTACTTCAACGAGTTGCTAAATGTAAGGAATGGAATGAAGCGCCAGCAAACATAGTTGGATGGGATATGGGAGGGAGAAGAAGAGAAGTAGTGGAAGAGGAGGTGGGGATCAGGAGGTCAGAAGTGTGGGAAACCATGAAAAGAGTGACGTTGGGGAAAGCACCAGGAACAGATGGAGTGTGTGGGGAAATGTTGAGGTATGGTGGTGAGATAGTGATCGAATGGGTATGGAAAATGTGCAAACAAGCATGGGAGAAGGAGAGTGCACCTGATGACTGGAAGACAGGCATAATAGTCCCCCTATATAAGGGTAAAGGGGAAAGAGGAGTGTGTGGCAACCACCGAAGAATATGTCTTCTAAGCGTAGTAGGAAAGGTGTACAGTAGGGTAGTGATTGAGAGAGTGAGAGTGATAATGGAGAAATGGATAGGTGACGAGCAGGGAGGTTTTAGGAAGAGAAGAAGATGTGTAGATCAGATTTTTACCCTGAATTGTGTTGTGGAGAAATATCTGGAGAAGCAACAAAAGCTGTATGTTGCCTTTATGGACTTGGAGAAGGCCTATGACAGAGTAGATAGAGAAGGTATGTGGAAAGTACTTAGAGTATACGGAGTAAATGGCAAGTTGCTGAAAGCAGTGAAGAGCATGTATGAGGGTGCAAAGGCGGCAGTACATGTGGAGAATGAGCACAGCAGGTTCTTTGACCTGAATGTTGGGTTGAAACAGGGGTGTATGATGTCCCCATGGTTGTTTACTGTATATATGGATGGAGTCATGAAAGAAATACAAGGAAGAGCATTGGATATTGGTGTATCGCTGATAAGGGAGGGAAATGAGTGGAAGCTGCCTATACTGCTGTTTGCTGATGAAACAGTTCTGATGAGCAATAATGAATGGGAGTTGAAGGGTTTTGTAAATGTGTTTGGAACAGTGTGCGAAAAACGGAATCTGAAGGTAAATGCGGGGAAGAGCAAGGTTATGGTCTTCGAAAGGGGTGAAGCCACGGAGTGTGAGGTGAAGTTGAACGGTCAGGCTATGGAGATTGTCAGCTCATTTAAGTATCTGGGCAGTGTGTTGAGTAAAGATGGGACTATGGATGAAGAAGTGCGGGAGAGGGTGCAACAGGGCAAGAGGGTTGTAGGACCGCTGAAAGCAGTAACAAGAAATAGGGTGGTCAGTATGGAAGTGAAGAAGTCCTTGCATGACAGTGTGGTAATCCCGACACTGATTTACGAAAGCGAAGTATGGACGTTTGAGAAGAGACTCAGACCAAGAGTGAGAGGGGTGGAAATGAGTTACTTGAGAAGTGCGTGCGGAGTTACATGGAGGGATAGACAGACGAATGAGGAAGTAAGAGGGAGGTGTGGTGTGGAGGAAGATGTGCTGGAAAGTGTGAAAAGGAACACCTTGAGATGGTTCGGCCATATGGAACGTATGGGAAGTGAGATAATGACTAAGAAGGTGTACGAGAGCGAGGTGGAAGGACAGAGAGGGAGCGGTAGACCGAAAGAGAGGTGGAAGGATGGAGTGAGGAAGAATATGGATGAAAGCGGTGCTGGTTGGTAGGAGGGGCGTCGACTGACTGGGGACAGAGGTGCATGGGGGCGGTTTGTTCGTGGCCAGCCCTTCGGGGATCACAGGGTCAGACATTTTATATTTATTTTTTAGTTTCCTCCCTGACCTCCATCAAACTTGAAAAATACCACCCAAGGCCCTTCGAAATGCCCCGGCCTTCCTCCTAAATTGCAGGCTTACTGTCATTCGCCAGAAAAAGAAAAAAAAAATCGACACCTAAATAGAACGAAAGGTGTTAAGATCGCCAAAGTAATGGGGCGAATGTTTTGAAAATCTCAGAACTAATGGGATTAAGCATGAGGGAGAAAGGGGTCCATGCTGATCAAGTGCTACCATATACCAATTATCAAGGATATACATTGAAAGGAGAACAGTTGCAGTATGTTCTTCTACTGTCTCCAAGTACCAACTAGAAAAGGAGGGTTCATCTTCGCCCACCTATGATGAACCGAATCTAGTTAACTACACTATGAAACCGAAAACAAAAATATTCTAGAAAATATCACTGAGGTCTGTGGATAGGGTCTTCTTTGTCGTTACGGGCGTATTCTTATACCTTACAATAGCTATTCCCGACCCTGTACAGTTTCGTTTCGTTTCTGCCTGTTCACTTAGTATCACCCTCTTTCTGCACACCTCTATATATCCCCTATATTTTACTCATACATTCTTTTGCCATTTATATTCTTTCGTTTACTTTTCATATTTTTCCATTTCTTCTTTTTCGTGTTTTTTTAAGCTTTTTCCATTTTTTCAGCATTTCTTTTTCGTATATATTTTCGTATTTGTTTCGATCTTTGCTATGCTGTTCGTTTGATCTCGTTTCTTCTGTGCCCCGTTTTTCATGTTCTGTCTCTTTCTTTCGCTTTTATTATTTGTATATACTGTATATTTATATTTGTATATACTGTATATTTATATTTGTATATACTGTATATTTATATTTGTATATACTGTATATTTATATTTGTATATACTGTATATTTATATTTGTATATACTGTATATTTATATTTGTATATACTGTATATTTATATTTGTATATACTGTATATTTATATTTGTATATACTGTATATTTATATATGTATATACTGTATATTTATATTTGTATATACTGTATATTTATATATGTATATACTGTATATTTATATTTGTATATACTGTATATTTATATTTGTATATACTGTATATTTATATTTGTATATACTGTATATTTATATATGTATATACTGTATATTTATATTTGTATATACTGTATATTTATATTTGTATATACTGTATATTTATATTTGTATATACTGTATATTTATATTTGTATATACTGTATATTTATATTTGTATATACTGTATATTTATATATGTATATACTGTATATTTATATTTGTATATACTGTATATTTATATTTGTATATACTGTATATTTATATTTGTATATACTGTATATTTATATTTGTATATACTGTATATTTATATTTCCTTTGTTTCATTGTAATATTTATTGCTATATTTCCTGTCGATCCTATTCCCTTATTTATTTGTTCATGTATCTGTTTCTATCTTCTTTGCATAATATTGCCGTAATTTGCTCTTATATAATTATTGTTATATTTATTGTTTATTGGTTACCTCCGTTTTGCACTTATCTACCCATAACTATAAAACAAAAATAAAATTTGCTATGTGAATGAGGGAGACAAAAGGCATAATTGCCAGCAGCGAGTGCCTCCCCCTGATTTCAAAGAGTGACAGGGCCGAAATCAAGGGACGTTCCAGCTAAAATGCCTGGACACACGGAGTTTGAAGCAATTTAAGTCACAGGAAGAGGGAAAGACTGATTCTGGGAGAGAGTTCCAGAGCTCAGCAGTTGAATAGAAGAAAATCTGAGAATAGGGTTTCACTCTTGGGTTGGAGAGTTGCACAGAGTAGGGGTGGGATTGTGTTGCAAGATGGGTACTACGTACCCTACATAGAGGAGGTGGTATACACTGGGAAAGCTCCGAGGAACACTGATTATTGTAGTAGCGATAGAATAGTGACGGAGATGCAACATTGCGGCGAAGAGAGAGAGATTACAGAGAGTTGGT
Source organism: Paralithodes platypus (assembly GCA_032716605.1). NCBI lineage: Eukaryota > Metazoa > Arthropoda > Malacostraca > Decapoda > Lithodidae > Paralithodes > Paralithodes platypus. The sequence goes on along the minus strand of CM064514.1, from coordinate 3,836,431 downwards.
GAGTGGACGGGAGTTAATGATACGAAAGGCTTTCCTTTCTACATTATCTAGGAGTGTGGTGTGAGAGGATCCTCCCCACACATGTGAACAATATTCAATACAAGGACGCACTGTGCCCCTGTACAAAGCAAGGAGCTGCTTAGGGGTAAAGAACCCCTTGAGGCAGTTGAGCACACCCAGCTTCTGGGAGGCTGCCTTGGCGAGACTGGTAATATGGTCTTTCCAAGTGAGAGCAGAAGAAAAAGAGACACCGAGAATATTGAGGGAAGATGAAGGGTTGATTTTTGTATTGTAACCCTTGTAACGCCTTCAGCACGATCTTTCCAGTTCACCAGCGTATGCCCCCGTCGTTATCTCCTATCCTCCATCTCCACCTATGTCAGGAGAGCCCTCACACACTGCTCTACTTGGGCCGACACCCACCAGGAACTGGAAAGATTATCACAAGTCCTAGTAAATAATGGATATTCCTACTCTGACGTCTCCAGCACCATCAACCACCACCATGAAAAGTGGTACACCCAAAAGCCCCCCAACATTGACCCCCTAATGAAATCAAAATATTCTACCGTAACTACATGTCCTCCAGCCACAAAACTGATGAGGCCGTCATAAAAGAAATAGTAGCTAAACATGTCCTCCCCACCAACCCAGAAAACAAAATAAAATTAATCATATATTACAAAACCCCTAAGACCTCCAACCTTGTTCTCCGCAACAGACCTGCTCCCACCAAAACAAAAAGCCCGATGACTGATGATCACGCAATATACCAATGTACTTGTAATTTTGAGGACTGTGGACCTCAATCATACATTGGTATGACGCGGACTCATCTATCACGACGGCTAACCTTTCACCTTCAGGCAGGAGCCATAAAAGATCACTACCTGACCCCCAACCAGCCCCCCCTCAGACGTAACAATTTAAATAAACTCACCACCATAATAGATAAAGAAAGTGACCCCAGACGACTCCCAATACTAGAAGCCCTATACATACAAGCCCTGAATCCCAGTATTAATAATCAAACTCTAGACCTACAGATACTCCCCTCTGCGAAGAGACACTGTCCTGACGTGCTGCCCCTGGAGAGACGCCCCTCGAATCCGCGCATCTCACGTCGCGCCACCCAGCCCCTAGCCAACCAGCGATGACATCCCCCTACACCCCCAGCCTCGATTGACTCCAGCGCGCAACTCCTGACGTCATCACCTACTGGCCAATCACAGACCAGAAGTGCCCGCATAGCAAAAATACCTTCCACCAATGATAGACGCTAGCCTGCTTTTTCTTCGCCACCTCAGCCTTCCCAGCCCTATATAAGCTCATATTATTCACTATACCATTCATTACTTGAAAATGCTAATTGAATTAGCGAAACGTCGTATCCACTGTTCACCATGTACCTGTTTCCTGTATCCATTTCATCATGAACTTTGCCAATCTACTACCGGTATACCTCCTTACTGCCCATCAACGCAAAATTGTCAGAGCCCTAGAAAACTTGAACAATAAAATCTCTAATGCCGAAATTGTTGTTTCTTTCAACCTCGTATGCATCAAAGAAAATTTATTACCTGGCTTTACTAATATATATATATATATATATATATATATATATATATATATATATATCAGGACGTCAGTGGGTGGCCTAGGGCACCATAGCTTCCATATGAGCAGGAATAGAAGAGAAATAACTCCATGAAACCCCATATTTATTCACAAATTTTCGGTCTGCACTATGGTCAGCGAACATCATGATCCTAAAAATAAATGAAAATAGCTGTACAATTTAAATCATCTAATGGATCCAATATTTAAAATAATGTAATAAATGTTAACTAATTGTGTAAATAAGTAACTAATAGCTAAATCAAAATAATTACGCACACCAAGAGCCTAAGTACCTAAGACCTAAATTAATAATAGAAGTTATCAACACTGCAAATAATATAAAAAGAATATGCACGTCAAAGTAAGTATGGTTAATTTAGATAAGTGGACTGTATATTATTGATAATGAAGAAGTATTAACCATATAGAAATATAATTACCCTTTGATGAACTCAGCTGGTGATTGGAGGATGGCGGAAAATAGGCTAGATGACTGGAAAATGGTTAGTATAGTAAACAAAGTATGAAAAGAGGCTACAATAGGCTAGGATAGGATAGATATTTACGTTAAGTTGTGCTAAGTAACAAAGATGATGATGTAATGACTATATGGAATATGAGATGAAAGTGAAGCGAAAACACCTGGTGAAATAACTAGGAGAAAGAAGGCTTAGCGTGTGTAGCTGGGACGGAGGTTGGTTGGAGAGTGTGCGAGCGCGTTATGTTTGTCTCTGTCGTGACATACTGCGCACGCGCATAACATATGGAAAATGTATCCCATCTTCTTTACAATGAGATACTTATAAACAATCTTAAATAATACAAATATATATATATATGGGAATTATAATCCAACAATACTTTCCCATATACTACTATAGAATAATATATTCTACCCAATCATGGAACGTTCGACCAAGGTTATGGAAGCGTTCAACTTAAGACTACGGAATGATACGTAACGCTACATCAACCCAGATTACGTAACATCGAGACTGTTCATACTAGTTTGAGTACACTAAGTATGGACATATTCCCACCAACAGGAAATATACAAAATTTACATGATTAGATTTGCCCAGAGGCAATCTTATCCCGCCAAACTTGGGAGGATATCTGGGCTGCCTGTCGACGTGGGCGTCCGCCAGACGCGTCAACAGGCTGCGCCGAAGTAGAACCCAGAGAGGGGACTTCAATGGATAACTGATCCGAGGGGGTGTCCTTGCGATCGAGGTCACCCTCAAGAGGATATAGTCGGACTGTTGGCCGTGTGATTACTCCAGTCCTGGTGCGAACCTTTGCTACCCGAACCTCACCATCACGACCTGGTAATAACTCCTCTATCCGACCCAATTTCCAAAATGCGCGCGGGCCTTCCTCATGGATGGGTACCACGTCCCCTAGCCTAGGCCAATGACCTTTTAATGGTGTTAGTTTATTCTTTTGTCCCTTAAAGTCACCAGATATTCTGTTGACCAGCGATGCCAAATATCTCGCGATAATTTACGAATGTATTTGTAGCGGGCCGATATCACTTCCTTACTTATGTAGTCTGGATCTTCCATAGTATCCTCGTCATGCTCTTCAGGAAGATCCCGCAGTCTGTATCCACGTACCAGTACTGAGGGTGTGATTGGGGTAAGGTCTTCCAAATCACCAGAAGCATAGTATAGAGGGCGATCATTTACGGTGGCTTCAATCTCCAAGAGTATGGTGTTGAGTTCCTCAATCGAGATGAGAGCTCTACCCAACACCTTCTTCAGACCCGCCTTCACGATGCCTATGGCTCTCTCCCATATGGCGCCAAACCAAGGCGCTCTGGCGGGAATGAAACGCCATTCGCATTTTACATCCGCTATGCAGGTCTGAATCTTAGGATTGTTGCTCACTTCTTTGAGATATGTAGATGCCCCTATGAAAGTCTTTGCATTGTCACTCAGCATGATACACGGATATCCCTGTCTACTGCAGAATCTTCGGAAGGCATGTAGGAAGCTATCACAAGTGAGGTTGGTGACCAGTTCCAGGTGAATTGACCTGGTAACAGCACAGGTGAAAAGTATCATATACACCTTAAGATTGGGTGAATCTTTCACAGGGATTGCTCCACTGTAGTCAACCCCGGTAACTTTGTAAGGGTCACCTGGAGTGGTTCGCAGGTTTGGTAAGGGAGGAATTCCGACGGGATCATAATGTGTTCCCTGTACTCTTCTACACTTTAAGCATTTGCGAAGGACTTTCTTGACCACCTGCCTGATTCTAGGCACCCACCATCGTTGTCTTACATAGGTGACTATATGACCAACCCCATAATGACAACAGAGTTGGTGACACCTATCGATGATAAGATGGGTGAGGGGATGATTGGGGGGCAGTAGTATTGGATACTTACTTGCCTCAGAGAGGGCTGCCAATCGTAATCTGCCTCCGCAATGTATCAAGTCCCCCTTCAAGTGTAAGCCCAACTGGTTGATCAGGTTATTCCTAGACTTTGTTCCCTTAACCAGTAATTTATATTCCTGCGTATATATTTCTTGTTGACAGAGCTTATGTAATAATTTATCTGCAATTCTGATCTCCTTCACATTGAGATAAGCACTACCTGTGGGCGGTGTGCCTTTAATTTTTGCTTTTACATTTCGTACAAATCGTAACACCCATGCTGTAACACGTTGTAACTTTTCATAGCTGCTGAATCTATCCCAGTCCCATAACCGTGTGTCTTCGTCAGGCACCGAGTCAATTACCGGTGCCACAATAGCAGTGTGTTGCTCGCTCAAATCTATATTCTCTGGCCATTCGTTGGGATCATTAAGCCAGCATGGGCCATTCCACCACAACGCAGAAGATTTGAGAAATTTAGCAGAGACACCACGAGTAATGCAGTCACTTGGATTCTCTTTGGTAGACACATACCGGAACTGTGCGGTTGGGAGCAGGGTACGAATTTCGTCGACACGGTTGGTGACGTACACTGGTAGCTTCTTACGGCTATGTAACCAGTAGAGCGTAATTTGGCTGTCACTCCATACAACTGTCTCGGAGATATTTAGCAAATTTTTAAAAGTTTCCTCTACAAAGTGAACGAGTCTAGCAGCCAACAGAACTGCAGTCAGCTCTAATTTTGGGATGGAAAGGGATTTGATCGGGGCGACTTTCGCCTTCGCCATGACTAGACGGCTGCCACTTGTGTCAACAAAGTATATGGCGGTGCCGTACGCGACCTTGCTAGCGTCTGAGAAGGCATGAATGGAAACAGGATGGTCCATGACAACTCTCCGAGGAAAATTAAAACCCTTACAGAGACGAAGATCCGAAATAATGTCTTCCCACTCCTGAACCAGATCGCCAGTCAAAACCTCATCCCAACCTAATTTTATCCTCCATAATTGCTGAAGGAATAATCTCGATTTGATCGACACCGGTAGAACTATCCCCAAGGGGTCAAAAAGTTTAGCTGTCATACTCAAGCAAATTCGTTTTGTAATCTGCGAATATTGCGCGTACTGAACGCCGAATGAGAGGGTATCGGTGTCCGTTTTCCAAAACAACCCTAGCACTCTAACATGTTCCTGCTGTACAGCCGCCACACTATCCCGTTGCAGTACAGTCCGCAAAACAGAATTATTAGTCGCCCATTCACACAAATGTAGATGGGCGTCATTCATAATCTCTCGGACTACAGCGTAGGTATCAACCAGGAAATCTTCTTCATTTCCTGTACCCAGTAAATTGTCTATATACAACCCTGACCGAATCTGATGAATAATCTGCGGATCTGCACTGACATAAGACAAATGTTTCAAAATGGTGGCGTTTAAAAGGAATTGGGAACAAGTCGCTCCAAATAAAACTGCCCGGAACCGGTAACAAATTAGGGGGGAATCCAGTTGCCTCGGATACTTGGGCCACATAAATCGCATATAGTCCTGGTCGTCTTCATGGAGTCTTAACATTAGAAATGCCTTCTCAATATCAGACACCCAGGCATACTTACCAAGTCCAAACCGAAGCAAAACCTGCGCTAAATCTGGCACCAGTGAGGGTCCAGTGTACAGGCAGTCATTAAGACTAGGATGACGTTCACTCATCTTGGCGGAACAGTCGAAGACAATACGCACTGGCGTAGTTTTGCTCTCCTTGATTACACCATGATGAGCCAAGTAATGCCCGGTATCTGATGTATCAAAAGGCACCTCTTCTATAAAATCCCGGGACACCTGTTCCTTTATGACTTTTGAGTATTCCTCGCAAAAGTCAGGCTCCTTGAGGAATCTTTTCTGAAGTCCCCGAAGACGGCCTATGGCCAAACCCTTGTTAGATGGCAGCTGATCCTTGGAATTGTTCCAGGGCAGTCTCACTTTATACTGTTGGCTGTCGGGATCGTAGGTAACGGTATCCTCGTACGACGATAGTGCTTGATGCTCAACCAGTGAGTATTCCTTAGGGGTTATCCCGATATGATCTAATTCCCACAAAACATTTAAGTAATTTTTGCATGGTGGAATATTACCAGTGGACATGTATTCGTCCATTGGTGTTACTGCTACTTTCAATACAGTAATTACTTCTGTGCTGGAGCTGGTAGGCTGTGTCACATATGAACCACTGATGGCGTAGCCGTACTTGGTAGGAAGCAGAATTAGGGTACCTGACCTTTTATACCCAGGTCGCACTATATCGTAGTAGTGATCCGCACCGATGAGCAGCTCCAGCTGATCTGTGTCCGTTGCGTGAGGATCGGCTAATTTTATGCCTTTACTTTGTAAACTAACCAGTTTAGACTTTAGTTTAAGTTCATCTTTATGTTCTGGCAATTCATCAACCACTATTGCGTCTAGATGATGAAATTTACCTCTGTGTTTGTATTGCAGTGCCACAACATTATATTCTCTACAGGCCTGTTTCCCGGTAAATCCGTGAAGACATAACTCCTCAGTTCCTTTAGAAATGTAGGAAAGGGAGGATAGAACAGAAGACTTCACAAAGGTCCTCTGAGAACATTGGTCAAGTAGCGATCTAATTTTAACACAATTATTATCCTTACCCTTTACCGGCAGCTGTACGGTGGGCAAGATTACTGTATTTTTACCTGTGGCAACGGACATTGTAGTTGAAGTAGCAGCAGTCTGCTCTCTCTTGGTGTTATCCTCCGCTGGTCTACTTTCCTTCCCTTGTTTTTATGTACACAGGGAATGAAAGTGTTTGCCCTTACAAAACTTGCAGCTTCTTATGTTAGGATTAGTACAACCCGAATGGCCATGGTCTTTTGACAAGCACCCAGTGCAGAGACGTAGTTGACGAGCTCTTTTAACTTTAAGAGGCCCTGTCTTATACTTCATACACTTGTACCATAAATGATTGGTGCCACTACACAGAACACAGTTGAATTTCCTGTACTCACTCTGGGCGGTAAATGTTGCCGTAGCCATGGGTGTACCCCCTATTCTGTCTTGACCCGCCATATTGTACACTTCAGCCTGGAGGCAATGAGTGAATTTCTTATAATCCAGGCTCGAGTCTCCCATTTCCCGTTTTATGGTTTCCTTTAGTGGTGATGGTAACTTATTGACAAGAGTCACCACACAAAATTCCTCCAAACAAATACCATGGCTAATGATTGACCTCATCACACTCTCTGTATTGGCATAGAAGTCCTTCAGGTCAGCTGTTTGGTGTTTGGGTGACACTAATTGATTGAATTTGGTAACATAAGCTGCCTTGATTCGATCTGGATGCCCATATGTCTCTTGCAGGAGCTCAATTGCTGGGGCATAGCTTGCACTTTCGATAATGAATCCTTCGACTAGCTTATGTGCATCACCCTGAAGCTGACCCTTTAGATAGGTGAAGCGTTGTATATCTGTGAGGTCGGGATTGTCATGGATGGTACACTTGAACATCTCCCAAAATCCCGACCACATGGTGGCATCACCTTCAAATTTTGGAAGAGTAAGATGTGGTAATTTGACTGCGGATTTCTTTGTCTCTTTCTTGACCTCCTTCTTGACCTCTGTAATCAAGATCCCCTTCAGTGTGGCAACGATTACTTGTATGCCCTCCATATATAAGGTATCCTCTCTTATCACCTCGATATACTCGGCGTCCTCGTAAGTGTCGGCCAGGTCCTCCTGTGTGACCTCATACTTGTCAAGTTGCTTTTGAATACTGAGCAACCTGGCCTCCACCTCCACTCTAGACGCCGAATCAAGGAATTCGTCAATATCAGAGGTCAAGACCGTCAAAGAGCCCTTAAGTCCAGCCCGACGCTTTTGTACACTTTTAGCCATGATTATACGGGAAGGAAATCTATTGACGTTAAATCAAACTATCAATGCCAGACCGAATAAGTTGCGGACAACAATACAGTACTCCGAGAAATCAAATAAATCGCGAGCCGAAAATAAAACACCCTCACGAAATGCGGAATAAGAATTGTGCGCAATGTAGACTAGCAATCTGGAGCTTTTCAATTTAACTCCTTACATAATAGTTATGAAATTATAGAATCATTACACCATAAGTTATGAAAAGCCGAGAGGGAAATTTAGTACAATACAATATAGGCCAAAAGTCTCCAGATGTCAAAAAGAGAGGTACCGTTTAAAGTTACAATAAATTCAAGAATTTTAAGAGAGAGAGAGAGCCTATTGGGTAATTTAAACAGGCTAAACTCAATGGGTACCGCTAATTCTATATTATTAAATTTAATAAATGTGAAAATTGTACACAAGAAAAGTTCATCTCAAGAAGTCACAAGGAAAAAAGTTTTGAGTTGGATTAACACACACTTAGCCTATCAGCTATCATATTACCCCGCCTTCAGGGCACACGACGAGAGTAGAATTTAGAAAGATATGTGAATGAATAAACTTTACATTTTAAAGAAGTTGTTTTTAAGTATAGGCCTAATTTTGATCTAGATTTAAATTAAATCTAGATTAAATTTAACATACAGTACAGTATGGATGAATTTAATCTTAATGCCGTGCCAATTGTGCAAGATTTTCTAGGGCTAAAGTAGTTTTAATATAATTTAATGAGCCTGAAAAAGCTTTTAAAGTAGGCTAATTATTGTTTTGAGTACTGTACTGATTCAGATTTACAACTTTTCATTCTGGGTAAAACTCCCGTCGCAGCCCTGACCTATCCACTAGTTTCCACATCCTGTCCCACTGGTCAGGCACCTGGTGCGGCCTGAGCAAAGAGCGAACGAAAAAAAAACGACAGCCCCACGGGGCCTGGAGGACGTAGGACACATGACAAAAACAGGGATAGGCCAGCCCCACTCCAAGCAAGGCAACTACCGACCGCCGAATAACACCCACAAAAATGGGGGGGATGGGGGGGCTAACTAGTGAAAGGTTTAAGGACCAATTATATGGTTAATTTAGATAAGTGGACTGTATATTATTGATAATGAAGAAGTATTAACCATATAGAAATATAATTACCCTTTGATGAACTCAGCTGGTGATTGGAGGATGGCGGAAAATAGGCTAGATGACTGGAAAATGGTTAGTATAGTAAACAAAGTATGAAAAGAGGCTACAATAGGCTAGGATAGGATAGATATTTACGTTAAGTTGTGCTAAGTAACAAAGATGATGATGTAATGACTATATGGAATATGAGATGAAAGTGAAGCGAAAACACCTGGTGAAATAACTAGGAGAAAGAAGGCTTAGCGTGTGTAGCTGGGACGGAGGTTGGTTGGAGAGTGTGCGAGCGCGTTATGTTTGTCTCTGTCGTGACATACTGCGCACGCGCATAACATATGGAAAATGTATCCCATCTTCTTTACAATGAGATACTTATAAACAATCTTAAATAATACAAATATATATATATATGGGAATTATAATCCAACAATACTTTCCCATATACTACTATAGAATAATATATTCTACCCAATCATGGAACGTTCGACCAAGGTTATGGAAGCGTTCAACTTAAGACTACGGAATGATACGTAACGCTACATCAACCCAGATTACGTAACATCGAGACTGTTCATACTAGTTTGAGTACACTAAGTATGGACAGTAAGAAAGACAAAGTTAAACACACCCCGACCTACAGTAACACAGTTAAACTAAGGGTATACGACAGTTTTCCAAGTACCTCCAACCCCGACACCAGAATTACCCAAACCAAGGATAATAGAAGTAGGGATAGAGCTCATAAAGGAGCTCCCAATTGATCCCTAGTCTTGACCAAGCACCCCTGAAGATGGCTCTGCCATCGGTGGTACATCGTCTGCACACTTACAAATGTAACTGGGAGCTGCCAGATGGCATGGCGGAAGATACAAACATGGTATCAAAACAACACGGTCACAGGCTCACAGCTGTGTTGTTTATGGAAAATACAAGGCGGAAGCAAAGGAAATTCTTATATCACTTCTTTCCCAAAGGTAAGGTGAAGTGCTTAGTCACAAGTAGAGGGTATCTACGAGTATACAGTATATAGTATACTCACATACGAGTAAACAGTATATCATGGCTGACTGAATACAAGATTTCAGAGACATCATCTTGGTAAATAGCGGACCCATGAATGCTGGTATTTATATCATTACAGATGTTTGTTATGGCTCAAGAACCTTGACATCAAACTGAAGACGAAAACACCTGATCAGCTGAACAAGTCCCGTGTTGTGTGAAGCAGCCACTTTTAAGATGACCAGTATAGCGGGGTTGGCCGTCTGACGTCTGATGCTCAACAATTTACAGATGTTTTAAATAATATAAATAAATAGCGTAATCTACTCACGTTGTATTATATGCCATTCACTTGATCGGTTAGCTTTAATGTAAGACATAGCCTACCCTTAATGTTATGTTCTTAGTTTGTGTGGAGTGTGAGGTTGGAATTACTTGCTTATAGAATATTATTCATAAATACACAGAAAAACAATAAACGGTAGTGGAGAAATTCCCCTAGCATTGTATTGTGCTGCAGTGGTCAACCTGAATAGTAAACATGCAACATCGAGAGAAAATATAGTTATAAACACGTACAAAATGAGACAAAAGATATGTTGCACACTTGATAATGTTGTTGCTGAAGGGATGTGTAGCCTATCTATTAGTGTATGACGTGTATGGGTAGAGCTGCAGAAACATATATTACTCGAGAGATAGTCACTGGGATGATTGCTGTGGTTGTCTCGCATATTCCTTCGTGAGAGATAATTGCGTACCGGTATATCTTTATTTACTCCTCACCAATTAAGCAGTGCAAGTAATATGAGGACCTGTATGATTGATTCACAGTGCGTGTGTGTTTGATTATTTACTTTTCAGTAAACGTACGAACCCTATGAGGAACATATATAGACGAAATCCATACAGGTACTGATACAAATTTAAATGTAAGGAACAAAATCAATACAAGATATAGACGTTGAGTAACCTACACATATAACAAATGTATTATAATTATTAGATAAAGTATTTTATACAGAAAAAGGTAAAGATGCTGCACAATTACTAGATTGTATAGGCTACATGGAATGTAGCACAATATATTTAGTTGTAGTATATGGGCTATAATGTAGGACAATAATGATAATGACAATATGGGGATTACAATTAAAACATCATGAGTGACAACAGTATCCTACTATTTAGATATTGACCTATAAGAGCTATTATGTAATGTGAAAAATGATGAGATATTGAGTATTGCAAGCGGTAGCGTATAGATATTAGAAACTATATAGTTATAGCTCGAATATAACCGTTTTCTAAAGAACGATACATTCCCTATTGAAGGGTATAAAATGTATAGGTACTGTTCGAAATTAACCGTTTTCTATTGGAGGGTGCTTGACGTTAGAAGGGGTAAGTATCAGGGGCCTACAACCAAAAGCAGAGAGTCGCCTCTCCTTCTATACTATCCTTGACCCAAACTGAATATATAAATGTGACATAAGGTTCCTAAAATTCAGTTACCCCAACATGAGACTAAACAAGAAAGAAAGAGAGACAACAAAACAAATAAATATGACTGAAGCACCAAACGAATCAAATTAATTATTGGAAATGTTTAGTTCAGGATTTCGTTTCTTGACGAGAAGTTTTTCACCCAACAATGCCTCATATTGACTGTTAAATTTGTCAATGATTTTAAAACTATCTGGAGAAAACTGATGATCTTGAGATCTAGAGTGGTTCCTAGCTGCTGAAAAGGACATTTTATTAAGAAACTTCCCTGATCTGTGGCATTTACCTAAATGGTCATATATCCGTGTCTTAAAGGAACGCCCCGAATATCCCACATACCGAGCCTCACATCTCGGACAAGTGAATAAGTACACGATTTTAGAGCATAATTAGTCTGCCACCCTATCCTTTATATTAAAGAAACTTCCTAATCTGAAATCGTTCGTGAAAATAATTCTGAAATTAATTGAAGGAAAACTGCTTCGTAGTAAATTTAACATAAGTTTTCTATACTGGTAACTGATCTTGCCATAGAACGGCATCTTCACATATTTAATCAGCTTAGGAACAGTCGTGACCGGTAATTTATCATTCCGTTGTGTATTACTTAAAAGGTTATTCAAAACTCTATTAAAGTTGTCTAACTTATAATTATGTTTAGCATAGTAATCTCTCCGTCTACAGATTTCATCATGTAACTTAAAATGATCAGAACAAACACTATACGCTCACTTTAACAAAGTCTTAATGGAATTTATCTTATAACTCTCGGGACAATAACTGTACCAATTCAAGCCTGATCCAGTAAAAGTTTTCTTTCTATATACACCGGTGACAATACCCTTTTCCGTTTTAGTTACTAGAACATCTAAAAATGCAAGAGAACCAATAACTTCATTTTCACATGCGAAATTTATATTTACGCGCTGACTATTTATGTATTCATAAAAACCTCGATTCGCTACCTCATCCTTGTATATTAAAAACAAATCGTCTACATAGCGCTTATAATATATAGGTTTGAACTGTGCTGGGCAATCATTTAACCAATCCACCTCTGTTTTACACATGGAAGCATTGGCAAATACAGGACCTAAGCAAGAACCCATACTAATACCGTCTACTTGATTATAGAACATGTCGTTGAACAGAAGAGAAGACTCAGAAGTAGCAAATTTTAACCATTTTCAAACAATATTTTCACTTAGGCCAAAACAATCATTAGAATCATAATTACTCAAAATAATATATATGGTTTAATTTAATGGTACTGGACATTGGTAAACAATGATTCCACGTCAACACTGGTCATTACGAAGTCTGAGGGTAGGTTTAAATTAATGATTTCGTCACTGAAACATTTAGAGTTAGAAGCAGAATATTGATTGACTGTAAGAGTTGTGATAATTGGTAATAACTTAGTCAAATTTGTATTACCAATGATCACACCTCTTGCAGTCAATCTGTCGTACAGTCCAGCTGTCGTATACCCTTAGTTTAACTGTGTTACTGTAGGTCGGGGTGTGTTTAACTTTGTATTACCAATGATCACACCTCCTACAGTCAATCTGTCATACAGTCCAGCTGTTGTATACCCTTAGTTTAACTGTGTTACTGTAGGTCGGGGTGTGTTTAACTTTGTATTACCAATGATCACACCTCTTACAGTCAATCTGTCGTACAGTCCAGCTGTCGTATACCCTTAGTTTAACTGTGTTACTGTAGGTCGGGGTGTGTTTAACTTTGTATTACCAATGATCACACCTCTTACAGTCAATCTGTCATACAGTCCAGCTGTTGTATACCCTTAGTTTAACTGTGTTACTGTAGGTCGGGGTGTGTTTAACTTTGTATTACCAATGATCACACCTCTTACAGTCAATCTGTCATACAGTCCAGCTGTTGTATACCCTTAGTTTAACTGTGTTACTGTAGGTCGGGGTGTGTTTAACTTTGTATTACCAATGATCACACCTCTTACAGTCAAGCTGTCGTACAGTCCAGCTGTCATATACCTTTAGTTTAACTGTGTTACTGTAGGTCTGGGTGTGTTTAACTTTGTCTTTCTTACTTTGACGTGCATATTTTTTTTATAATATTTGCAGTGTTGATAACTTCTATTTTTAATTTAGGTCTTAGGTACTTAGGCTCTTGGTGTGCGTAATTATTTTGATTTCGCTATTAGTTACTTATTTACACAATAAGTTAACATTTATTTCATTATTTTAAATATTGGATCCATTAGATGATTTAAATTGTACAGCTATTTTCATTTATTTTTAGGATCATGATGTTCGCCTGAAGATGGTCGCTAGTGCAGACCGAAAATTTGTGAATAAAGATGGGGTTTCATGGAGTTATATCTCTTCTATTCCTGCTCATAATATATATATATATATATATATATATATACTGTATATGCTAAATATCCACAGGGAAGGAAGGATAATAAACACGGAGTGCCAAGCGCTTTCGTGTATTACATCTTCAGGGGACAGAGGACAGACAGAGAATGATCATATACAATGTAATATTATTGAAGTGCGAAAACCTAAACGAAAACAATTAAAATCTCATACTAAGTAATATAAAAATATAAAGGAAAGACAGAGTGATGTTCATCAATAGAAGACTCAAAGGATTATTTGAGGTTTCGATTATACTAAAATCTCGTCATGAATTACATCCGGTTCATTATATTTAAAAAAAAAATAACGATAAAAAAAAAAAATTTGTTTCGAATTGTGACAAAAAGACCGAGTCAATATACAGTATATGAGTTAAAATACAGAAGGTATTGTATGTCTGAAGCAGTTATAAAACCTTATCTCCAATTACAAATATATAAAACCCTAAATTTTGATTTGTTTACAAATACCTTTGACAATGAAATGATCTAGTTTGTACATGCCATTGCTTATATTCATGTTTATATTATCTGTATGGTTAATGATATAGTTTGTACATGCCACTGCTTATATTAATGTTTATATTATCTGTATGGTTAATGATATAGTTTGTACAGTACATGCCACTGCTTATATTAATGTTTATATTATCTGTATGGTTAATGATATAGTTTGTACAGTACATGCCACTGCTTATATTAATGTTTATATTATCTGTATGGTTAATGATATAGTTTGTACAGTACATGCCACTGCTTATATTAATGTTTATATTATCTGTATGGTTAATGATATAGTTTGTACAGTACATGCCACTGCTTATATTAATGTTTATATTATCTGTATGGTTAATGATATAGTTTGTACAGTACATGCCACTGCTTATATTAATGTTTATATTATCTGTATGGTTAATGATATAGTTTGTACAGTACATGCCACTGCTTATATTAATGTTTATATTATCTGTATGGTTAATGATATAGTTTGTACATGCCACTGCTTATATTCATGTTTATATTATCTGTATGGTTAATGATCTAGTTTGTACAGTACATGCCACTGCTTATATTCATGTTTATATTATCTGTATGGTTAATGATATAGTTTGTACAGTACATGCCACTGCTTATATTCATGTTTATATTATCTGTATGGTTAATGATATAGTTTGTACAGTACATGCCACTGCTTATATTCATGTTTATATTATCTGTATGGTTAATGATCTAGTTTGTACAGTACATGCCACTGCTTATATTCATGTTTATATTATCTGTATGGTTAATGATCTAGTTTGTACATGCCACTGCTTATATTCATGTTTATATTATCTGTATGGTTAATGATCTAGTTTGTACAGTACATGCCACTGCTTATATTCATGTTTATATTATCTGTATGGTTAATGATATAGTTTGTACAGTACATGCCACTGCTTATATTCATGTTTATATTATCTGTATGGTTAATGATATAGTTTGTACAGTACATGCCACTGCTTATATTCATGTTTATATTATCTGTATGGTTAATGATCTAGTTTGTACAGTACATGCCACTGCTTATATTCATGTTTATATTATCTGTATGGTTAATGAAACTAGATTCTATTATATTCCGGTCAACATATGATTTACATGAAACAACTGATGAAGCATTATCCCAATCAATATTGTGTTCATAATCTCGAACATGTATAAAGACACCGTTTGAGACTTGTCCTGTTTGAACGCTTGTCACATGTTGTTTAATTCGAATGGCTAGTTGTTTTCCAGTTTGTCCAATATATACCTTATTACAATTTTTGCAAGGGAGTTTATATATACATCCACCGTACATATCAGGATAATTCTTTATGAGTATATTCTTAACAGTATTGCTGTTACAAAAAATAACATTAACATTAACAAAGTTTCAACATAGGAAGTACCTGGAGGAGATTAGCGTTGTATAGTAACTTTAGCATATTATGAACATTAATTTCTGGTTTAGGATTAACTCTATAAAATGATTTTTTGCTTTTTTGAGAGAAACATCAATGAAAGATTAGGGTATTTTAACTTTGTACCTGTGTCATATATACATTGAATTTCATCATCTAAAAACTCTGCACTACAAATACGCTAGGCTTGTAGAAACATGGACGAGAAAACTACGAGCCTTTCGTATTTGTAATCCAGAGTTTTTAGATGATGAAATTCAGTTTTTAGATGACGAAATTCAATGTATATATGACACAGGTACAAAGTTAAAATACCCTAAATCTGTCATTGATGTTTCTCTCAAAAAAGCAAGAAAATAATTTTATAGAGTTAATCCTAAACCAGAAATTAATGTTCATAATATGCTAAAGTTACCATACAACGCTAATCTCCTCCAGGTACTTCCTATGCTGAAACTTTGTTAATGTTAATGTTGTTTTTTGTACTATACTATATATATTTGTACTATATTTTGTCATGTTTTATTATGTTACCTCCATCAACCGACTTTACTCCTAAACTCAATTAATGAAATCAACAAATACATGTGGCAGTCCAGGGATTCGAACCTAGGATGCTCACACCGAAATTCAGTGCATTTATCCATTGCGCTACGAAGACAGTTAAAGAGTGGTGGACAAGCCTACGATTTATTATGCAGTTTCGAATCCTGCATATCAATCTAAGCATGTACACAATTCCAACTGCGCTATCACAGGCTATAGATAGATGAATGGAAGGAGTAATTAATGGGGCCTTAACACTAAGGAAGGCCTCTCTATAAACTACCCCTGAACCTGAATGAATTATTATGTTACCTCCACCAACCGACTTTACTGCTAAACTCAAGCTTTTCTATCCTTTGTGAAGTCATCAGGCTGACTTTTATCTTGCTTTTAAGACGCTCTTGTTCACTTTTACTCCTTCTAGCTCTCGCTTTTGTTCGGTCTCTTGCTCGCTCTCGCTCTCTCTCTCTCTCTCTCTCTCTCTCTCTCTCTCTCTCTCTCTCTCTCTCTCTCTCTCTCTCTCTCTCTCTCTCTCTCTCTTTCTGTATCTATCTATCCACCTATCTCTCTATCTATCCGTCTGTCTGTCTGTCTGTCTATATCTATCTGTCTATCTCTTGTTCTATCATCAGTGCTGTCTGTCTGTCTGTCTATATCTATCTGTCTATATCTTGTTCTATCATCAGTGCTGTCTGTCTGTCTGTCTATATCTATCTGTCTATCTCTTGTTCTATCATCAGTGCTGTCTGTCTGTCTGTCTATATCTATCTGTCTATCTCTTGTTCTATCATCAGTGCTGTCTGTCTGTCTGTCTATATCTATCTGTCTATCTCTTGTTCTATCATCAGTGCTGTCTATCTGTCTGTCTATATCTATCTGTAAATCTCTTGTTCTATCATCAGTGCTGTCTGTCTGTCTGTCTATATCTATCTGTCTATATCTTGTTCTATCATCAGTGCTGTCTGTCTATATCTATCTGTCTATCTCTTGTTCTATCATCAGTGCTGTCTGTCTGTCTGTCTATATCTATCTGTCTATCTCTTGTTCTATCATCAGTGCTGTCTGTCTGTCTGTCTATATCTATCTGTCTATCTCTTGTTCTATCATCAGTGCTGTCTATCTGTATGTCTATATCTATCTGTCTATCTCTTGTTCTATCATCAGTGCTGTCTGTCTGTCTGTCTATATCTATATGTTTATCTCTTGTTCTATCATCAGTGCTGTCTGTCTATATCTATATGTCTATCTCTTGTTCTATCATCAGTGCTGTCTGTCTGTCTATATCTATCTGTCTATCTCTTGTTCTATCATCAGTGCTGTCTGTCTGTCTATCTATATCTATATGTATATCTCTTGTTCTATCATCAGTGCTGTCTGTCTGTCTGTCTATATCTATCTGTCTATCTCTTGTTCTATCATCAGTGCTGTCTGTCTGTCTGTCTATATCTATATGTATATCTCTTGTTCTATCATCAGTGCTGTCTGTCTGTCTGTCTATATCTATCTGTCTATCTCTTGTTCTATCATCAGTGCTGTCTGTCTGTCTGTCTATATCTATATGTCTATCTCTTGTTCTATCATCAGTGCTGTCTGTCTATATCTAGCTGTCTATCTCTTGTTCTATCATCAGTGCTGTCTGTCTGTCTGTCCATATCTATCTGTCTATCTCTTGTTCTATCATCAGTGCTGTCTGTCTGTCTGTCTATATCTATCTGTCTATCTCTTCTTCTATCATCAGTGCTGTCTGTCTGTCTGTCTATATATATCTATATATCGCTTGTTCTATCATCAGTGCTGTCTGTCTGTCTGTCTATCTCTTGTTCTATCATCAGTGTTGTCTGTCTGTCTGTCTATATCTATCTGTCTATCTCTTTTTCTATCATCAGTGCTGTCTGTCTGTCTATATCTATCTGTCTATCTCTTGTTCTATCATCAGTGCTGTCTGTCTGTCTGTCTATATCTATATGTCTATCTCTTGTTCTATCATCAGTGCTGTCTGTCTGTCTGTCTATATCTATCTGTCTATATCTTGTTCTATCATCAGTGCTGTCTGTCTGTCTGTCTATATCTATCTGTCTATCTCTTGTTCTATCATCAGTGCTGTCTGTCTGTCTGTCTATATCTATCTGTCTATATCTATCTGTCTATCTCTTGTTCTATCATCAGTGCTGTCTGTCTGTCTGTCTATATCTATCTGTCTATCTCTTGTTCTATCATCAGTGATGTCTGTCTGCCTGTCTATATCTATCTGTCTATATCTATCTGTCTATCTCTTGTTCTATCATCAGTGCTGTCTGTCTGTCTGTCTTTATCTATATGTCTATCTCTTGTTCTATCATCAGTCCTGTCTGTCTGTCTATATCTATCTGTCTATCTCTTGTTCTATCATCAGTGCTGTCTGTCTGTCTGTCTATATCTATATGTCTATTTTGTTCTATCATCAGTGCTGTCTGTCTGTCTGTCTATATCTATCTGTCTATCTCTTGTTCTATCATCAGTGCTGTCTGTCTATATCTATCTGTCTATCTCTTGTTCTACCATCAGTGCTGTCTGTGTGTCTGTCTATCTCTTGTTCTATCATCAGTGCTGTCTGTCTGTCTGTCTATATCTATATGTCTATCGCTTGTTCTATCATCAGTGCTGTCTGTCTGTCTGTCTATATCTATCTGTCTATCTCCTGTTCTATCATCAGTGCTGTCTGTCTGTCTATATCTATCTGTCTTTCTCTTGTTCTATCATCAGAGCTGTCTGTCTGTTTGTCTATATCTATCTGTCTATCTCTTGTTCTATCATCAGTGCTGTCTGTCTGTCTATATCTATCTGTCTATCTCTTGTTCTATCATTAGTGCTGTCTGTCTGTCTGTCTATATCTATATGTCTATCTCTTGTTCTATCATCAGTGCTGTCTGTCTGTCTGTCTATATATATATCTCTCTATCTCTTGTTCTATCATCAGTGCTGTCTGTCTGTCTGTCTATATCTATCTGTCTATCTCTTGTTCTATCATCAGTGCTGTCTGTCTGTCTGTCTATATCTATCTGTCTATCTCTTGTTCTATCATCAGTGCTGTCTGTCTGTCTGTCTATATCTATATGTCTATCTCTTGTTCTATCATCAGTGCTGTCTGTCTGTCTGTCTATATATATCTGTCTATCGCTTGTTCTATCATCAGTGCTGTCTGTCTGTCTGTCTATCTCTTGTTCTATCATCAGTGTTGTCTGTCTGTCTGTCTATATCTATCTGTCTATCTCTTTTTCTATCATCAGTGCTGTCTGTCTGTCTGTCTATATCTATATGTCTATCTCTTGTTCTATCATCAGTGCTGTCTGCCTGTCTGTCTATATCTATCTGTCTATCTCTTGTTCTATCATCAGTGCTGTCTGTCTGTCTATATCTATCTGTCTATCTCTTGTTCTACCATCAGAGCTGTCTGTTTGTTTGTCTATATCTATCTGTCTATCTCTTGTTTTATCATCAGTGCTATCTGTCTGTCTATATCTATATGTCTATCTCTTGTTCTATCATCAGTGCTGTCTGTCTGTCTGTCTGTCTATATCTATATGTCTATATCTTGTTCTATCATCAGTGCTGTCTGTCTGTCTATATCTATCTGTCAATCTCTTGTTCTATCATCAGAGCTGTCTGTCTGTTTGTCTATATCTATCTGTCTATCTCTTGTTCTATCATCAGTGCTGTCTGCCTGTCTATATCTATCTGTCTATCTCTTGTTCTATCATCAGTGCTGTCTGTCTGTCTGCCTATATCTATATGTCTATCTCTTGTTCAATCATCAATGCTGTCTGTCTGTGTCTATATCTATCTGTCTATCTCTTGTTCTATCATCAGTGCTGTCTGTCTGTCTGTCTATATCAATCTGTCTATCTCTTGTTCTATCATCAGTGCTGTCTGTCTGTCTGTCTATATCTATCTGTCTATCTCTTGTTCTATCATCAGTGCTGTCTGTCTGTCTGTCTATATCTATCTGTCTATCTCTTGTTCTATCATCAGTGATGTCTGTCTGTCTGTCTATATCTATCTGTCTATATCTATCTGTCTATCTCTTGTTCTATCATCAGTGCTGTCTGTCTGTCTGTCTATATCTATCTGTCTATCTCTTGTTCTATCATCAGTGCTGTCTGTCTGTCTATATCTATCTGTCTATCTCTTGTTCTATCATCAGTGCTGTCTGTCTGTCTGTCTATATCTATATGTCTATCTCTTGTTCTATCAACAGTGCTGTCTGTCTGTCTGTCTATATCTATCTGTCTATCTCTTGTTCTATCATCAGTGCTGTCTGTCTGTCTATATCTACCTGTCTATCTCTTGTTCTATCATCAGTGCTGTCTGGATGTCTGTCTGTCTATATCAATCTGTCTATCTCTTGTTCTATCATCAGTACTGTCTGTCTGTCTGTCTATATCTATCTGTCTATCTCTTGTTCTATCATCAGTCCTGTCTGTCTATATCTATCTGTCTATCTCTTGTTCTATCACCAGTGCTGTCAGTCTGTCTGTCTATATCTATCTGTCTATCTCTTGTTCTATCATCAGTGCTGTCTGTCTGTCTATATCTATCTGTCTATCTCTTGTTCTATCATCAGTGCTGTCTGTCTGTCTGTCTATATCTATATGTCTATCTCTTGTTCTATCATCAGTGCTGTCTGTCTGTCTGTCTATATCTATCTGTCTATCTCCTGTTCTATCATCAGTGCTGTCTGTCTGTCTATATCTACCTGTCTATCTCTTGTTCTATCATCAGTGCTGTCTGGATGTCTGTCTGTCTATATCTATCTGTCTATCTCTTATGCTATCATCAGTGCTGTCTGTCTGTCTGTCTATATCTATCTGTCTATCTCTTGTTCTATCATCAATGCTGTCTGTCTGTCTGTCTATATCTATCTGTCTATCTCTTGTTGTATCATCAGTGCTGTCTGTCTGTCTGTCTATATCTATCTGTCTATCTCTTGTTCTATCATCAGTGCTGTCTGTCTGTCTGTCTATATCTATATGTCTATCTTGTTCTATCATCAGTGCTGTCTATCTGTCTGTCTATATCTATCTGTATATCTCTTGTTCTATCATCAGTGCTGTCTGTCTATATCTATCTGTCTATCTCTTGTTCTATCATCAGTGCTGTCTGTCTGTCTGTCTATATCTATATGTCTATCTCTTGTTCTATCGTCAGTGCTGTCTGTCTATATCTATCTGTCTATCTCTTGTTCTACCATCAGTGCTGTCTGTCTGTCTGTCTATCTCTTGTTCTATCATCAGTGCTGTCTGTCTGTCTGTCTATATCTATATGTCTATCGCCTGTTCTATCATCAGTGCTGTCTGTCTGTCTGTCTATATCTATCTGTCTATCTCTTGTTCTATGATCAGTGCTGTCTGTCTGTCTATATCTATCTGTCTATCTCTTGTTCTATCATCAGAGCTGTCTGTCAGTTTGTCTATATCTATCTGTCTATATCTTGTTCTATCATCAGTGCTGTCTGTCTGTCTATATCTATCTGTCTATCTCTTCTTCTATCATCAGTGCTGTCTGTCTGTCTGTCTATATCTATATGTCTATCTCTTGTTCTATCATCAGTGCTGTCTGTCTGTGTCTATATCTATCTGTCTATCTCTTGTTCTATCATCAGTGCTGTCTGTCTGTCTGTCTATATTAATCTGTCTATCTCTTGTTCTATCATCAGTGCTGTCTGTCTGTCTGTGTATATCTATCTGTCTATCTCTTGTTCTATCATCAGTGCTGTCTGTCTGTCTGTCTATATCTATCTATCTATCTCTTGTTCTATCATCAGTGCTGTCTGTCTGTCTGTCTATATCTATCTATATATCTCTTGTTCTATCATCAGTGCTGTCTGTCTGTCTGTCTATATCTATCTGTCTATCTCTTGTTCTATCATAGGTGCTGTCTGTCTGTCTGTCTATATATATATCTGTCTATCTCTTGTTATATCATCAGTGCTGTCTGTCTGTCTATATCTATCTGTCTATCTCTTGTTCTATCATCAGAGCTGTCTGTCTGTTTGTCTATATCTATCTGTCTATCTCTTGTTCTATCATCAGTGCTGTCTGTCTGTCTATATCTATCTGTCTATCTCTTGTTCTATCATCAGTGGTGTCTGTCTGTCTGTCTATATCTATATGTCTATCTCTTGTTCTATCATCAGTGCTGTCTGTCTGTCTATATCTATCTGTCTATCTCTTGTTCTATCATCAGAGCTGTCTGTCTGTTTGTCTATATCTATCTGTCTATCTCTTGTTCTATCATCAGTGCTGTCTGTCTGTCTATATCTATCTGTCTATCTCTTGTTCTATCATCAGTGCTGTCTGTCTGTCTATCTATATCTATATGTCTATCTCTTGTTCTATCAATAATGCTGTCTGTCTGTGTCTATATCTATCTGTCTATCTCTTGTTCTATCATCAGTGCTGTCTGTCTGTCTGTCTATATCAATCTGTCTATCTCTTGTTCTATCATCAGTGCTGTCTGTCTGTCTGTCTATATCTATCTGTCTATCTCTTGTTCTATCATCAGTGCTGTCTGTCTGTCTGTCTATATCTATCTGTCTATCTCTTGTTCTATCATCAGTGCTGTCTGTCTGTCTGTCTATATATATCTATATATCGCTTGTTCTATCATCAGTGCTGTCTGTCTGTCTGTCTATATCTATCTGTCTATCTCTTGTTCTATCATCAGTGCTGTCTGTCTGTCTGTCTATATCTATCTGTCTATCTCTTGTTCTATCACCAGTGCTGTCTGTCTGTCTATATCTATCTGTCTATCTCTTGTTCTATCATCAGTGCTGTCTGTCTGTCTGTCTATATCTATATGTCTATCTCTTGTTATATCAAGAGTGCTGTCTGTCTGTCTGTCTATATCTATCTGTCTATCTGTCAGCGGCTCGCTTGGTGTAGTGACTAGCGTCTCGGACTTCCACCCAGAAGGCCCGGGTTCGCGCCCACGCTCGGCGCATTAAAGATTTTTCACAAGCACTGAGTCGTTACCATCCCTCATGAGCAAAGGGATGGGGTAGTAGTACAGGACCCCAATGGAAATACGCCTAATCGGCCTTATTGAGCTATCCTTAGCTAGCTTAGCATGCGCTAGCTTTAAGAACTATTATTATTATTATTATATCTCTTGTTCTATCATCAGTGCTGTCTGTCTGTCTATATCTACCTGTCTATCTCTTGTTCTATCATCAGTGCTGTCTGTCTGTCTGTCTATATCTATCTGTCTATCTCTTGTTCTATCAACAGTGCTGTCTGTCTGTCTGTCTATATCTATCTGTCTATCTCTTGTTCTACCATCAGTGTTGTCTGTCTGTCTGTCTATCTCTTGTTCTATCATCAGTGCTGTCTGTCTGTCTGTCTATATCTATATGTCTATCTCTTGTTCTATCATCAGTGCTGTCTGTCTGTCTGTCTATATCTATCTGTCTATCTCTTGTTCTATCATCAGTGCTGTCTGTCTGTCTATATCTATCTGCTTATCTCTTGTTCTATCATCAGTGATGTCTGTCTGTCTGTCTATATCTATATGTCTATCTCTTGTTCTATCATCAGTGCTGTCTGTCTGTCTGTCTATATATATCTGTCTATCTCTTGTTTTATCATCAGTGCTGTCTGTCTGTCTGTCTATATCTATCTGTCTATCTCTTGTTCTATCATCAGTGCTGTCTGTCTGTCTGTCTATATATATATATATGTCTATCTCTTGTTCTATCATCAGTGCTGCCTGTCTGTCTGTCTATATCTATCTGTCTATCTCTTGATCTATCATCAGTGCTGTCTTTCTGTCTGTCTATATATATATCTCTCTATCTCTTGTTCTATCATCAGTGCTGTCTGTCTGTCTGTCTATATCTATCTGTCTATCTCTTGTTCTATCATCAGTGCTGTCTGTCTGTCGGTCTATATCTATCTGTCTATCTCTTGTTCTATCATCAGTGCTGTCTGTCTGTCTGTCTATATCTATATGTCTATCTCTTGTTCTATCATCAGTGCTGTCTGTCTGTCTGTCTATATATCTGTCTATCTCTTGTTCTATCATCAGTGCTGTCTGTCTGTCTGTCTATATATATATATGTCTATCTCTTGTTCTATCATCAGTGCTGTCTGTCTGTCTGTCTATATCTATATGTCTATCTCTTGTTCTAACATCAGTCCTGTCTGTCTGTCTATATCTATCTGTCTATCTCTTGGTCTATCATCAGTGCTGTCTGTCTGTCTGTCTATATCTATATGTCTATCTCTTGTTCTATCATCAGTGCTATCTGTCTGTCTGTCTATATCTATCTGTCTATCTCTTGTTCTATCATCAGTGCTGTCTGTCTGTCTGTCTATATCTATCTGTCTATCTCTTGTTCTATCATCAGTGCTGTCTGTCTGTCTGTCTATCTCTTGTTCTATCATCAGTGCTGTCTGTCTGTCTGTCTATCTCTTGTTATATCATCAGTGCTGTCTGTCTGTCTGTCTATATCTATATGTTTATATCTTGTTCTATCATCAGTGCTGTCTCTCTGTCTGTCTATATCTTGTGCTATCATCAGTGCTGTCTGTCTGTCTATATCTATCTGTCTATCTCTTGTTCTATCATCAGAGCTGTCTGTCTGTTTGTCTATATCTATCTGTCTATCTCTTGTTCTATCATCAGTGCTGTCTGTCTGTCTATATCTATCTGTCTATCTCTTGTTCTATCATCAGTGCTGTCTGTCTGTCTGTCTATATCTATCTGTCTATCTCTTGTTCTATCATCAGTGCTGTCTGTCTGTCTGTCTATATATATGTCTATCTCTTGTTCTATCATCAGTGCTGTCTGTCTGTCTGTCTATATCTATCTGTCTATCTCTTGATCTATCATCAGTGCTGTCTGTCTGTCTGTCTATATATATATCTCTCTATCTCTTGTTCTATCATCAGTGCTGTCTGTCTGTCTGTCTATATCTATCTGTCTATCTCTTGTTCTATCATCAGTGCTGTCTGTCTGTCTGTCTATATCTATATGTCTATCTCTTGTTCTATCATCAGTGCTGTCTGTCTGTCTGTCTATATCTATATGTCTATCTCTTGTTCTATCATCAGTGCTGTCTGTCTGTCTGTCTATATATATCTGTCTATCTCTTGTTCTATCATCAGTGCTGTCTGTCTGTCTGTCTATATATATATGTCTATCTCTTGTTCTATTATCAGTGCTGTCTGTCTGTCTGTCTATATCTATATGTCTATCTCTTGTTCTATCAACAGTCCTGTCTGTCTGTCTATATCTATCTGTCTATCTCTTGTTCTATCATCAGTGCTGTCTGTCTGTCTGTCTATATCTATATGTCTATCTCTTGTTCTATCATCAGTGCTATCTGTCTGTCTGTCTATATCTATCTGTCTATCTCTTGTTCTATCATCAGTGCTGTCTGTCTGTCTGTCTATATCTATCTGTCTATCTCTTGTTCTCTCATCAGTGCTGTCTGTCTGTCTGTCTATCTCTTGTTCCATCATCAGTGCTGTCTGTCTGTCTGTCTATCTCTTGTTATATCATCAGTGCTGTATGTCTGTCTGTCTATATCTATATGTTTATATCTTGTTCTATCATCAGTGCTGTCTCTCTGTCTGTCTATCTCTTGTGCTATCATCAGTGCTGTCTGTCTGTCTATATCTATCTGTCTATTTCTTGTTCTATCATCAGAGCTGTCTGTCTGTTTGTCTATATCTATCTGTCTATCTCTTGTTCTATCATCAGTGCTGTCTGTCTGTCTATATATATCTGTCTATCTCTTGTTCTATCATCAGTGCTGTCTGTCTGTCTGTCTATATCTATATGTCTATCTCTTGTTCTATCATCAATGCTGTATGTCTGTGTCTATATCTATCTGTCTATCTCTTGTTCTATCATCAATGCTGTATGTCTGTGTCTATATCTATCTGTCTATCTCTTGTTCTATCATCAGTGCTGTCTGTCTGTCTGTCTATATCAATATGTCTATCTCTTGTTCTATCATCAGTGCTGTCTGTCTGTCTGTCTATATCTATCTGTCTATCTCTTGTTCTATCATCAGTGCTGTCTGTCTGTCTGTCTATATCTATCTGTCTATCTCTTGTTTTATCATCAGTGCTGTCTGTCTGTCTGTCTATATCTATCTATATATCGCTTGTTCTATCATCAGTGCTGTCTGTCTGTCTGTCTGTCTATATCTATCTGTCTATCTCTTGTTCTATTATCAGTGCTGTCTGTCTGTCTGTCTATATATATCTGTCTATCTCTTGTTCTATCATCAGTGCTGTCTGTCTGTCTATATCTATCTGTCTATCTCTTGTTCTATCATCAGTGCTGTCTGTCTGTCTGTCTATATCTATCTGTCTATCTCTTGTTCTATCATCAGTGTTGTCTGTCTGTCTATATCTACCTGTCTATCTCTTGTTCTATCATCAGTGCTGTCTGGATGTCTGTCTGTCTATATCTATCTGTCTATCTCTTGTGCTATCATCAGTGCTGTCTGTCTGTCTGTCTATATCTATCTGTCTATCTCTTGTTCTATCATCAGTGCTATCTGTTTGTCTGTCTGTCTATATATATCTGTCTATCTCTTGTTCTATCATCAGTGCTGTCTGTCTGTCTGTCTATATCTATCTGTCTATCTCTTGTTCTATAATCAGTGCTGTCTGTCTGTCTGTCTATATCTATCTGTCTATCTCTTGTTCTATCATCAGTGCTGTCTGTCTGTCTATATCTATCTGTCTATCTCTGATTATATCATCAGTGCTGTCTGTCTGTGTATCTATATCTATATGTCTATCTCTTGTTCTATCATCAGTGCTGTCTGTCTGTCTGTCTATATCTATCTGTCTATCTCTTGTTCTATCATCAGTGCTGTCTGTCTGTCTGTCTGTCTATATCTATATGTCTATCTCTTGTTCTATCATCAGTGCTGTCTGTCTGTCTGTCTATATCTATAAGTCTATCTCTTGTTCTATCATCAGTCGTGTCTGTCTGTCTATATCTATATGTCTATATCTTGTTCTATCATCAGTGCTGTCTGTCTGTCTGTCTATATCTATATGTCTATCTTGTTCTATAATCAGTGTTGTCTGTCTGTCTGTCTATATCTATCTGTCTATCTCTTGTTCTATCATCAGTGCTGTCTGTCTGTCTGTCTATATCTATCTGTCTATCTCTTGGTCTACCATCAGTGCTGTCTGTCTGTCTGTCTATCTCTTGTTCTATCATTAGTGCTGTCTGTCTGTCTGTCTATATTTATATGTTTATCTCTTGTTCTATCATCAGTGCTGTCTGTATGTCTGTCTATATCTATCTGTCTATCTCTTGTTCTATCATCAGTGCTGTCTGTCTGTCTATATCTATCTGTCTATCTCTTGTTCTATCATCAGTGCTGTCTGTCTGTCTATATCTATCTGTCTATCTCTTGTTCTATCATCAGTGCTGTCTGTTTGTCTGTCTATATCTATCTGTATATCTCTTGTTTTATCATCAGTGCTGTCTATCTGTCTGTCTATATCTATCTGTCTATCTCTTGTTCTATCATCAGTGCTGTCTGTCTGTCTGTCTATATATATCTGTCTATCTCTTGTTCTATCATCAGTGCTGTCTGTCTGTCTGTCTATATCTATCTGTCTATCTCTTGTTCTATCATCGGTGCTGTCTGTCTGTCTGTCTATATATATCTGTCTATCTCTTGTTCTATCATCAGTGCTGTCTGTCTGTCTGTCTATATCTATCTGTCTATCTCTTGTTCTATCATCAGTGCTGTCTGTCTGTCTGTCTATATCTATATGTCTATCTCTTGTTCTATCATCAGTGCTGTCTGTCTGTCTGTCTATATCTATCTGTCTATCTCTTGTTTTATCATCAGTGCTGTATGTCTGTCTGTCATCAGTGCTGTCTGTCTGTCTGTCTATATCTATCTGTCTATCTCTTGTTCTATCATCAGTGCTGTCTGTCTGTCTGTCTATATCTATCTGTCTATCTCTTGTTCTATCATCAGTGCTGTCTGTCTGTCTGTCTATATCTATATGTCTATCTCTTGTTCTATCATCAGTGCTGTCTGTCTGTCTGTCTATATCTATCTGTCTATCTCTTGTTCTATCATCAATGCTGTGTGTCTGTCTATATATATCTGTCTATCTCTTGTTCTATCATCAGTGCTGTCTGTCTGTCTGCCTATATCTATATGTCTATATCTTGTTCTATCATCAGTGCTGTCTGTCTGTCTGTCTATATCTATCTGTCTATCTCTTGTTCTATCATCAGTGTTGTCTGTCTGTCTATATCTATCTGTCTATCTCTTGTTCTATCATCAGTGCTGTCTGTCTGTCTGTCTGTCTATATCTATCTGTCTATCTCTTGTTCTATCATCAGTGCTGTCTGTCTGTCTGTCTATATCTATCTGTCTACCTCTTGTTCTATCATCAGTGCTGTCTGTCTGTCTGTCTATATCTATATGTCTATCTCTTGTTCTATCATCAGTGCTGTCTGTCTGTCTGTCTATATCTATCTGTCTATCTCTTGTTTTATCATCAGTGCTGTATGTCTGTCTGTCATCAGTGCTGTCTGTCTGTCTGTCTATATCTATCTGTCTATCTCTTGTTCTATCATCAGTGCTGTCTGTCTGTCTGTCTATATCTATCTGTCTATCTCTTGTTCTATCATCAGTGCTGTCTGTCTGTCTGTCTATATCTATATGTCTATCTCTTGTTCTATCATCAGTGCTGTCTGTCTGTCTGTCTATATCTATCTGTCTATCTCTTGTTCTATCATCAATGCTGTGTGTCTGTCTATATATATCTGTCTATCTCTTGTTCTATCATCAGTGCTGTCTGTCTGTCTGTCTATATCTATATGTCTATCTCTTGTTCTATCATCAGTGCTGTCTGTCTGTCTGTCTATATCTATCTGTCTATCTCTTGTTCTATCATCAGTGTTGTCTGTCTGTCTATATCTATCTGTCTATCTCTTGTTCTATCATCAGTGCTGTCTATCTGTCTGTCAGTCTATATCTATCTGTCTATCTCTTGTTCTATCATCAGTGTTGTCTGTCTGTCTGTCTATATCTATCTGTCTATCTCTTGTTCTATCATCAGTGCTGTCTGTCTGTCTGTCTATATCTATCTGTCTATCTCTTTTTCTATCATCAATGAATTTGGTAATGTCACTGGGTCTAGACATTTCACTTATCGTACATCGTACAAATCTCCTCAATTATGATTTATGTGTTCATATCTGTAATAGCAATATATATCCTGAGCTCGTAAAGAATGTATTTGTTTCCTATTTTTGGGTGTGTGCTAATGGGGTAAACTGTCTTAAAATCTGCAATGGAGCGAAACAGGGTCGGTCCAGCAAGTCCTCCCTTGGACCAAGTAACGTTAATTGAGATAGTGTGTACAACATTCAAAACCCAGAGCTCCTTCCTAATCTTAATTAAAATCGACTAATGTTTACCAGAATACCACCTTACAACAATTTACCTGTCAGAATAAAAACCTTATAGTCCCCCATTCTGCTTCAAGATGGATGCTGGCGACTCTCTCTCTCTCTCCCCCTGACTGACACACTATACAGTACAACGCTCTGATACGGCCTTTCCTGGAGTATGCTGTTCAATTATGTTCTCCAGCGCACTCAGGAAAGATATAGAGCGACCGGAAAGAGCACAAGCGAGGGCTACAAAGCGTATTTCATCGATTTGATGATTTAGCTTTGAGGAGTGGTTGAAAGCTCTTGATCTCTTTCCGTTGTATACACGCATACTACGAGGTCAGCTCATTGAAGCTCTTTAAATACTTGTCGTGAATCCTAGCTGGTATATATACCGTAGTTTGAATTTCCCGGGTTCACGACAGCTGGTTCCTTTTTGTTTATACGCATTACTTTATTTATCTTTGTGGATAAATATTACTGTGGTTGCACCAATAATATCTTAGTTTATTTTCCCTTATTATTTAATCACGGGGGACGATATAGAACCCTTAAATATATTTATATTGTCACGATAAAAGGGAACCTCAGACACACTTCACACAGACTTCGACCCGCTAACAACAAACCACCAGTTGCTGCGACATAACACCAGAACTTCACTGATATTCACCTACTGATATGTCTATCATCTAATCTACACTCTTTGCATCACAGCTAAGTTCCTTTAATACTAAAAGTACTTCATAGATATTACTGGGACTACCACAGATAACCTACATATACATTTTAACACGTAAGTCAATCGCCGACCCGGTAACATTTTTATAGCCTAGGCCAATTCATCTTTCCAGGTTTAATTATTTAATTTATATCCGTTTCTCCTCTACCCCCTAGGAATAATAAACAGGATATAATTGGTGCCGTGTGACCAGGATACTGGGCCATCTGTTGTATATTGAAGACAAATTGGGGGGGTATTAGGCCTAGGCCTGACTTGTCTGCCTTTGTGTAGAGCTGGGCGATCCAGTGGGCAAATGCCGAGGGGCGCACCGGGGAAAGCTGCAAGGGCAGGGGGCGTTGGCCAAGAGTTTGTGCCATCGTCCGGTCGTTACCCTGTGCCCTTGAGAAAGGTGGCCCTCTTCGGCCATTCCTATGTACAGGATTTTCCGCTGGATCGTCCAGTGCAGTGCCCTGCTTTTTTTGTTAATCAGTTCTATAGACCAGGGGCAAGGGTGGACACTGTCAGGCAGACCTCAGCCGGGGTTAGATGTGCCAGGGAGCCGGAAGGTGTTAGATAGGTTACTGAACAGAGCGCATGCCTTCTTTGAGAAGAAGGGCAGGGCCGAGGAGGAGCAGTCGACGCAATAGGCTAGATCTCAAGACTAGGACGACGGCTGTGGCTGTTCCTCCTTCAGAGGAGTCTTGATCCTTCTTTCTTTTTCTTTGTAATTTGTTAAAATTTAATATAGTAAAGTAAATATTGTAAAGTAGAGTAATATGACATACGGTAAATTTCCTTTTCTTTGATCATTTGTAAACTCACAGGGGGCACGCGATCTGCATGCTTCAATTTGCTTGGTTGCTGTCATCATCAATGTTAGTAGGATAGCCTAGGATTAGAATAGGTTAGCCTACAGTGACGATTAGTATTGTTGTTCCTTAAGCTTTAGTTACCGTAAAATTTTAAGAATGGAGGAGAAAGTAAAGTCATTGCGGCGGTTCAGGGCCGCCAAAAAGGGAGGGATTACTAAGCTTACCTCTAATCTGTCTAATTTGATTGAACATGCTGCTACACTGCATGATGTAAGGGGTGTGAAAATCACTGAAGAAAAGGCCCTAGCTGATATCGAGTCGTATAACGTAGAGTTGTATAGCTTATATTCAGATGATCAGTTAGAAAAGGAGATGGTGAAAGATATGCAATATGTTAATCAAGTAAACAGTCAGTTAGCTGAGTTAGATAGTGCTCTACAGACAACCACTACTGGTAGATCTCATGATAGCGCAGCAAGTAGGAAACAGAAGGGTATTAAGCTACCCTCCCTGAAGTTGCCAGTTTTTGACGGGGATCCAACACAGTGGGTGGGTTTCTGGGATATCTTTGATTGTAGTGTTCACTCCCAAACAGACTTAACTGACATTCAGAAATGTACGTATCTAAAGGGACAACTTAGTGGTGAGGCTCTACAAATTGTTGGTGGGTTTAGTTTGGTCGCTGCAAGTTATGAACCAGCGGTCACTATACTGAAAAACAGTTATGGTCAAAAGGATCGCATCAAAGCAGCTCACATAGCGAAACTGTGTAATCTCCCGCATCCTAGCCAGGAGGTCAGTGCTCTGAAAGATTTTTCCGTGTCATTTGAGTGTGCGTTAGAGTCATTACGCCCTATAGATGTAACAGTAATTGAAATGTGTGCAGTACTGTTGCATAATAAACTTCCTAGTGCACACTCTGAAGTGATTAAGCGTGAATTAAAAGACAACTGGCTGGATGTGGATGAATATGTTCGTGTGTTTAACCCTTCTTTAGCGGCCTATGCGGTTTATTTATATGTACCGCCCAGCGGGGTGTTTTTAGCCAAAATAGGGCTGTTTACGTGATCATTTTCATGCCTAAATAAGACCCAGAACGTAAAACAAGTATCTATCCCTGAAAGGGCATAAACAGAGCTTTCGAATGACACCATAACGATCCTTTTATGATGGCTAGTTTTCTTGCAATAACCGTGCAACGCGAGTGCAAAAAGCAGGTAATTAGCCACTTTCCCGATACAATTCCGTATATAGCGAGTGAGAGAGGGAGGAGGGAGCTGAGATTTGTGTCAGTAGGTTCGCCGCGGTGGTCTGGAGCAGTAATACGCTCGCTAGTCTCCTGCCACCACTTGTCTCTCTCTCTCAGCAACATTACGTGCTGAAATTGCCACTCGACCTATGTCGAGCGCCGCCACATAGTCCAGCTTTATTAAATACGACTTATGTGGTGAGCCGCTTTTTAAGGGTTAAGACTGAAGTATGCAATCTAGAAAGTAGACATAATCCACTAGAACAGTTTGGGGCGACCGCCACAGCAGCATATGCGGTGTATCAGAAACCCGATACCAAGCAGAAGTATGGATGTAAGTTGTGTTTAAAGACAGGACATTTTTGGGCAAAGTGTGCAAAATACAAGAACAGTCCCGCCAAGGCCAATAGAGCAAGGCAGTTGAAATTGTGCGTCAGGTGCCTGTCGTCAGAACATGGCAGCCAGGGGTGTACTAACCCTAAAATTAGGCCGTGCCGATTCTGCCAACAGAAACATTTTCATTATTTGTGTCCGACGCCATGCCTTGAACAAACTGGACAACCAGTGGCCCCTGAACCAACAGTGACCATGGATGTGGCTTCGGGCTGTAATGCAGTGTTGTTACCTACCATTCAGATTCCCTTGACCGACAGAAACGGTCATACCAGTAAAGTAAGAGCTTTGTTGGATCAATGTTCGCAGCGTACCTTCGTCTTGCGCTCTGCTTTATCGCAGCTTGATTACGATAGGGTCAGTAAGGAACAGCTAAGGCTCCAGGGATTTACTGGCTCACTTGGTAGTACTGAGTATGAAATAGTAGAGTTAACCTATTATCACAGAAGAAGGGTGCGTAAATTGAGAGCCGTTGTGGTGAAGGAGTTACCAGTATACAAACCAGGGAGAGGATTAGAGATGGAGGTAAATGCAATTAAGGCTCGGGGTTACAAATTAGCCGATCCAGGTATCACTGATGGAGATATGATAGGGTTACTGATTGGGGCGGACTTTTATTACCACTTTGTACATTCAGGCTATGTCAGGGAAGGAAGTATAGTTATGTTACCCACAATTTATGGTTATGCACTGAGTGGCACTTATCAGTCAGATATAGCAGAGACCCATGTAGAATTAGTTAGTCACTGTTCTTAAGTTAGCAGTAGACCCTTTAGTGGAGATACAGGAAAATATTGGCAGGAATTCTCCAGAATTAAAGGATCTGACAGCTCTATGGGACTTGGACCATATTGGTATAAGTCCTAATGAGACTGGTAAGGGTGGGGAGAGAGTCTTAACCCGCTGAGTACCAGCTAAATATTTATAAATGTACCACCCAGGACCGGCTGATTCTGATTTTTGTTTTTATTCCAGAAACAATAGCGAATGGGTTAGGAATGAAGGAAAAACCACGAAAAACCGATCAAAAAGCTCAAAAAATGGTCCTACAGAGCCCCCGAAAACGGATTTTACAAGAGTAAAAAATTTAAGGCAATTTCCTCAAAAAAAGATGTTTTTGCACGCTCACGCGCACGCGGTTGGACTTTGAGAGTTTTCAACCATCGGCATGGGTGTGTGGGATACTTACACAGTTCCCATACAAATCTGAGCCCTCTAGATGCCATAGGACCGGAGTAATTGGGACCGGACCGGCCAGGACGCAAACCATGCGTCACTGGGGTTTAGCGTTACATACTTTGTGGACGCAAACCCTGCGTCGCTGGGGCTCAGTGGGTTAAATAGATTTTCTGAAACGGTACAGTATTCCGAAGCACAGGGACAGTATATAGTGGAACTGCCGTGGAGAGATAACATAGATAAATTACCTGATAACTTTAAGTTAGCCCTGGGCAGAATGAGAGACTTGCAGCATAAATTTATAAAAGATCCCAACTACTGTCAACAGTATACAAAGGTTCTGGATAATCAGATAGAAAGGGGGTTTATTGAAAGGGTAGAAAACAGGAATCAAGCTGGTCATCCCATTCACTACTTAGCTCACCATGGTATTACTAAGGATAGTGTTACTACGCCTGTACGGATAGTGTTTGACTGTTCGGCTAGGATGGACGAGAAGGCGTTCAGTCTGAATGACTGTCTCCATACAGGTCCATCGCTAGTGGCTGACCTCACCCAGGTACTTCTACGCTTTAGATGCCATCAATTTGCCTGGGTGAGTGATATTGAGAAAGCATTTCTCATGGTGGGGTGGAGTGAGAAGGATAGGGATGCTACTAGGTTTCTGTGGCCCGTTGATCCCTTGGATGTTGCAAGTCCTTACATTGTCTACCGGTTCCGTGCAGTTCTGTTCGGGGCCACCTGTTCCCAGTTCCTCCTTAATGCTACCATTCAAAAACACCTGTCTATGATACAGGAGAACAGTGAAGTAGTTAATAAGCTAAAAAGGGGGTTGCATATTGATAACTTACAGGGGACTGGTGATGATGTAAGTGATTTGCAACAACAATGTTGGGATGCCCGTAGAATATTTTCCAGCGCTAACCTGTCTTTACGTGAGTGGGTCACAAATAATGAGAGTTTGCGGGAACTGTTGCACCTGAAGGGTATAGCTTCCGCCAAACAAGACGGGGTTAAGGTACTTGGCGTTGAGTGGCTAACTGATAAGGATATGTTACAGGTTAATTGCTGCGGAAGTAGCCCTGCATTGGTTACAAAACGCGAGGCTCTAAGTCTAACCGCGAGTGTTTTCGATCCTCTAGGAGTGTTGCTACCGGTAACCATCCGGGCGCGGAGGTTCATACAGGACTTGTGGAGATTAGAGTGTGGGTGGGATGTCCCCATTCCAGATTTATGACGATATGATAGATAGTATAGGTATCATGTTTCCCCGTCAGGTCACTAATTCTAAGAGGGTTACATTGCCCCTATTTAGTGACGCTAGCTCAGTAGCATATGGTGTAGCAGCCTATGCGGTTGGTGATGAGGTAAGTAGGTTAGTAATGGCCAAAGCTAAGGTGGCGCCTATTAACCCTTAAAAAGCGGCTCACCACATAAGTCGAGTTAAATAAAGCTGGACTATGTGGCGGCGCTCGACATAACTTGAGTGGCAATTTCAGCACGTAATGTTGCTGAGAGAGAGAGACAAGTGGTGGCAGGAGAGTAGCGAGTGTATGACTGCTCCAGACCACCGCGGCGAACCTACTGACATGAATCTCACCTCCCTCCTACCTCTCTCACTCGCTATATACGGAATTGTATCGGGAAAGTGGCTAATTACCTGCTTTTTGCACTCGCGTTGCACGGTTATTGCAAGAAAACTAGCCATCATAAAAGGATCGTTATGGTGTCATTCGAAAGCTCTGTTTATGCCCTTTCAGGGATAGATACTTGTTTTACGTTCTGGGTCTTATTTAGGCATGAAAATGATCACGTAAACAGCCCTACTTTGGCTAAAAACACCCCACTGGGCGGTACATATAAATAAACCGCATAGGCCGCTCGTAAAGGGTTAAGTCCCTCACCATACCTAAGATGGATTTGACTGCTGTTCTTCTCGCGGCTCGTCTCGCATGTTACATATTTGAAGCCTACGCGGACGAGCTGATTATAGAGAATGTATACCTCTGGTCGGACAGCCAAATAACCCTATGCTGCTTGTCAAGTAAAAAGATTTTGCCTATATATGTTCAAAATAGAGTTGATGAAGATAGTCATTAGTCCCCGGCGCTCATTTTCGTTATGTGTCCACAGAGGACAACCCCAGTGATCTAGTCACCAGAGGGATTTCATATGTGTCCTTAGTTGCTTCTTCGCTTTGGTGGGGAGGGCCCACATGGCTACCTCACCAAATGCTATGGCCTGATCATGGCCCAATAGGGGGCTCAATAGGAGGGGACACCACTGTGGGTTGTAACACGAGTCAAGAAGGAACCCTGTCATTGCCGGTACCGGTTGCCCCTACTGCCATATTGAATTGGGACCGGTATGGCTCATATATGAAGTCATGGGATGTAATGGCATGGGTCCTTAGGTTTATTAGGACTCTTAGAGAGAAGACACAAGGGAACTATTCGGCAAAACCGGCATACTTGATGGTGCCGGAATTAAGAGCAGCCGAGTCAGCCATGATTAAGGTAGCTCAGAGAGAAGCTTACTCTGAGGAACACCACTATTTGTCAAAAGGACAGGGCACACCAAGCAATATAGTGAAGCAGTTAGGCCTCTATATGGAGGGAGGCATGATACGCTGTAGAGGTAGGCTACACTTGTCAGCTTTACATGATAGTGCCAAGTACCCTATCCTTATCCCTAATAAACATTGTATAGCCACTCTCCTTAGTAATTACTGCCACAAAGCGTGTAACCATAGTGGTGTTAGTTATGTTGTAAATTACATAAGGCAAAGATGGTGGATCCCCAAGATTAGACAGGTAGTAAAGAAAGCCTTAAGGGGATGTATCATCTGCAAGAGATTGCAAGGTACATCATACCGTGCTGTACAGGCCCCTCCATTGCCGGAGTTTAGGGTTCAGGAAGTGAGTCCTTTCCAGGTAACGGGGGTTAACTACACAGGTGCCTTGCCAGTAAAAGAGAAGGGGGGTACTGTAAGTAAATTATATGTAGTCTTATTCACCTGTGCAGTTACTAGAGCGGTCCATGTAGAGACGGTGTCTAACCTCTCCTGCGAATCATTTTTGCATGCGTTCCGTAGGTTTAGTAGCAGGAGGGGTTACCCTGAGATTATGATGAGTGATAATGCCACCACATTTGTTAGCGGAGCCAGTACATTACGGGAGTTGATGGATGATGCAAGGTTGAAAGTTACTCTAGCGGAATTCAGGTGCGAGTGGCGCTTTATACCGGCCAGGGCGCCATGGCTCGGTGCCATAAGGGAATGGGTCATTGGCATCCTAAAGGCTGGCTTGAAGAAGGTACTGGGTCGAGCATTGGTTACCACAGAGGAACTGAATACGGTATTACTGGAGCTCGAGGCCACAGTCAATGATCGCCCGCTTGGCTACACCTACAGTGATCTTGAGGACCCTCTACCCATCACTCCTTCACAACTGGTTCATGGGAGGCGGATCAGAAGCTTTCCAAGGCGAGAAGTCACGGATGAAGATCTCAAGGACACGACGTGGTGTAACAACGATTCCGTCAACCAACTCTTCCAATATGTAACAAACCTCTCACATGACCTGTGGAAAAGGTGGAGCACTGATTATTTAATATCACCCAGAGAGCAACATCGTCACTTAATGGTAAAAAGAGGGATAGCATCGCCACAAGTTGGGGACGTCGTTCTAGTACATGATGACGGCCCCCGACTTTTTTGCCGTATAGGTCGGATAATGAAACTTCTTCGTGGTCCTGACCACGAATGTAGGGTAGTTCAGGTAAAAACAGGAGCCGGTTTGACCACCAGACCGGTGGTTAAGCTATACCCATGTTCAGAAATTTGTGGAGCAAATCATAGGTTTATACCAATTGTAATCGAAAGGGTATCAGATTAGAGATAGATTTAGAGGTAGTGGATGGCGACAGCAAGCCAAACTCTGATAATATCCTTCCTGCTACTGGAGCGGATCGAGGTGATACCCCTCAGAGGCGTCACGTCGGGCTGCTTTGGGTTCCTCCCAGTTGTGGCGATCCATGATCGGGACGGGACAATTGTAAATACTTTGTATATAACTGGTGGCGGAGTATGTCGTGAATCCTAGCTGGTATATATACCGTAGTTTGAATTTCCCGGGTTCACGACAGCTGGTTCCTTTTTGTTTATACGCATTACTTTATTTATCTTTGTGGATAAATATTACTGTGGTTGCACCAATTATATCTTAGTTTATTTTCCCTTATTATTTAATCACGGGGAACGATATAGAACCCTTAAATATATTTATATTGTCATGATAAAAGGGAATCTCAGACACAATTCACACAGACTTCGACCCGCTAACAACAAACCACCAGTTGCTGCCACATAACACCAGAACTTCACTGATATTCACCTACTGACATGTCTATCATCTAATCTACACTCTTATCATCACAGCTAAGTTCCTTTAATACTAGAAGTACTTCATAGATATTACTGGGACTACCACAGATAACCTACATATACATTTTAACATGTAAGTCAACCGCCGACCCGGTAACATTTTTATAGCCTAGGCCAATTCATCTTTCCAGGTTTAATTATTTAATTTATATCCGTTTCTCCTCTACCCCCTAGGAATAATAAACAGCCCCCTAGGAATAATAAACAGGATAATACTTAATGGGTTTGACAATGTGGATTATAGCAAAATGTTTAGCCTCTATATGAATGCAACACACAACCATGGCTGGAAATTAGAATTGAAAAGGCTTAGCACTAGTATAATTATGTAGAAGGTTTTTCACTTTTAAGATCTGTTCTACCTGGAACAAATTACCCTCCAAAGTTGTAAAAAGTTCTTCAGTAGAGTAGTTCAAGAAGAGCATAGATAGAATTGTGTACACTTTGAATGAATGTAGGCTAGTGCACTAAACAATCTCTCTCCTTCCACTTCGAGTATCTCCCCTGAATGGACCGCAAGGTCTCTGATATACTAACTATTCCTTGTAACTCTCTCATTTTCTTGGTTGTATTAATTTTTAATACCTCCAGGCAGAAGCAAAGCTAAAACGAAAGTAAAAATGCATCAGCGACACACACACACACACACACACACACACGTCTTTTTCAAAATAGCAATTACACACACAAAGGAAGCTCCATACAAGATAAAAAATAAAAATAAATAGATAAACAAATAAAGTAGACGTGCCGTTTTGCCCAAAATCAAAACGGCATACCCAACTCTGCGATGGGTTACCATCATCACTACTAATACCATCATCAATCACAATCATCACTACTACTGCCATCATCACTACAACTGCCACAATCATCACGACTACTGTCATCATCACCATTACTATGATCATCATCACTACTACAATTACAATCATCACTACTACTCTCACCATCATCACTACTACTATCACCATTGTCACTACCATCTTAATCACTACTATCATCATTGATACTATAACAATCAACCATCATTACTTCTATCATCACCACCATCTTACAATCACCATTACTACTGTCACCATCATCAGTACTACTGCCATCATCACCATTACTATGATGTTCATCGTCACAACTATTGTCATCATCACTACAACTTTCACCATCATCACTACTACTCACCATCATCACTAATACTCACACCATCGTTAGTACCATCATCACTACTGTCATTATTATTACTATAACTATCATCATTACTTTTCACCATCATCACTACTATTATGACCATCATCACTACATACTAGTACTGTCACCATCATATCTACTACTGTCACCATCATATCTACTACTGTCATCATCATCACTACTGTCATCATCATCAATACAACTACAACCATCATCACTACTATTATCACCATCATCACTACTATCACCATCAATCCCACTATTACTACCATCACTTCTAATGCCAACTAAACTAACTTAACCTAGCAAATGCTAAGCGAGATGTTTTCGCCCCCAGAATGAATGCGTTCTTAGTGTGTGAGCCCCTTTGGGACTCACACACTACCATATTTTGGACTTAAAATCATAACTATTGCATACATTCAAAAAATCTTTTTTGACTGACCGTCGCATTCATGCACCGAATGTTCGTTAATAGTTTGTGTGAAAATCGTTGAACGGTCTAGGAGGAGTTTTCGGAAAGACAGACATACTTCTCACTATTATCATCACATCTGAGACATGTGTATGATGTGTGGCTTTCTGTGATGTGTGTGACCCTATGGGGTACACACACACAGGGAATAGGTACAGGTTGGGCGGAGGGGGGTCCTGAAAGGGGGGGGGGGGGGGCTGGTTGGGGGGGGGAACCATTTTTAGGACCTAAGATCATAACTATTGCACAAATTCAAAAAATCTGTTTTTAATTACCGTCGAATTCACGCACCGAAGGTTCGTGTAAAGTTTGGTGAAAATCCGTCACACGGTCTAGGAGGAGTTCTCGGACAGACAGACAGACATTTCGGTTAGCATGTACCACTATACGGGGGGGGGGGGGGGGGGGGGGGGTGTCATACCACTCTGCTTATGCAGAGTTGATAAATACAAGTTCAAAAACTGAACCCATGAATATATTGGGTCTGACGTCTGGCTTACTGAGGTTTCCGAAACAAAGAATGGACGTTAACAAGGGTAAATAAAACAACTGTGAATTTATTGCCCTGAGATAGAACGTGAGTGATGGTTGGAAGGTAGTGGGAGAGAGAGAGGTAGGGGTGGGGAGTGTTTTTTGTTTTCTTCTATATTCCAACTACTCCCTCTCGGGCATAGGCTGAGAGCCTGTTCATTCAACCGTTCTACATTGAAAGGTGAAGCCAGTGAGGTCTCGTTCCAGTCTAGGGTGTGATATATGTGAAGCACTTTTAGCTGCAACCAGCCCCTGCCATCTTGCCTTCACAGGATGCATGGGGCTTAGTTGCTCACTCATGGCTCGAAGCAGCCCCATCTCTGAAGCTGCCTCGCTCCAGTGCTTCACTGTCTCTCCTCCTAGACTCCTATTAACTCACTAGGCATTGCCCCCCTATAGAATATTTTGAATATGGGAATATTCATACAGTGATATTTAATCAGGGAACAATGAAAGAATTTATTTGGCGTTTCGGTGGGCTTTGTGGTAATGCACTGATACTAGGTACAGCACAAATTCCATCCCAATAATATCTTCTCATTGACATATCGGGATTCGAACCCGGCTCCATTGGATGAACAGCAGGAATTCCAACGGCAGGAGGGGGTGAAGGAGGGACAGCAGGAACACCAACTGCAGGAGGGGGTGAAGGTGGGACAGCAGGAACACCAACTGTAGGAGGGGGTGAAGGTGGTACAGCAGCAGGAACACCAACTGCAGGAGGGGGTGAAGGTGGTACAGCAGGAACACCAACTGTAGGAGGGGGTGAAGGAGGGACAGCAGCAGGAACACCAACTGCAGGAGGGGGTGAAGGAGGGACAGCAGCAGGAACACCAACTGCAGGAGGGGATGAAGGAGGGACAGCAGGAACACCAACTGTAGGAGGGGGTGAAGGAGGGACAGCAGGAACACCAACTGCAGGAGGGGGTGAAGGAGGGACAGCAGCAGGAACACCAACTGCAGGAGGGGATGAAGGAGGGACATCAGGAACACCAACTGTAGGAGGGGGTGAAGGAGGGACAGCAGGAACACCAACTGCAGGAGGGGGTGAAGGAGGGACAGCAGCAGGAACACCAACTGCAGGAGGGGGTGAAGGAGGGACAGCAGGAACACCAACTGCAGGAGGGGGTGAAGGAGGGACAGCAGCAGGAACACCAACTGCAGGAGGGGATGAAGGAGGGACAGCAGGAACACCAACTGCAGGAGGGGGTGAAGGAGGGACAGCAGGAACATCAACTGCAGGAGGGGGTGAAGGAGGTACAGCAGGAACACCAACTGCAGGAGGGGATGAAGGAGGGACAGCAGGAACACCAACTGCAGGAGGGGGTGAAGGAGGGACAGCAGCAGGAACACCAACTGCAGGAGGGGGTGAAGGAGGGACAGCAGGAACACCAACTGCAGGAGGGGATGAAGGAGGGACAGCAGCAGGAACACCAACTGCATGAGGGGGTGAAGGAGGGACAGCAGCAGGAACACCAACTGCAGGAGGGGGTGAAGGAGGGACAGCAGCAGGAACACCAACTGCAGGAGGGGATGAAGGAGGGACAGCAGGAACACCAACTGCAGGAGGGGATGAAGGAGGGACAGCAGGAACACCAACTGCAGGAGGGGGTGAAGGAGGGACAGCAGCAGGAACACCAACTGCAGGAGGGGATGAAGGAGGGACAGCAGGAACACCAACTGCAGGAGGGGGTGAAAGAGGGACAGCAGCAGGAACACCAACTGCAGGAGGGGATGAAGGAGGGACAGCAGCAGGAACACCAACTGCAGGAGGGGGTGAAGGAGGGACAGCAGGAACACCAACTGCAGGAGGGGGTGAAGGAGGGACAGCAGGAACACCAACTGCAGGAGGGGGTGAAGGAGGGACAGCAGCAGGAACACCAACTGCAGGAGGGGATGAAGGAGGGACAGCAGGAACACCAACTGCAGGAGGGGGTGAAGGAGGGACAGCAGGAACACCAACTGCAGGAGGGGATGAAGGATGTACAGCAGGAACACCAACTGCAGGAGGGGATGAAGGAGGGACAGCAGCAGGAACACCAACTGCAGGAGGGGATGAAGGAGGGACAGCAGGAACACCAACTGCAGGAGGGGATGAAGGAGGGACAGCATCAGGAACACCAACTGCAGGAGGGTAT
The DNA here is from genome assembly GCA_032716605.1 of Paralithodes platypus. Lineage (NCBI taxonomy): Eukaryota > Metazoa > Arthropoda > Malacostraca > Decapoda > Lithodidae > Paralithodes > Paralithodes platypus. The sequence goes on along the minus strand of CM064514.1, from coordinate 3,793,398 downwards.
GAAGGAGGGACAGCAGGAACACCAACTGCAGGAGGGGATGAAGGAGGGACAGCAGGAACACCAACTGCAGGAGGGGGTGAAGGAGGGACAGCAGCAGGAACACCAACTGCAGGAGGGGATGAAGGAGGGACAGCAGCAGGAACACCAACTGCAGGAGGGGGTGAAGGAGGGACAGCAGGAACACCAACTGCAGGAGGGGGTGAAGGAGGGACAGCAGGAACACCAACTGCAGGAGGGGGTGAAGGAGGGACAGCAGCAGGAACACCAACTGCAGGAGGGACAGCAGGAACACCAACTGCAGGAGGGGGTGAAGGAGGGACAGTAGCAGGAACACCAACTGCAGGAGGGGATGAAGGAGGGACAGCAGGAACACCAACTGCAGGAGGGGATGAAGGAGGGACAGCAGGAACACCAACTGCAGGAGGGGATGAAGGAGGGACAGCAGGAACACCAACTGCAGGAGGGGGTGAAGGAGGGACAGCAGCAGGAACACCAACTGCAGGAGGGGATGAAAGAGGGACAGCAGGAACACCAACTGCAGGAGGGAATGAAGGAGGGACAGCAGCAGGAACACCAACTGCAGGAGGGGGTGAAGAGGGACAGCAGCAGGAACACCAACTGCAGGAGGGGATGAAGGAGGGACAGCAGGAACACCAACTGCAGGAGGGGGTGAAGGAGGGACAGCAGCAGGAACACCAACTGCAGGAGGGGATGAAGGAGGTACAGCAGGAACACCAACTGCAGGAGGGGGTGAAGGAGGGACAGCAGGAACACCAACTGCAGGAGGGGATGAAGGAGGGACAGCAGGAACACCAACTGCAGGAGGGGGTGAAGGAGGGACAGCAGCAGGAACACCAACTGCAGGAGGGGATGAAAGAGGGACAGCAGGAACACCAACTGCAGGAGGGGATGAAGGAGGGACAGCAGGAACACCAACTGTAGGAGGGGGTGAAGGAGGGGCAGCAGCAGGAGCAGGAGGAGGGAGTCTGAGAGGGGCGGGGCCAGGCAGGTCACCTTGGCCCGACAGTGTGTGTGTGTGTGTGTGTGTTTGTACCAGTCACCCCTCCCTCCCTCCCCCCTACCTTCCTTCACCTCCACCACCCTTCCTATATCAGTAGTTTTCTACCTTTCCTCTCCTTTTCTCTTCCTGATTTCCACAACCACCCCTCTATTTCTCTTCCCCTTCTCCAACACCAGCCCTCTCCTCACCACCAGCCCTCTCCTCCACCATCAAAGCCTCTTCTCTCCACCACCAACCCTATCCTCCACCATCACAACCCTCCTCCACCTCTCCCACCCAACCCTTCTCCACCTCTCCCACCCAACCTCCACCTCTCCCCAACACCCTCCTCCTCCCTCAACTCTCCGACCCAGCCCTTCTCCATCTCTCAACAACACCCTCCTCCTCTCCCAACTATCGCTTTTCCACCTCTACCTAACACGCTCCACCTCTTCACCACCACCACCCCCCAGCATTTCTCCCCCTCTCCCCAACACCCTCCTCCTCCCCCAACTCTCCCACCCAGCCCTTCTCTGCCTCTCCCAACCACCACCACCATTCTCCCACACTACTAACTAACTCACGGAACTAGATAACTTAATAAACAATAACGTAGATGGACAGTGAGATATGAGCTGGATTAACCCTTTCGGTACCAGCGACTTATTTTGTAGTTGATTTCAGCTGCATTTAGACGATTTTATGAAGCTTATGCATTATTTATGGTAGCTAAAAGGATGAATTGAAGTAGTCTGTAGTCTTTTACTGGGTGGACGTCCTTCCTAAGCTGAATACAATCGTCTAATAGTAGCCAGAATATAATGAAAAGGACATCGCCTTAAGAAGTGTGTGCGGAGTTACATGGAGGGATAGACAGACTAATGAAGAAGTAAGGAGGTGTGGTGTGGAGGTAGATGTGCTGGAAAGTGTGAAAAGGAACAACTTGAGATGGTTCGGCCATATGGAACGTATGGAAAGCGAGATAATGACTAAGAGGGTGTACGAGAGCGAGGTGGAGGGACAGAGAGGGAGAGGTAGACCGAAGGAGAGGTGGAAGGATGGAGTGAGGAAGTATATGAACGAAGGCGGCGCTGGTTGGGGGGAGGGGCGTCGACTGACTGTGGACAGAGGTGCATGGGGGCGGTTCGTTCGTGGCCACCCCTTCGGGGATCACGGCGTCAGGCAATAGATAGATTGATAGATAGACATCGCCGGTACTGTAAGGGTTAACTGATATACTTTTACTATAGTCCATTCATTATAGGTAGGCCAGAAATCGTGACCCCTAACCTCTGTAACTCAATAAAAGGCAAAGAGCGTAAGGACTTTAACTTTCCTCACCTTATTCCCTGACTGACTCTTCCCAAATGGTAGAAATAATAGCTGGATTACCGTAGTAGTTCTTGCGTTATAGAGGATAATGGTCAAGAATTTTGGCCTAAGTATAATGCATAGATTATAGTAGGTCTGATATTATAACCCAGACGTAACTAGATGGGTATTACTAGATATGTGGATATATTGTATAGTTGTATAATGTTTATAGAGATAAGTTACAAGAACGAGAGAGAGAGAGAGAGAGAGACAGACAAACAAACAGACAGACAGACAAAACATCTGGCAGAGACAGAGATCGAGTTAGAGATCGTTAAACAGTGATGGGCCTGAACTCATTCCCCGGCCCCTTAAGCCATCAGAGTGCTGGCAGAGAAGAAGAAGAAGAAAAAGAAGAAAAAGAAGAAGAAGAAAAAGAAGAATGAGGAGGAAGAAGTGGGAGGGGAGGTTTTACCACTATCTGGTCCGACGTCTTGTGGGTTATTAAGATATGTTGTTTCATTATTATTGAGGGTTTTACTTGCTTTTGCCATTCTCAAGGAATGTATTTTAGTTTCTCCCCTAGGCTAACATAAACGCCTTCCCAGCCTTCCTTTCAAGCTAAATTTGTACATTTTTCGCTAGCAAAATGTCCCTGTCAAAGGCCGATTTCCTCTGCTACAGGCTTGGTATCACTTGCCCAGAAAACAAATTCACCCCTTCAGCACGATGACGTAATTTTCATTATACTCTGGTAACTATTTACTACTTTCTTTAGCTTATGATCTAGCTCTAGGACTCAAAGGGGCATGAATCCTCTGCATAACATAGGTCCTCCTTAAACTGCATAACATCATCTAAAGTTGGCCAGAATAAAACGTAAAAATTACCCATCGTGCTGAAGGGGTTAAGACCTAAATGGAGTGAACCGTCTTATTATCGCGTAACAAATAGGGTGAATCATCTTTACATTTCCAAAAGTGGTGGGAGAGGAGGAGGAAGAGGAAAAGGAGGAGGAAGAAGATGGAGGGGAAAAGGAGGAGAAGCAAGGGATTTGAGTTTAACGTTATGGTCATGAGGGGGGGGGGGGGGGGGGGGTTACACATTGCCAGGCAGATATATTGCCCTGATTGGATTTCTGAAGTGGGTAGTATAGATAATGAGTGATATATAATTGGAGAGATGGAGATATGGATAGATAATTTGATAGATGGAAAGGTGGATAGATAGATACACAGATAGATAGCTAGATAGATAGATAAATAGATAGATAGATATATAAATAGACAGATAGATAAGTGGAAAAGTGAATAGATATATAGATTGATAGATAGATAAATATACTGTATATATATATATATATATATATAGATAGATAGATAAATACATAAGTGGAAAGGTGGAGATATGGATAGATAGTTAGAAAATGGAAAAATAGATAATGTGGACATGTGGATAGATGAGGGATTTATGAATCGCTCTCTCTCTCTCTCTTAACCTGATCACCCTCTATCACACTGACCCAATTATGTGCCTCTAAACACCAAACCCCTCTGTATCTCTTATTCAGGCCCCTGTAACACTTATAATAATAATAATAATTAAAGTAGAAACGCCCTCCGCCAATCACCGCGCTCCCTTTTACTTACTTGCACAGCCAGCTGCTTTTGACAGCTCACGGCTGCAACGTGCCACGCCCCGCCCACCAGCCAATCAGCGGCCTCCATTATCGGAGCGCGAAGCTGGACTTCTTACTCCACCTCAGAAGTCACTCTCTTTCTCTGCCCGAAGAACTCCTTCTGATTATCCCTCGAGTAATACCTCGGTGCCAGCCCTGTACTCCCGTAAGCCGCCAAAAGAGGGTTATAATCAGCTTCCTGGGACTTATTTTGAAGAGAGGAGAGAGGAGGTGAAGCAAGAAAGAATCCAGAGCGATCGTGTCTCGGCGCGTGCCAGGCAGCCAATCCCAGCGCGGGAGAGCGGGAGGCCCGAGTATAAAGGCTGCCACGCGCAGACTCCAGGGGTGACTCACCCCTCAGAGCCCACCGGGTTAACACACTGCAACCTACTTGCTCTCTCTCGCCCGGGCACAAAGGAGAACCAGGAACCCACTTTTCCAGTTACCTTGCCCTCACCTAAGCTCACAACACAGACCACCCCTGACCTCTCCTCACGTTTGCCCACTCGGAGGATGCACCATCAGTATCCTGCCGCCTGTTGTCACGTTGCTAGTCTGCACACATACAGTCAAGCACTTCAAGAGGGACGACAGAAGGTGGACGAAAGTGAGGACTTCTAGAAGAGCTACTGGCCAGCTCTGAGGTGGTAAAGCACAGTTCCAGACACACACACACCTGATCCAGCAGACCAGAATATATTTGTTTAAGGACCAATATATTGGGCCCGCATATGATAAAGAAAGAAAGAGAGAATGGTTGACTAACCTGGTGGTTTCTATTAAAATTGATGTGTCCTTCTAGGACAAGACTAAAGAAAACAGAATTTAGACTCACCTGAATATATAAAGATGATGATCTATCTATCTATCTATCTATTGCCTGATGCCGTGATCCCCGAAGGGGTGGCCACGAACGAACCGCCCCCATGCACCTCTGTCCCCAGTCAGTCGACGCCCCTCCCCCCAACCAGCACCGCCCTCGTTCATGTACTTCCTCACTCCATCCTTCCACCTCATATTCGGTCTACCTCTCCCTCTCTGTCCCTCCACCTCGCTCTCGTACACCCTCTTAGTCATTCTCTCGCTTTCCATACGTTCTATATGGCCGAACCATCTCAAGTTATTCCTTTTCACACTTTCCAGCACATCTACCTCCACACCACACCTCCTTCTTACTTCCTCATTAGTCTGTCTATCCCTCCATGTAACTCCGCACGCACTCCTTAAGTAATTCATTTCCACTGCTCTCACTCTTGGTCTGAGTCTCTCAACCAACGTCCATGCTTCGCTTCCGTAAGTCAGTGTCGGGATTACCACACTGTCATGCAAGGACTTCTTCACTTCCATACTGACCACCCTATTTCTTGTTACTGCTTTTAGCGTTCCTACAACCCTCTTCCCCTCTTGTACCCTCTCCCGCACTTCTTCATCCATACGGGACATCTTTACTCAACACACTGCCCAGATACTTAAAAGAGTTGACGATCTCCATAGCCTGACCGTTCAGCTTCACCTCACACTCTGTGACTTCACCCCTTTCGAAGACCATAACCTTGCTCTTCCCCGTATTTACCTTCAGATTCCGTTTTTCGCACACTGTTCCAAACTCATTTACCAGACCCTGCAACTCCCATTCATTATCACTCATCAGAACTGTATCATCCGCAAACAGCAGTATAGGTAGCTTCCACTCAATTCCCTCCCTTTTCAGCGATACACCAACATCCACTGCTCTTGATAGTATTTCTTTCATGACTCCATCCATATATACAGTAAACAACCACAGGGACATCACACACCCCTGTTTCAAACCAACATTCAGGTCAAAGAACTCGCTATGCTCACTCTCCACACGTACTGCCGCATTTGCACCCTCATACATGCTCTTCACTGCTTTCAGCAACTTGCCCTCTACTCCGTATATTCTTAGTACTTTCCACAAACCTTCTCTATCCACTCTGTCATAGGCCTTCTCCAAGTCCATAAAGGCAACATACACCTTTTGTTTCTTCTCCAGATACTTCTCCACAACACAATTCACGGTAAAAATCTGATCTACACATCCTCTTCCCTTCCTAAAACCTCCCTGCTCGTCGCCTATCCATTTCTCCGTTCTCACTCTCACTCTCTCAATCACTACCCTACTGTATACCTTCCCTACTACGCTTAGAAGACATATTCCTCGGTGGTTACCACACACTCCTCTTTCCCCTTTGCCCTTATATAGGGGGACTATTATGCCAGTCTTCCAGTCATCGAGTGCACTCCCCTTCTCCCATACTAGTTTGCACATTTTCCATACCCATTCTATCACTATCTCACCACCATACCTCAACATTTCCCCACACACTCCATCTGTTCCTGGTGCTTTCCCCAACTTCACTCTTTTCATGGCTTCCCACACTTCTGACCTCCTGATCCCCACCTCCTCCTCCACTACTTCTCTTCTTCTCCCTCCCATACCATATCCAGCTATGTTTGCTGGCTCTTCATTCCTTACATTTAGCAACTCACTGAAGTACTCCCTCCATCTTTCGACTCTCTCTTGCTTCTCGGCTAGCATTCTCCCATTCTTATCTTTCACACCCTTACTGTTTCCCATGCTACCTTCCCTAACTTTCTTGACTTCTTTCCAGAACAGTTTCTTACTCTCCCTCCATTTTACACTCAGATTCCTTCCAAATTCCTCATCTACTCTTCTCTTACTTTCCTTCACTACTCTCTTCACCACCCTCTTACTCTCCACGTACCTCGCTCGTTTCTGTCTCTCGGAATCTTCATTCCCTCTACTACCCAACCACTCTCTATATGCTTTCTTCTTTTCTTCCACAGCTATTCTTACCTCTTCTGTCCACCATGCTGTACCTTTCACTCCCCTCCCTCTTCTCCTCACTCCACACACCTCCTCACATGCTGCACAGATCTCATCCATAAACACTTTGCTCATCTCCTCCACTTCCTCCATAACTTCCAGGTCGAACCCCCCTAGTCGTCTTTCCACTGCTCTCCTGTACTCCTCCCTGACTTCCTCCTCCTGCAACCTCTCCACCCTCCTCACCATTCCACCCTCCTCTCGCCTCCCTCCCGCTCTCCTCACCCACTTCTTTTGTATCCTAACCTTAGCTACCACTACATAATGATCCTATCACCCTCCAATACCCCTATACACCCTAGCATCCATCACAGATTTCTTCATTCGTTCATCCACACATACATAATCAATCAATGACTTTCGTTCCACCACTGTCTTATCCTTCATCGTCAACATCCATTTCCATGTGCACCTGTGGATCATTCTGTGTCGGAAGAAGGTGTTGGCTATCCACAGCCTCCTCCCGACACATACGTCCACAAGTGCACTACCATTCCCATTCACCTCTGATGGTACCCCCCACCCTCCCACCACTCCCTCAACTTTCCTATCACCCACCTTACCATTCATATCCCAATCAGAAATATTCTTTCGTTCTTGTCAAACTTCTCCAGGCACGCCTCCACATTCATCCAGAACTCCTCTTTCTTTCTTTCAAGTATATCCTCTGTCGGGGCATACACGCATACAATCACCCACGTTTGTATTCCTACTTTCATTCTCACCCACACAATCCTTGAACCCACAGACCCATACTCTCTTACACATTCCTTCCATTTGCTACTTACAAACAAACATGCACCTTCTCTCGCTGTTCCTTCACTCACTCCAGCACACACACCCATTCCACATTCCCACTCTCTCACATCTGAACCTTTCCATTTGGTCTCTGTCATTCCACATACATCCAGCCTGGCATTTACTAACACTTCCAGAACCTCTCTCTCTCTTGTGCCATCATTCATGCCACTAACATTCCACGTAGCCATTCTCAGAATGTCCGAAGGCATGTCCTTAGTCGGTCGTGGTTCGTCAACGTTGGTTCCGTCCGCATCCGAGGCTGTTCGTTCGTTTTTCTTTTGCTTAGATATTTTTTCCGGGTGGGGGTCGCAAGCCCACCGACCCAACCTCTTTAGTCGCCTCTTACGACACGCAGAAGACACGTGGGGCATATTCTATTCCCTAACCCCCAGGGGGAATATAAAATATTCCTGTTTCCTGTGTAAACAGGAAACTGCAAAGAAGGACACTAGTCCAATGTGAGTTGCGTTATTATTAAGTCTAAAAGAGCTATTCCGTGTATGCGTTTGAGGCACGGTTCATCTTTTGTTAGAACGATTATTGATTAAGGTGCAAGGTAACATAGCGTGTTTGTACTAGGGTTACTTGAGGGTAAATTCGGAATAGTGTTATTGAGGTAAAGATTGTAAACCTATATTGTGAAGTAACTGGGTGACGGAACCCAATAGTGTCATTGAGATAAATAATGCAAACCTATATTGTGAAGTAACTGGGTGACGAAACCAAATAGTGTTATTGAGATAAAGATTGTAAACCTAAATTGTGAAGTAACTGGGTGGCGGAACCCATATTATATGTTAAAGAGACCCGGTAAACTCATTCGGTAATTGGTATGATTTTATGTCATTGTGGAAGTACTTGTGTAGTAACGATGGTTGTGTCAAAGGAATAAATAGATTCTATGTATTGAGGAGATAGATTATATGTGTTATAGCCTTGGTATTAATAGATTCTATGTATTGAGGAGATAGATTATATGTGTTATAGCCTTGGTATTAATAGATTCTATGTATTGAGGAGATAGATTATATGTGTTATAGCCTTGGTATTAATAGATTCTATGTATTGAGGAGATAGATTATATGTGTTATAGCCTTGGTATTAATAGATTCTATGTATTGAGGAGATAGATTATATGTGTTATAGCCTTGGTATTAATAGATTCTATGTATTGAGGAGATAGATTATATGTGTTATAGCCTTGGTATTAATAGATTCTATGTATTGAGGAGATAGATTATATGTGTTATAGCCTTGGTATTAATAGATTCTATGTATTGAGGAGATAGATTATATGTGTGAGGAGATAGATTATATGTGTTATAGCCTTGGTATTAAGAAAGGATACAGAAGGCTCAGTAAACGTGGGAAAACCTAAAGAGTAGAGGAAATAATATAACTTTTGTGTTTGTTAGACAAAGAGCAAATGGTTCATTAGGCCCTGGTCTCAATAAAAGACACAGCAGGGTTTTGTTTTAATTATTTAGGATTAATTACTAATAACGGGTCGCAGGATTGAAGCCGACTTGAGTCAATACCTGAATAGCGGGGATTCAGTTAGGGAGTAACGGGAAATCTAAGGGTCCAAAGTGCAACCTAGCATGAATCGACGTAATATTCAATCTGCGTCTTGAACTCATCTCAGCCCGAGCCAAGAACCTATTATTAGAGTAGTTAGGAAGTCTGTTAAATAAAATATACGAACTTCTAAATGACTTTCAAATTATTCCCCGTAGTAGTAGTAGCATAACAGATTTAAAAATAAATACTACAATAATAATAATAATAAAAGTTGCAAGCAACGTTGTGCGGGGTTCGAGCGGGGTTGCACACAGGGTATTGTGTTGGATACAAGGGCTGTGCCACATAATTATATCAAAATATCATGTATCTTATCGGGTATGGAGAAAGTACAGAAGGAATATAGTGTAGCTATTTTGGCTATGGCCACTTAGACCATTAAGGAGTGTGACCATTTTGGTTAAAGCTATTAATCCTGTACGAGTTGTTGTTGTTGTTGTTGTTCCCTAAGCTGCCTGGCCGAACAGCCCCGAGTCCCTGAGGAAGGCCATGGCCATGATCAGGCTTTCCCACAGAGCTCTCATTGAGTGTAGATTGTGTTGTTGGCGTAATTGGTTGTGTGAAATGCAGTCTTCTATGATGTGTTTAATGGTATGGGGTGCTGTGTTACATCCCGGGCAGGCATCGACAACGGAGTCATCCAGTCTCGATCTTCTGCTAGCTCAGGAGAGCTGGATGGTGTCCTCATCTCAGCCTGGCCAGGTGGACTCTGTCCTCGCGAGGAAGGGAGGATTCGGAAGGATGGATTTTGGGAGGTCGTGCTTGCAGCTGCGTGTTGTCTGTGAGTGAGTGGATGGATCGGCGAGAGATATGAGTATGGATGTGCTTCTGGAAGTTGGTTCGGGGTGGGCAGGGAGGGAGAGAGGACAGTAATTATTGTGTGTGATACCGTGTGCTGGGTGTTGTTTTGATATTTCTTGGTGTCTGTGGGTGTGTTGCCATGTAGTTTAGTGGGTGGTCTTGGTTCGTGGAGGCTGCTGCCAGGAATTGAGTGCCTCTCATGTCCAGATGGTCTTTGACTTTGAGGATTTTGGTTTCTTGATGTAGGTGATCTGTGGGTGCAGTAGCTGTGCAGCCTGTAATGATCTTCAGGGCTTTTTTTTTAATAGTCTGTAAGGTCTTATGATGTGTTTCAGCTAGGTTAGAAGCCCAGGCTGGGCTTGCGTATTCCATCACTGATCTTATGTATTGTTTATATACTGTGGTGGTAGTTTCTTTGTTGTGTCCAAATTTTGTGTGAGCAAGTGACCTGAGGGCGTTAAGTCTGGGTGTCAGTTTCTTTTTAATGTTTGTGGTGTGCTGTTTGAATATCATATGAGTATCATATGTTACTCCTAGGATTTTGGGTGTGTGTGTATGTGTTAGGGGTGTGTTGTTTATGGTGAGTTGAGGGATGTATTCGTGTTCTCCTGTCCAGCTTGTGAGCAGGGTTGCGGTGGATTTGGCTGGGGCTAGATTAAGTCTGTTTGTAGTGCACCAGCCATGTAGTGTGTTGAGATAGGGTTGAAGGAGATCTGTTGCTCTTTTTGGGTCATGGTGTGTGCATGTGAGTGTTATGTCATCTGCATAGGAGGCTAAGTTTATTTTGGGCGTATTGGGTGTAGTTATATCGTGCATGTACTGATTGAAGAGTGCGGGCGATAGGACGGATCCTTGTGGGACTCCGTTTGGAAAGTTTCTGATTTTAGATGACTGACCGGCAAAAGATACGTGTGCACATCTGCCTGCTAGGAAGTTGGCCAGCCACCTTTTTGTGTTGTTGTGCATGTTTGTGTTGTAGATTTTGTTTGTTAGGTTGTGGCGGGGGATGGCATTGAAGGCTTTACTAATGTCGAGTGTGGCTAATAGTGATCTGTGTGGTGGTCTAGCTGAGTTGATGCCATCAAAAGCTCTTTGTGTAAGGTCTGTGAGAAGAGTGTTTGTGGAGTGCAGTGGCCTAAAGCCATGTTGTGTTGGAACTAGGGGTAGGTTGGGTGTAATTAGTTGTAATACTAGGCGTTCCATGACTTTGGAGGGGGAGCAAAGGAGTGTGATGGGGCGGTGCGAGGAGGGTAGCGTGGGGTCTTTGTTGGGTTTGGGGAATGTGGTGATGATACCATGCTTCCAAATGTCTGGTATTGTGTTGTGTGAATAACTGTAGTTTGAGATGTTAGTGAGTGCTTGTATGCCTTGTGGTCCCAGGTGTCTGAGGTGTATGTTGCTTATGTTGTCTAGGCCACAAGCGGGTGAGTGCTTGAGATTGTTGATGATATGCTTTGTCTGGTGATTGGTGAAGGGTGTATAGTCAGGGTCTGTGGGGAATTGTCTCTTACGTCGGATGACACGTCGGTCGTCTTTGTGAGGTTTTAGGTGGCTGACATGTGAGAAGTGATTGATGAGAGTGTTTGCTTGTTGTTTACATGAAGGAGTAGAGTCTGTTGTTGTGATTGCAGCATGTGATTGTGTTGTGTTGCTGTTGGAAAGTGTAATGCTATTTAGTGTTTTGTAGAGTTTTTTGGGGTTTGTTTTGTGATCAAGTGTTTGTAGGAAGTTATTCCAATTTAGTTTTTGTTGTTCTTGTATTTTGTTGTTAGTTTGGGTGTTGAGTGCTTGGATTTGTTGTGTGATGTCTTGTGTGTGGGGTGTATGTTGCATTGTCTGATGAGGTTTTGAATTTCTGGTGTGAAGTTGGGTTTGTGTCTTTTTCTGTTACCTCTTGGAATGTGTTTCTTGTCAGCATTTTGGATAGTTTTATTGAGTATGTGTACAGCATTGTTGATGTTAGTGATGGGTGTACTGTTTAGAGTTGTGAAGTGTTGTTCTGTCTCATTTGTGAATGCTTCCCAGTTAGCTCCTTTATAATTGGTGTATGTGTGTTTGTGGCTAGCTTGGGTGAGTCTGGTGTTGGTGGTGATAATGATCGGGAGGTGGTCAGAGCCTAAGGTTCTGACCACCCTCCAGGATGTTGTGGGGGCGAGTTCTGGGGAGCAAAAGGTGATGTCTGGAGATGATTGGTTATAGAGGGCTTGGTGAGGAATATGGGTATGTTGATGGATGTCGTTATGGATGATGAGGTTATCAGTTTGGTTTTGTAGTACCAGCCCTCTGTCTGTGTCGGGGTTGTCGACAAACCAGGCCGACGTCTTGGCGTTGAAGTCACCACCCAGGATGATGTGTGGGGTGTTTGTGATGTGTTGTAAGCGTGGTCTGTATTCATTTGGTACTGTAGGGGATGTTTGGGGAGGGATGTATATGTTTATGATGGTTATGTTGGAGTTGTTGCCAGTGCGTATTTTAATTGATTGTATTTCTGTTGTGTTATCATTTGGGGGGAGGAGGGATTTGGTTTGTACACTGGTAACTATGTATGATATTTCTTTGTGTACCAGGGTGATGAGTCCACCGCCTCCGCCGACAGCCCGGTCTTGTCTGATGGTGGTGAAATCATGAAATGTGGGTGTTTTTTGTGTTGTGCGGAGTTTTGTTTCTTGTAAGATGGCAATGTGTATGTTGTGTTGTTTGATGAAGTGTGAGAGTTCGTGTTTCTTTGTGTTGATGCCATCTATGTTCAATTGGAGAATGTTAATGTTATGTGCACGATGTATGTTGGGTGCTGCTGCACGAGGATGGGGTGGGGGTGAGGGAGGGGGTGGGGGTGGGGGTGAGGGAAGGGCTGGGGGTTGGGATGGGTGAGGTGGGGGTGGGGATTGGGGCGCAGGAGATGGGGGTTGGAATGGATTAGGATGGGGTGTGGTGTGTTGAGTTGAGGATGTGGATGGTATGAGAAGGTTAGGTGGGTTAGGGAGGAGAGGTGGACGGGTTTTAGGGGGGGAGTGGATGATATGGGAAGGTTAGGTGGGTTGGGGAGGAAAGGTGGACGGGTTTTAGGCGAGGGATTTGACTGGGAGAGGGAGGGGCATGAGGAACAGGTCCAGGTGTTCGTGTAGTGTTTCTTGGAGGCAAGTGTTGTGCAGGTGAAGTGGGTCCAGTTCCTGCATGAATTGCAGAGAACTGAACCCTTAGTGTGGCGACTCGAAGTGATGGGTTTTGAGCAAGTTGGACATAATATATACATGTGTAGGTGGGTCCTGGGATGCTCTCAATGTCTCCGGCTAGAAGAAGTCTTCGAGAAATGACAGCCGGAGAGTCATTTCTCGGTGTAGGAAAAACTGTGTGATGTGTGTGTGTGGTGCGAGAGGTGTGGAAATTCCCGGCGCGACCGAAGCCGCTCCAAGGACTCCTGTACGAGTAGGCATAATTGCCCGAAATTGCCTTCATTCCCTGCTCATTTTCATGCATAAGCAAAAGCCAGAGCGTAATACAATTATGTATTCGTGAAAGTACGGTAATAGCTTTCAAATTACTCCTGAATCATCCCTGTACGACGTCTGGTTTTCTTGTAAGAATCTTGCAAACGAAGGGCAAAATTGCTAAAAATTACCAAATCCGATAGGCGAAATCGCTAAAAATTACCAATTATTTTCTGTTTTCGCTATGTGTGACTTTGCACATAAGTGAGCTCTCTCTCACACTAACATCAGTGTCGTGGCGGGGCCTGTAGGCTCCGGCTGACGTCCATCCGTGCTGCTTGCAAAAGCTGGCCTGGCTCACAGGCTACAAAATAGCCGGAAAATCGTCTCCGTCATATGAGGGGCCCCGCGGGAATTGGGTTAAGAAGTGTGGTTGTTTTGATTATTTGATAGGGTCACCATAAGGGTAATGGTGTGGCATTTTTTCTGTACAGAAGCTTGGCCTTCTTGGTTGGGGCTTCTTAGGAATGTGACCTTTTTCGTTAGCCATGGAGAAACTGCAGAGGTACAAATTATTATAAGCAACCTCATATTAAAAATATCTTATATATTTTTGTTTAGCTTTACTTGGCATTCCTCTTTCTCTATGTATCTAGCAATTTAACCCCCTCAAACTCCTTATGACGCGATGGTGTGGTAATTACCCCGGGCCAAAAAGCTCTAAAAGACGATCGAGTGATAACTCAAGCGAGCTTGAAATACGCAGGCATTTCGCTCATGGTCACCCCTTCGGGGATCAAGGTGTCCGGCAATATATACCGGTAGGCTATAGATAAATTCATTTTTGGGCTATTTCTTCCATTTTATTTATCCTGTTAAAGTGCTTGATTGATTTTTGTGCTAATGTAGTTAGTATTTGGTGTAATTTTACATATTTAAGCTAAATCTGAAGAGCACATGCAATTTATTTGTGCATGTTCAGTAAGTATTGCTGGGGAAAGGGTTAACGTATTCATCTTTTGGGGTATTTATTCTATGTTTTTATCCTGTTTCTGTGATTGAGTTATGTGCTAATGTAGTTGGTATTTGGTATAAATTTACATATTTTAGATAAATCAGAAGAGCACATGCAATATATTTGGGCATTTTCAGTCGGTATTGCTGGGGAAACGGTTAACATACAGTATTCATCATAGGAAGGGAAGAGGATGTGTAGCTCAGATCTTTGCCCTGAAATATGTTGTGGAGAAATATCTTGAGAAGGGACAAAAGTTGTATGCTGCCTTCATGGACTTGGAGAAGGCCTATGACAGAGTTGATAGAGAAGGTACCGGTATGTAGAAAGTACTTGGAATATACGGAGCAGATAGCAAGTTGCTGAAAGCAGTGAAAAGCATGTATGAGGGTGCAAAGGTGTCAGTATGTGTTGAGAATGAACAGAGCGAGTTCTTTGATCTGAATTTTGGGTTAAAGAAAGGGTGTGTGATGTCCCCATGGTTGTTCAATATATACTGTACTGTATATGGATGGAGTCATAAAAGAAATGCAAGGATGAGCAGTGGATGTTGGTGTACCACTAATAGGGGAAGGCAACGAGTGGAATGACAGAGTTGATAGAGAAGGTATGTGGAAAGTACTGAGAATATATGGAGTAGATTGCAAGTTGCTGAAAGCAGTGAAGAGTATGTATGAGAGAGCAAAGGTATCAGTACGTGTGAAGAATGAACAGAGGGAGTTCTTTGATCTGAATGTTTGGTAAAGCAAGGGTGTGTGATGTCCCGATGGTTGTTCTATATATACAGTATATGGATGGAGTCATAAAAGAAATACAAGAAAGAGCAGTGGATGTTTGTGTACTGCTGTTTGCTGATGATATGAATGGGAGTTGCAGGGTCTGGTAAATATGTTTGGAACAGTGTGCGAAAAATGGAATCTGAAGGTAAATGCGGGGAAGAGCAAGGTTATGGTCTTCGAAAGGGGTGAAGCCACAGAGTGTGAGGTGAAGTTGAACGGTCAGGCTATGGAGATTGTCAGCTCATTTAAGTATCTTGGCAGTGTACAGAGTAAAGATGAGAGTATGGATGAAGAAGTGTGGGAGAGGGTGCAACAGGGGAAGAGGGTTGTAGGAATGCTGAAAGCAGTAACATGAAATAGGGTGGTCAGCATGGAACTGAAGAAGTCCTTGCATGACAGTGTGGTAATCCCGACACTGACTTACGGAAGCGAAGCATGGACGTTGTTGGAGAGATTCAAACCAAGAGTGAAAGGGATGGAAATGAGTTACTTGAGAAGTGTGTGCAGAGTTACATGGAGGGATAGACAGACGAATGAGGAAGTACGAGAGAGGTGTGGTGTGAATGTACTGGAAAGTGCGAAAAAGAACACCTTGAGATGGTTCGGCCATGTGGAATGTATGGGAAGCGAGAGAATGACTAAGAGAGTGTACGAGTGAGGTGGAAGGACAGAGGGAGAAATAAACCGAGAGAGAGGTGGAAGGATGGAGTTAAGAAGTATATGCGTGAAAGCGGTGCTGGATGGGAGGAGGGGCGTCGGCTGACTGGGGACAGAGGTGCATAGGGGTGTTTCGTTCGTGGCCACTCCTTCGGGGATCAAGGCGTCCGTCAATAGATAGATAGATAAATTCATCTTTAGGGCTATTTCTTACATTTTCTTTATCCTGTTAGTGTACTTTATTAAACATTTTGGTAATATAGTTGGTAATTGGTGTAATTTTACATATTTCAGATAAAGGATGTCAACAGAATAACAAATGAGGAGCTGAAGAGACGTTTAGGTATAAAGAGTATTAGCGAGGAGATGCGTACAAGTAAACTGGGATGGTATGGACATGTGGAGCGAATGGATGAACAAAATTGGGTGAAAAGATGCAGGTCTGCGATTGTGGAGGGAGCTGCACCAAGGGGTGGACCGAGTAAGACCTGGGATCGGACTATACGTGCCGATCTCAAATCCAAAAACTTGACAAATAAAGCATCCCTTAACAGGGTTGCCTGGAATGCCGCCATTAGGAAAAGAGACTGAAACTGCACATCTGTGTGGAGCACTCAGTCTTAAAATGTTATGTACGTATGTATGTATAAATCTGAAGAGCACATGCAATCTATTTAGGCATTTTCAGTCAGTATTGCTGGGTAAAGGGTTAACATATTTATCTTTTGGAGTATTTCTTCCATTTATTTATCCTGTTAGTGAGTTTTATTGATTTCAGTGCTACTGTAGTGGTATTGGGTGTAATTTTACATATTTTAGATAAATCTGAAGAGGACATGCAATATAATTGGGCATTTTCAGTCAGTATTGCTGGGGAAACGGTTAGCTGTAGTCATCTTAGGAAGGGAAAAGGATGTGCAGCTCAGATTTTTGCCCGGAAATGTGTTGTGGAGAAATATCTGGAGAAGCGACAAAAGTTGTATGCTGCATTTATGGAGTTGGAGAAGGCCTATGACAGAATTGATAGAGAAGGTATGTGGAAAGTACCGGTACTGAGAATATACGGAGTAGATGGCAAGTTGCTGAAAGCAATGAAGACCATGTATGAGGGTGCAAAGGTGTCAGTATGTGTGGATAATTAACAGAGCGAGTTCTTTAATCTGAATGTTGGGTTAAAGCAAGGGTGTGTGTGATGTCCCCATGGTTGTTCAATATATACCGGTACAGTATATGGATGGAGTCATGAAAGAAATACAAGGAAGAGCAGCGGATGTTGGTGTACCGCTGATAAGGGAAGGAAACGAGTGGAAATTGCCTCAACAGTACAGTACCGGTACTACTGTTGCTGACAACACAGTTCTGATGAGCGATAGTGAATGGGAGTTGCAGGGTCAGGTAAATATGTTTGGAACAGTGTGTGAAAAACGGAATCTGGAGGTAAATGCTAGGAAGAGCAATATTATGGTCTTTGAAAGGGGTGCAACCATAGAGTGTGAAGTGAGGTTGAACGGCTATGAAGAATGTCAGCTCATTTAAGTATTTGGGCAGTGTGTTGAGTAAAGATGTGAGTAGGCCTATGGATCAAGAAGTGTGGGAGAAAGTGTAACAGGGGAAGAGCGTTGTAGGAACTCTGAAAGCAGTAAGAAGAAATAGGGTGGTCAGCATGGAAGTAAAGAAGTCCTTGCATGACAGTGTGGTAATCCCGACATTGACTTATGGGAGGGAAGCATGGACGTTTCTGACTGTGATTGATCATTGATAATCATCGGTTATGCTAGTTGGAAAATTAGGGGGGTAGAATGTAGAGTTCGGGTGTACCGCCAGCCTTGTTTACACTACGCTGAGTGGCGGCGGACGCTGGCCATCATGTTCCCGTCTAATTGACTGCTTTTGGATACAATAATAGGTTGAGGGGGGTCACCCCCCCATGACATATTGTCATCATCATATATATTGCCAGCAGGAGGCAAATAACCGAAAAAACGCCTTCAAAATAGACGCGAACTAAAGGCTGGTTCACACATAGCCGAGTCGGTGCGCGAGTCCAACATGAGTGATGAAATTTTGCTATTCAGCAATGACTCGTCGATACTCCTCAACACTGGTATAGACTCGTGCTACGCTCGTGTATACTCTTTGTTTACTCGACACACTCGTGGGTACTCGCCACGGAGTCCAAAAATGTCATGCATGCATGACATTTTTGGGCCCCGTGGCGAGTACCCACGAGTGTGGCCTAAATACGTGTAGACTCGTGTACATACGTGTTAACTCGTGTTTGACTCTGAATAACTCTTCGTTATTCGTGTTAACTCGTGTTGACTCGTGTAAACCCGTGTAACACTCTTTGGTGATTCGTCGCTTTTCGTCATCATTTCGACGTTGACGAATCAACACGTGTCTACACACAACAACACGTATGTAACACACATGCAACACGTATCAACAAGAGTAGAAAGCACGAATGTGAGTGCCAAAATTTGGTGCCCCCATGATGCCAGAGTTTACACGATTCAAACACGAGTGAAAACATGAGTAAACAAGAGTAAACACGATCCACTGAGAAATAAACACGAGTGTAACACGAAAAAGCAAGTGTCATTTGAAATACCGTTATTTCAAAAATGTAGGACGAATCAACGAGAGTTTACACGAGTTTACACGGATGTAACACGAGTCAACACGTGTGCAACAGAGATCCAACGAGAGTCAACGCGTTGTCTTTCGTGTTGATCCGTATAACAATCGTGTTGATCCGTGTAACAATCGCGTTGACTCGTGTTAGACTCGTCCATACTCTTTGTCTACGTGCCCTGGAATGTGGCCATTATTTTTCAAATTTTCGACACTCGTGTTGGGTTCGTGTTACACTCGTTTTGACATTCAGTTACTCGTACAGACTCTTGCATGAACATGTGTTGACTCGTATTGACTCGAGTTAACTCGTGTTACACTCTCCTTGACTTGGGAGCAATTACTACTCGCGGCTGACTCAGCCTCCAGCGACGGCGATAATCGACGAGTGTGACTCGTGTTGGACTCGCGCACCGACTCGGCTATGTGTGAACCAGCCTTTAACCACGGTGATCGACATATGTAAACATGACGGCGGCGGTGTCGGCGTCGGACACTTGCGATAATGTTCCCGTCTATTTTGAATGCCATTGGATACAATAATATGTTGAGGGGGGCTTTGCCCCCATGACGTGTTGTCATCATCATATATATTGCCAGTAGGGGGCAAACAACCAAAAAAATTGCCGCAAAGCCCTCCCCTCAACATATTATTGTATCCAATGGCAGTCAAAATAGACGGGAACATGATCGCAAGCGTCCACCGCCGCCGCCGCCGTCATGTTTACATGGTCGATCGCCGCAGTTACTGTATGTTCGCGTTTATTTTGAGTTTTTGACGACATTTTTTTTTTGGTTAGGCCTATTTGCCCCCTGCTGGCAAATTATATGATGATGACAATATGTCATGGGGGGTGTTTGCCCCCCTCAATATATTATCATATCCAACGGCATTCAAAATGGACGGGAACATGATGGCAAGCGTCCGTCGCCGCTCTGCGCAGTGTAAACAATGGTGGCAGTACGCCCAAACTCTACATTCTACCCGGCTAGGCCTATATTATAGGCTGCAATAAATAAGTAGGCTAGGCTATTTTATCTATAGGCTAGGCCTAGTCTAATATTACAATTTAAGGTAGCATTCAAGTTGACTACAGCAGGACTTACCCTTGACCAGGTATAGGCTATCCTAGTGTTTACTAGGCCTATACCCCTTTGAAAGGACATTAGCCTAGCCTAACCTAACCTATTATAGTAGGCTATTATAGGTGGGGGCTGCCGCCCCCTCACCCCGATTTTTGGTGTATTTGTCTATTTTGTCTGTGAAGTGGGAATTTTTTCAATTTGTCGATAACGAAAATCCCCCATGCGGACTATAGCCTATGGAGAAAAATATGGCGAATTTATTGTTGCCTATTATCTCTAATAAATTGTTTCTCATAATGCTGCAGTAGTGTCGTTTAAAATACCAACCATTTAATTGTGTGCCTTTAAAAATGACCTAAATTAGGCTATAGGCTACTGGAAGATTAGAAGAATCTTTAAGAAAGACTAGGTTAGGGTTATTGTCGTGCCAAAGCTAGATTATAGCCTAAATATAAAAGGAAGTGAATAAAATGAAATATGCCGAAAAAATCACCGTCAAAATAGACGCGAAGTTAACCGCGGCGATCGCCCTATGTAAACATGACGACCGTACACCCGGTAACTACATCCATCCCATCAAAAGTTACTGTGGGACACAAAATATGTTGAGGGGGTCTCTGCGGCTCTGCCCCCCCACGTCGGCCCATAACGTATTATGATGTACGGTAAGTCATCATCATCTGTGCTAATTCATAGGATCCCCAATTAACCTCTCCGCGGCGCACAGGGGGTTTTCTACAGGGTAAGATTGTGCGCACCTATGATGATTTTGGGACCCATTGCCAATTTCGATAAAAAGTACATCATCGTGTAGGGAATGTTTGCGTGCATCGGCCCATATATATTTGACCCCCCAAAAAATGTCTGGGGGGGGTGGGGGAACGGTCCGTAGTTGAAAAATGTGGAGCGAATGGCACTGCGCGGCTAGATTGTCATCGAGCGGCGAGATTTCCCTGCCGAATTTTCACGCGCCCAGGGGATAGAAGGAGAGGGAGGAGGGGGTGGGTTACCGCGTATTATCACGTATATCTCCTTTTTTGAGCCCTTTTAGGCTATGTAGAGTATGTATACGTGTGTAGGCCACCCATATAACAATGAATATGCCTCATAGTGACCAAAAATTGCAATATATAAGGGAATTATAAGAGAATTTTTAGGCGGGAATGAAGATGTGTTGGAGGTTTGGCGGCAATTTATGAGCTGAGAGTGTGGTTTACGCCATACATATCACTTATATCTTGTACGTAGAGCACTGTCATGCTATAATACAGACTTGTACGTATGTATACGTGCCATATATCAAAATATATACCGCATATAGACCAATTCATGCGATATTTACGCACATTATCAATGAGTTTCTATGCGTGAACCAAGGTGTGAGTGAGTTGTGCTGGGAATGAAAGGGGGAGAGGGGGTGTTACGCCATAAATATCACGTAAATCTTGTATTTAGAGCACTGTCATGCTATAATAAAGACGTGTACGTATGTAGGCGTCCCATATAACAAGGAATATACCGCATATAGCCCAATTGATGCGATATTTACGCAAATTATGAATGTGTTTCTAGCAGACGGAAGCCTGAAAGGGTGGGTGGGGGTGGCTGGGTAGGAGGGAGGCTAGCAGGGAGGGAGTGAGTGAGTGAGTGAGTGAGTCGTGGAGAGAAGGAAGGCAGGCAGATCTCTAGATAGATAGCCAGCTGTGTGACAATTGTGGAGGCGCCCGAGGTGTATTGATGTCTTGGGATTTTGAACCTTATGTCTACCAGGTGTCTGGTGTTTGTTGCCACCAAGAGTTTTACAATAACATGAGTCAGGAATGGAGAGAGAGAGAGAAACTGAGACATGCGTATGTCGTACGTATAAATGGACTTCAGAATTGCATTTTTATGCAAGCTGACATTGCATTTTAGACACATGTGAAGTACCACAGAAACATGTAGGCCATTGACTGTAAATAAAGTACTATATTATGGACCACCAGCGACGGTGGTCAGTAAACACAGGCAGATTGCCTTTTGTGATAGAGGGCTAAATATAGACTGGTGTCTCCTTACACTTGCGAAAGGGTAGATTGCCACCAGAGAAACGTATACTTATTTATTTCCAAGTAATATGCAATATAAATGTATATTCGAGACCTACTGCAATTATTTGTATGACAGTCATGACTATGTATAATCCAATATACGCGCGTAGGCGAGACATAAGAAAGCTGGTTGAGCAATTTTCGACACCCACACAGTTATTATTAATTTTTATTTACAATATTATACAATACAAATGTATTTGTGAAGAGTATTTTATCCATTATTGTATTTATACAAATTTTGTTCCCAGACAGAGCTGCTGTTGCTGGTGTAGCTGGGGCATAAAGGAGCGGCAAGGGTCACCGCTTGACCGTGTGAAAATGAGTGGAGTCACACTGAGAGGGGCAATTTTGCTGAGTGTTTGGGCAATTTTTGACAGAATAAAGTTATATAATTACTAATTCTTGACAGAGACAAACTTTTATAAACCTTGGCATGATATAATTGATAATCCCATCAATTTACAAACGTAAATTGGTGGGATAATTCATTTTTTTTTGTATATTGTCATTTCGATTGTAGACACAAAGTTTTGAGTGATATTTGGTATGAGCTCCTGTGGCATGGTTGGTAAGGTCGCGGACTGGAAAACTCAAAGCGTGGTAGGGTAGTGGGATCGAATCCAGGAGGGGGTTATGGGGAAGGTTTTATATTGTCTAGAACATTTTTGATAAACAATTTTTTTTACAAGATCATGCCATTGTATTCAAACAATATGAAATATTCATAGAATATATCATATTGTAAGAATACAATGACATGACCTTGTTTTTTTTTTGTTTTTTTATTGTTTTTTTTTATTATCTTAGTAGGTTTGACAGGATTTATTGAAACATATTTATTTTTGTACAATTCATTTGAGGTAAGAAAATAATTATATACACATTACTTTGGCTAATAACAAACATATATATTGATATACTAAAAAAATAAGGCATCTTACATGTAAATCTTTGAAACTTATAAACTAAATAATGAAACATACAATTATATAATGTAAAAGCTATATCACAGGGACATCTTTGGAACTTATACATTATATAATATATATGTTACATTATGAGGTAGCGTGATCAATTAGGTCAGGTCAGGTAAGGTAGGGCACGAGTCCAAGACAGGGCGGGGCAGGGGGCGAGTCCAGGGCAGGGCACGGGGCGAGTCCAGGGCAGGGCAGGGCAGGGCGACACTCAATAATTCTTGAAGGTGTGGTAGTCCCTGAAGCAGTCACCCAGGCAGAGTGGAACTTTGCACTCGGCGCACATTGAGGTGACTCTTTTGGTGACATGGGGTTTCCTGACACTGGTGCTGCAGACGGTGCACTGCGCCTGCCTGCGACGAGTGCCAAGCATCTCAGTGTTGATTGGGTAGTGTCTTTCGACACCCAGCTGGATGCGGTCAGGAACGTGATCCCCACGCCATGCCATACGTCTGTGAGTGGTGGTGCCATACTTCTCCAGGAGTTGGTATGAGACGTTGTAGACGAACTCCCGGAATTTCAGCTTCTGGTTTGGGGCCATATCCTTTTTCACCAACCACAAGTTGTAGGCGTTCAGCATCGTGATATCAACTAGGTGGAGGAAGAGCTTATGATACCACTTCACAGTCTTCCTCAGACACTCAACGCCTGACAGCTGACAGTCAGACTTGTCCACCAGGCGCATGTTCTTGGTATAGTCCACTACCATGTCGGGCTTGTAGATGGTCTTCCTGGTTCGGTAGTGGATTTTGCCAGAATCCACCTGGGCACCTGTGTGGACGGTGGAAAGCACGTCGACGTCTCGCTTATCCTTCCACTTCAGGGCTATCAGTTTCCCACACTTCTCGAGCTGCTTGAATTTCTGCCCCTTTCGTCGCCTTCTTCGCACATGCCTCTCACGGTGTTCCTGGGCCAGGTCGTCTTCTGAAGGTGTGTCACTGGAGGAGGCATCTGTGAGAGGAATGACATCACCTGTGAACTTTGGCATAAACTTTCTTGTCTTTCTGACAGTCCCACATGACCCCGTTTGGTTGTCATGAAGAAACTGGCAGAGAGCAGGAGAAGTATACCAGTTGTCAGTGTAGATGATGTGGCCTTTGCCCAGGTAAGGTGCCAACATTTTCCTGACGATGGCACCTGACATGCCCATGGGGTCATTGGCAGCGGCTTTCGGTATGTCAATGTCAGTGCCTGTGTACACGATCATGTCAAGCACTATTCCAGTTTCGCAGTCACACAAAACGAAGAGCTTGATTCCGAACCTATGCCTTTTCAAGGGGATATACTGCTTGAAAACAAGACGTCCTTTGAAGAGCACGAGCGACTCATCAATCACCAAATTGAGGAAGGGGTAAAAGTATTTCCTATACCTCTCCAACAACATGGTGAACACATCCCGAACTTTCCATATCCTGTCAATCCTGTTAGGATTTTTGTTGTCTGCAAAGTGCATAAATCTTAGCAGCAACAAAAATCTGTCACGAGTCATGAACTTATTGAAAGTTGGGGTGGCGATGAGAGGGTCGTGCTTCCAATAGTGTTGCAACACATGCTTCTTGATCAGAGGCATGAGGAACAACAAGGCAAAGAACGTCATAAATTCTTCCACAGTCGTATCCACCCAGCCTCGTATTCTCGCTTTTCGAGAAGGACGTCCAATCTGCCAAACACCCACCTGTAGTAGGCGTTTGTTTGGGCAACGATGTACGTCATTACCTCCATATCGAAAAAAGCGAGGAAGAAGTCGCTTTCGTTCGCTTGATCGTCACAGGGCCAGTCGTCAGTTGTTCCTGACGTCCCAGGATTGAACTGGGGCACGTCATGTACAAAATTGACCCCATCAGACCACTCGAACGAAGGCAGCCCAGAGATCGGAATGTCGTCTGCGTCGCCTTCATCGTCTGAAATATCGCTTCCATGGTCGCGATACAGCACTTCATCATCATCACCCTCCTCTTCACTTGACAGACGATGCCCTTCCTCATTCTCGTCACCGACGTCGGACTCACTCCCACTGTCCACTCCCAAATCCCCCCACCCTGGGTCCCGTGCTAGGGCTTCGTCGTCGAAACCCGGGCTGCCAATGTCCTGCGAATCACCATCAAACAGCAGGGCGGCATACTTTGATGGTGTCAGAGTTTTCCGGGTCACTTTTGCATGTGCGGGAGTCTTATGGACAGGGACAGCAGAGGCGGTGGCAGGGGCGGCGGTAGGGGCAGCAGTGGTGCGTGGCCTTGATGGCAAGATGATGGTGGTGCCTGTCGCCCTTCTCTCTGTTCCTTGGGCAGGGGCGGCATGGGCGGCAGGGGCAGCAGGGGCAACAGGGGCAGCAGGGGCAACAGGGGCAGCAGGGCCGGCAGGGACACCAGGGCCAGCAGGGCCAGCAGTCGCTTTCCCTCTCCCTTTCCCCTTCCCCTTCCCCTTCCCTGTTCCTTGGGCAGGGACGGCAGGGGCGGCAGGGGCAGCAGGGGCGGCTGGGGCAACCGGGCCAGGGGCGGCTGGTGGTGGTGGTGGTGGTAGGGGCACTGTGGCTGGCGTACGGGTTCTCTTCCCTACGCCCGTGCCTTTAATTTTTCCTGCCCCCGCAGGTTCTGCAGCCCTAGGGCGGCCTCCTGCGTCGCTGGTACCGGTGGCAGGGGTGGCAGTGGTGGCAGTGGTGGTGGTAGTGGTTGTTGCAGTGGCCTGGGTCGTGGTGGCAGTGTCCCGAAACACCAATGACGTCTGTACCTTTGTCGTGCTTGCACGTGTTTTTCGTGCTTTGGGTGCAGGTGTTTCGTCCTCCGAGCTGTAGGGCGTGTCGTACTGGTAGGTAGGGTCTTTAGCAGCCACCCTTTGCCTTCCACGGCGGCTAACACCACCAGAAGGAGGGCTGGTTGTGACATCAGGGAGCGAGCGTGAGGGACGTGTGGGCTCCATGACTAGTGCGTGGTTACTGGCGCGGTGGTGCTTGCACGAGTGCGGGGCGAGCGTTTGGCGGGGTGGTGTTGAGAGTTGACATGTAGTACTATACCCACACCAATTTTCAGCCGCCTGGCTATAAACGCGCGGTTTTGGTACGCATTCAAAAGCTCTGCTCTTAAGAGTCTCCCCGCAGTCCGCCGGGGGAACTCTTAAGAGTCTCCCCGTAGCTCCCGGGTTAAGGACAAAGTCAATCAACAGACGAAATAAGCTCCCAAATTACAATAACATAGCGGCCCGCCGTTTATGGGTGACTTTTTACACGTCATTTTAAATGTTACTTTCCTGCCCTGGTCTAGGCCTAATAGATTTTTCTAAAGAATCAAACTTAAATTAAAAGGAAGTAGCCTAGTCTACAGTTTATAGGAAGGCTATTCCAACATGCATTCCAGAACTTAGGCTAGCCTAGGCCTAGGCTATATGAAAATTTGTGGGTGGTCTGCCAAAAAAGAATCACTAGGCCTATTAGGCTATGGGTAGGCTAGTATGGGGTGCATTTTGCAAATCTTCTGAACTCTTAGGCCTAGGCTAGGCAAAATTAAAACTCACAAAATCTGAGTAAAACCAGCACTAGAATATTGTCTTGTCTTGTCTTGGGGGTTAAGGGCAACCTCAGGCGGATACTCGCCCGCTCCAGCCCTACCGTAGTCGCGGAGATCCTATGTCACAATTAAATTAGTTTATAGTTAAGGTTAAAATTCACCACCGTGTCACTTTCACTCTAGGTCATTCGTAGAACCGTAACAATGTAAAGGCAACAACCCAATAGCAGGTCATCAGGTGGCGAACCAGAGACCTACAAACCGCGGTACTAGGGCCAGAGCAATGTCTTGAAGCGAGGTGCCCTTATCAACCAACCCCAGACAATCCAGTAGGAGCTGTCAGAAGGAATCCATCTTTGAAGCCAGAAAGGGACGCCCATCCACATGCTCAGTGACGGGACGAGGCGAGGCTTAGGAGGCATATGTAGGACGACCAGATGTAGGATGTGGAGGGGAAGAGGTACCGTACGACGATACATGGGATGCGGAGACCGTGGAGGGAAGAGCTCATCAAAGTCATACGGTTCCTCAGGACCTCAACAATAACCGGGGGACGGCCGGTGCGGGCAATGGTCGATCGCCGTAGTTAATATAAGTTCGCGTCTATTTTGACGGCGATTTTTTTTTTAGTTAGGCTAGGCCTAGGCTATTTGCCCCCTGCTGGCAATATATATGATGATGACAATATGTCATGGGAGGTGATTGGCCCCCTCAACATAATATTATTGTATCCAACGATCTCTAACCTCTGTATCTCAAAAAGGGCTAGAGCAAATTGGCTGTAAATTTCCACATCTAGGCTATTCCTTGACAGATTTGCTCCCTCCAATTAATATTTATTAGCATAAATTCAGCCTAGTTTAGCCTATAAAACAAAAACTACCATTTGTTTAGCCTAGGCCTACATATAAAAAGAAAACCCCACTCGTACTGCAATTATAAGCATAAATATGAGTATCTAAATTACAAAGCAAATATTTTTGTATAAAATAAACCATAAAATTGTCATCTTTCAACTGTTGAGGTCATTAATATAAAAAAATCTGATACATTAGGAAAAAATGCGTTGAGAGTTGTGTTAGCGGGTCTATCGTCCCCTTTATTTACGTAGTCGCACGCTCGCAGTTACATTCGCGTCTAATTTGACTGTGGTCATTTGCCCCTGCTGGTGATATAGGCCTATATGATGACAATAAGTCATAGGGGGATAAAGCCCCCCTCAACCCATTATTGTACCGGTATCCCACGGCCAGGCGTTGGGTAGGCCTAAATTGTTTTGTTACCGGCCGGCGGATTGAGGGTGGCTTTACAGTTTACCCCAGCAGTTAAATTAGAAGCGAATGTAGGCCTAACTGCGAGCGTGCGACTAGGCTATATAAACAAAGCTTTTGGTATGCCCACAACTACAACTCTTACCAAAACTGCAATTAGCCTATTTTTGTTTGTTTTTTCAGTCTAGGCTAAATTGTGGAGGCTAGGCTAAATTATTTAGCTGCAATTAGCCTAGCCTATTTTTGTTTGTTCTTTCAGTCTAGGCTAAATTGTGGTAGGCTAGACTAAATTCTTTAACCATTGTGTACTATTGTGTAGGCCTGTGCTTTCCAATAGAAGTAAAGATATGTAGCATAGCCTAATGCAATTTTACTAAAACCCAAGCCTACCTGAATATATGCAGAGCTCAACAGCAAAAACAAAAACAAATATGCTGAGCAGTGAAATAAAATTAAGCTAGGCCTAGGCCTGTTTTCTCATAGGCCTAATAACCTAATGAAGTATACTATAGCCTAACCTAATTTAAGTTATTTCACAAAATACTAATAGGCCTACCCAGCCCTCATCATGCATTATTTTCCATTGTAAAATATGTTTGTGCTTAACTGCAGTAATTAAAGGTAGCCTATAAATAGGCTAGCCAACATACCTGTTGGCTAGCCTATTTATAGGCTGTGCAATTGTCTCGATTTGACTGTTTTTACCTAATTAGGCCTAAAACAGCCTGAGCCTATTCCCAACCCCCAAACAGTATCCCATGTTAAGCCCTAGGCTAGGCCTAGGCCTAATCCCACTCTCAATCAAAATTCGAACTGCTAAATTCGTACCTACCGGTAGCGCTGCCTAGGGTAGGCCTATATTTTTCGTGAATAGATATAGAAAATGGTTTAAAGGAAAGAGCATCCTATATTATGTTCAAATAATATGTAATAGCACTGTGTATGGTTGTATTACATTTAAATAGTGATAGATGTGTATATTAATGGGATAAATACTCCGAAGTTCGCATACCGAAGTTCGCATAGCTTTAAGATAAAATTGGATAAGCATATGGACGAGAAGGGTTGGGTGTGAAGGGGGATCAGCCGGGTTGGGCCAATCAGCGCTCTGCAGACCCCCATAATCCTGCGTTAATCTCTATAACCGTTTTGGTAGGATGATCCTCAGGGTATTAGAGTGTTGAGCCTATAATTGGGCTTTGTAATTGATTTGGGGTTGTGTGGGACAGGGATCTGCCTAGCTTAGGCCAATCGGCTTTCTGCAGACTCCCATTTTCTTATGTTCTTATGTTCTTATACGTTCAGAAAATTATAGTGCAACACTGTTGCCAGATACTAATCAATGCCATTATCATTATATCATAATGCATTTTACTTATTTGCATAATTTCAAATACCTAGGACATTAATATAATATTTTCCTATCTTTTTTGTAGTGATATTTGTATGATTTAGTGGTATATTGGTGTCTGTCTAGGGTTATAATGCATTGTGAAAGTTACCTCTGAATCTCTGACTTGGTAACAGTTCGGTATGGGCTGGCTTAAGTAACCCTGCTTTCTTTGAGTACTACACGGCAAGAGAAGCTTTCGGTTCTGTCATTACTGTTCAAGGTAAACAGCAACTGCTAAATTCGACATCATGTTCAAATAATATGTAATAGCACTGTCTATGGTTGTATTAGACACAAATTGTGATAGGTTTCTATTTTATGTGGATAAATAGTATTAACCCATGTCTAGCGGGGTGTTTTGGGCTATTTTGGGCATATTCAGGCCCTCCTGAATGATCAATCAAGTATCTGCATGAAACGAAATGTATTCAGCAAAAAAATAGGCACTAAAAGCTTCAAAATGAGACCAGAACGAGCTACGTAGCACTCGTGGTTCTCATGCAGTGGTGCCACCAACATGGGAGTTTAGCGTATAGTGGTATATTTTTCCCAGCTATGCTCACTACTGGCTACACTGCCGGCCTCTCGAGAACACAGCGAGCGTGAGTCAGTGGGTGGCGGTAAGCCCTGGGTGTCGGACGTGTGGCCTGCTGCGCTCCCGGCCATTTGCACTCGATTTTAACCCTTTAACCCTTTCACGCATTTATGACGCAGAGGTTGCCAGATTAGCAATAAGAAATAGAGTTCTCTCACTCTTATAATTACCTCTCCAAAATTAGTTTTCTGCCCACAGCTAACTCAAAGACAACTGCAAAGGTTGAAGTAACTAAACTAAAGGTTTATAAATACCACTGATGGTAACACAGTCTTTAACCCTCCTGGCCCGGGCAGGCTCTTAAAATGACAGTGTGGGCTACCCGGGCGATCTGGCCGAAAAACGTCTAGGCCTAGGCTACCGTACTTTTGTTTAGTTTAACTGCTAGAAATTTCCCACGCATCTATAAATGTAGTGCGGTTTCCAATCTGTAGACTGGCATTGAGTAGAGCTTTCTATGTCAACTGGTTCAGTTGTGATAACGATTTCAGTGGAGAGCACTTGCAGGCGATGTTAGCAATATGACGATCTTTTCACTACTGAAACAACGACATACAGACATACAATAACAAACGAGTCTTCTCTTTCTTGTTTTCGGAGGTGCGGTGACGTAACGATCGGCTTTGTTTACATGCGTCGGACGCACGGCGTTCAGACCAAGCTGAATAGGCTTTCAAGCTTACAGATTTTAAAATGACACCCGGGCTCCTGCCCTTAATTCGTGGTGTCATTTTATAAAATGACAACCGGGCCAGGAGGGTTAAAGTATCTCCAATAGGCTCAAAATTGCGTCATATGTCGGAGACGGTTAAAAGCCTTAATAATGATCCTAACTTGCTGCAAATTGGTGCACGACTTAAGTCGAGCGGCGCTCTTTAAGGGTTAAGCTGAATAAACTAAATACCGAAAGTTCACTAGAGTGGTTGTTGATACATTTGCTAGATATGAGGGAGGAGGGAGGTAGGAAGGAAGGGCAGGGTAAGTCACACAGGCAATTGCCAAAATTTTAAAGGTCCATATCATTGTTATTAAACAAAGCATTTGGCAAAGGGAGGAATTGTTAAAAACCTTAGCCAATACTCTGTCATTCACCAAAAATAAATTTGAATTATCATTATTATTTGGTAGGGTAGGTATGTATAGGTAGGTTGGCTAAATAATTGCTGGAATTCGTAGGGACTCGAACTGTTTTGAGAGAGTTAAATACAAAAACAAATAATAGATCTGAATAATAAAGAGATTATGTTATTAAGCAAAACTGGGGGATGCGTGGAAGCCTATAGACTGTAGACGGTAAACTTTGTGTGGGTAGCGAATGCGGTTTTAACACCTTACGAGCGGCCTATGCGGTTTATTTATATGTACCGCCCAGCGGGGTGTTTTTAGCCAAAATAGGGCTGTTTATGTGATCATTTTCATGCCTAAATAAGACCCAGAACGTAAAACAAGTACCTATCCCTGAAAGGGCATAAACAGAGCTTTCGAATGACACCATAACGATCCTTTTATGATGGCTAGTTTTCTTGCAATAACCGTGCAACGCGAGTGCAAAAAGCATGTAATTCGGTACTTTCCCCATATAATTCCGTATGTAGCGAGTGAGAGAGGGAGGAGGGAGCTGAGATTCGTGTCAGTAGGTTCGCCGCGGTGGTCTGGAGCAGTCATACGCTCGCTAGTCTCCTGCCACCACTTGTCTCTCTCTCTCAGCAACATTACGTGCTGAAATTGCCACTCGACCTATGTCGAGCGCCGCCACATAGTCCAGCTTTATTTAACTCGACTTATGTGGTGAGCCGCTAATTAAGGGTTAAAGTCATTTAAGAATAGACAGTTTTCAATGCTGCGGCCAAACTATTCCACCCATTTATATTCTTTTGTTATCGGAATCGCGAGCCTCACCCAACTACGCAAGCATGGCTTTGATCATCGTCGTAGTTTTCAGGATGTGGAATTTTAAGTGGAATTCGAGGTTTTTTCTAGATTGCCGGAAAAAAAACCCACGTGCAAAAGCAAAACCTTCTCCATAACATTTGCGGAGCATTAGTAGGGGAGTCCGTATGCCAAAGCCCAGTCGTTTCCTATGAGTTTGAGAGACGGTATTTAGGCGTCAAGTTTTTCGGGAAATCGGGTGCCACGGACCTGTTTGGCCGCCATGCCGGATGTTTAGCATATCAAAAGTTGCCCAATACAAAAACGCACCTCTTGTGAAAGTTTGATCCCGATCCAAAAAGCAGTTCTGGAGTTATTGCGTCGAAACCGGCGCGTAAGAAGAATTTGGATGAAAAACCGGGTTAAATTATTACAATAGGGGTTCCCCGTAGGGGACGAACCCCTAATAATAATAATTAAAGTTGCAAGCAACGTTGTCCGGGGTTCGAGCGGTTTTGCAAGCAGGGTATTGTGTTGGATACAAAAGCTGTGTCACAGATATCAAAAGATCATTTAACTTATCGGGCATGGAGAAACTACAGAAGGAACAGATTGTGTAAACAAACAAGAGCGAGAGATGGAGAGATTGGCTGTATAAGGGATTTGCCTTTATTCGTTTAGTAACAGAGTTGTAGATATGTGGAATAGGCTACTGAGTGCTATAATGGGATCAAGAACAATAGAGCTTCAACTTGAAATTAGATAGAACGAGATGGGTTGGGTGTGAAAGGGATCTGCCATATGTAGGTCCATCGGCTCTCTGCAGACTCCCGTTTTCTTATTTTGTTATGTTCTCATTTGTGAGGGAGAAAGAGAGTATGGCAAGAGAATAGGATGTCGTAAACGTAAGGAAGATAGCGATAAATATGAGAGAAAGAGAGCGCGGGATGGGTTGGGTGCGAAAGGGATCTGACATGTGTGGGCCAATCGGCTCTCTGCAGACTCCGGTTTTCTTATGTTCTCATTTGTGAGAGAGAGAGAGAGAGAGACTAGGATTTCATAAATGTAAGGAAGACAGAGATAAATGAGAGTGAGTTTTAATGAGATGGGTTGGGTGTGAAAAGGATCTGTCTTGAGTGGGCCAATTGGCTCTCTACAGATTCCCATTTTCTTATGTTCCTATTTCTTACAATTGTGTTTTGGTTGCAGGTATATGATAACATGGGTGTATAGTAAGTAGTGTAAATAACAGGTAATGTTTATGAGATGGGTTGGGTGTGAAAGATATATGCCTTATGTGGGCCACTTGGCTCTCTGCAGACTCCCATTTTCATCTTAGTTGCATGTGTAAGGGATCTGCCTCATTTGTACCGGTGTGCAAACAAACAAGAGCGAGAGAGAAAGAGATTGGCCATGTAAGGGATCTGCCTCTATTCGCTTGGTAAAAGAGTTGTAGATATGTGGAATAGGCTACCGAGTTCTATAGTGGGATAAAAAACAATAGAGCTTCAACATAAAGTTTGATAGGACGAGATGGGTTGGGTGTGAAAGGGATCTGCCGTGTGTGGGCCAATCGGCTCTCTGCAAACTCCCATTTCTATAATTTTCTCATTAACCTCTCCGCTGCGTACCCCCTATAGTATACAGCCACCCCTGTGCGGAGGTATTTAGATGGTTTCCTTCACTCAAATCGTCATCGTACCATAAATATCATTAATACTTATCCATATGCACCTAATTTACGTTGATTATAAAGGTATTAACCTGTTACCGCAATAAAACAAGTGGAAAAAGCGTTTGGCTGGTAAAAATCGGCAACAGAGGCCGGGAGTTGTAATCATCGAGTGTGAGCCAGCCTCCCGCTCCTCCACTCCTCCCCACGTCTGGAGAGAGACTGTCGATCGATACTCTCTCTCTCTCTCTTGCACTCGCTTGGTAACACATACAAGCACAGCTTGCTTATGAATCGCTATTGATAGCACGAAATATATCGACGAAATAAGGGAAATAGAAAGAGAATAGGTGATAATTGAAGGGGGGGGTGGGTGGGGGGGGGAAGTAGGGGATGTGGAGGAGTGATATTTGCCATGGCCAAGGGGCAATAAAAAAAAAAAAAAATTGAAAAATTGATACTGGGCTGATTTAAATGTGTTTTTTTTAGGCCTTGGATTATATAAGGAGTTCCGCAGCCCACCGGTAGGCCTTATATAAGGAGATCCGCACTTGCTGGGTTAACAGAAGACAATCAGTAGCAGTAAATCAAGCGGTATCGGAAGGTTCAGTGGTTAAAAGCTCTGTTCCCCAGGGTACAGTGTTGGCACCCTTACTCTTCCTAATACTAATAAGTGATATAGATGCTAATGTACAACACAGCAGTGTCTCATCATTTGCAGACGACACAAAACTAAGTCTAGGAATAATGTGACGTCTACCAGCGTTGGCAGAATCGCCTCTCGTTAGTGACTAGCGCTCGCCAGGGACATCGAAATGGGCTACAGTTATCAGAGAATGTTGTTCTTTCTTTCCTAGTAATCGCATTGTCACAGACAGTCCAGTGGTGGTCTTTGTTTTCGTCTGTGACAACGGGTTATATTTTATATCAATAGTAGTGATGATAGTACCAGCGTGGGAATGAGAAAGACTTTCAGAGCGAGATGGTAGTGAGTGTCTGTAGGTGCGGGAGCATTCCTGCCTCTCGCTCACCATTGGCCGGCGTGTCTGGCTGTGTCACGTGACACCTGCTGTCTTGTGACGTATCGGCCCGTGATTGGCCGACCATCACGCCTTTGCGGGCTCCTGTGTAACTTGCCTCCTACATGAGGGTCCCCAGGAGCTGTCCTCGTCAGGACAGGCTTGGCGCGCATGCTTCTAACATCCCTTTGCATACTCTCCCCCGATCACCACCTTTATCACTGTTTCTCTCTCTGAACTTCTTCTTTTCCATTACTTCTCGCCTTTATTCAATTACTTATCCCCTTGGGTTCTGCATACGGTTTTCATAGCCGGCCCATTGTATTGCATGCGCCGTCCTCAGAGATATTTACATGTACTTAGAATAGGTTTGAGGGTTCTTAGTTAGTATAGGTTAAGAACTTTGTGTGTCTCCATTATTGATTTAGTGTTTCTGCTCTTTTATTTAATGCTAGACTGGGATAAGGTAACTGTAGTCGTTTTCTCCGATGTGTGTACGGTTTGCTTATACCTACACGACTTCTACCGGTCCTGTGGTAGCCTGGGTTGTCTTTTCGGTTGCGTCCTTTGCGAGTGCAGCATTGTGTTGACTGAGGGTTTTGGCCTGTTCCAGTTCCACACTTTGCTGCCTCTTTGCTTGTCTTTAGAGGGTCACCAGGATAGAACCAGATACTTGTGATCTGGATCTATCAAGAGAGCACCCTAGTCAATTAATGTAACTTAAAGGATGCAGTCTTAAGGACATCGCTAGGCTACGAGCCTGTCTTGCTCAACCCCAGTTCCTTACCTAGAGTGTCCCAGCTAGACATTATTAATCGAGTAGACACTTGTTAGTATTAAATATAAGCTCTTTGATATGTACGCATTATTATTCACAGCATTTATTAGTCTAGGTTGTTGTTGAGTCGCACAACCATAGCAGACTGTTTCGTTGATGAGGAAGTACTTCTTTTAGTGTCGAGCATTGCTACCGTTGCGCATTTATAGTATTCTCGTGTCAGTTAACATTATATGTCCTATCTTTTAGTGTATTCGATTACACGTGTGGTGTCCTGCCTCCTGCCTTTATATAGTTTAAGATACGAGCATCTTATGAGCAACAGACTTTCTTCAGAAGTTTCCAGGTCTATGCTGTAGGACTATACTTCACTTTCTTTCAGATAGGGGTGAAGAGTTTATTGTTGTTTAGAGTAACTGTATTGAAGCATCTTTTTATTATATTAAATCTTGCAGTGATTTAATTGATCCTTCCATAGATTCCCTTTTATGCATTTTAACGTAACTTGCATCTTGTTTGTTATCAGGCTATACCAGTGTGGGTTAGCCTGAAGTAGAGTACATTTATACCCAGTTAAGGATACCCTGCTATCGCAGATTAACTCTGGAGGGTATAGGTGTTTTGTTCGCCGGCATATAAGTTCGAGGGTTTGGATCTAGCGTACCGTTGTTGCATAATGCCCTATTACTAGTCCAATCATTAAGTGCCCTTGTTTTATTCGTAGTCCCGGTCGTAACAATAACCACAATAGAAGACAAAGAACTCTTGTAAGCGGACATAAACGCTGTATTTCGGTGGACCAAAGATAACAACATGCAATTTAACGAAGAGAAATTTCAGCTGATAAGGTATGGAGGAAATGAAGAGATTAAAGAAACCACAACCTACTTAACAGAGTCACTCCTGCCAATCCCACGAAAATCAGAGGTTAAAGACCTTGGGGTAATAATGTCAGAAAACATGTCTTTCAAAGAACATAATCAGGCCAAGTCAGTAGCGGCGAGGAAACATGTAGGTTGGATACTGCGCTCTTTCAAGACACGAGAAGAACGGCCAACGATAACACTTTTCAAATCGCTGGTGATCCCACGACTGGAGTATTGCAGTGTGCTAACATCTCCACACAAAGCCGGGGAAATATATGAAATAGAGTGTTCAAAGAAGCTTCACGTCCCACATCAGCTCGGTAAAACATCTTCATTACTGGGATCGGCTGAAGGCTCTTAACTTATATTCACTGGAGCGAAGAAGAGAGAGATACTTGATAATTTACACATGGAAAGTTATCGAGGGTCTAGTTCCAAACTTTCACACCACAATATCATGGAACTGGAGCGACAGAGGGGGTAGGAAATGTAACATCCCACCCCAAATGTGTAGGGGAGCTCTGGGCACACCGAGGGACTCCTGGTTGACAAACAGGGGACCGGGCCTCTTCAACAAAATGCCAGAGAATGTGAGAAACCTGATGGACGTGCCAACGGAAGTATTCAAGAAAGCCTTGGACAACCATCTCAAGTCGGTGCCTGATCAGCCATACTTCGCGGGGGTGAGAGCTGCCTCCTCGAATAGCCTGCTGCATCAAGCACTGGCAGCAAACATACTCGGGGGGGGGGGGGGGGGGGGAGCAACTCTCGCCGAGGCCACTGATGGACGGCCGAAACAACTCCAGGTAGACTCCAGGTAGGGAAGGGATCTGCCTCTATTCGTTTAGTAACAGAGTTGTAGATATGTGGAATAGGCTACCGAAATTGGCTCTCTGCTGACTCCCTTTTTCTTATGTTCCTATTTCTTACAATTATATCTTGGTTTCAAGTAGGCCTATAACCCCTATATGATAACATTGGTGTATAGTAAGTAGTGTAAGTAACATATGTGTATGAGATGGGTTGGGTGTGAAAGGGATCTGCCTTGTGTGGTCCACTGGCTCTCTACAGGCTCCCATTTTCATCTTGGTTGCATGTGTAAGGGATCTGCCTAATTTGTATACTGGTATGCAAATGAGAGAGAGAGAGAGATTGGCTGTGTATGGGATCTGCCTCTCGTAACAGAGTTGTAGATATGTGATGTGAAATAGGCTACCGAGTGCTATAGTGGAACCAAGAACAATAGAAAGCTTTAAGATAAAATCAGATAGGGATATGGATGAGATGGGTTGGGTGTGAAAGGGTTCTGCCTTGTATGGGCCACTTGTCTCTCTGCAGGCTCCCATTTTCATCTTGGTTGCATGTGTAATGGATCTGCCTCATTTGTACCGGTGTGCAAACAAACATGAGCGAGAGAGAGATTGGCTGTGTAAGGGATTTGCCTATATTTGTTTGGTATCAAGAGTTGTATATAATTATGTAGAATAGGCTACCGAGTGGGATCAAGAACAATAAATTGGTTGATTAGGGTTGGGTGGTTGATTTGAGTTGGATGGTTGATATGGGTTGAGTGGTTGATTTGGGTTGAGTGGATGATTTTGATTGAGTGGTTGATTTTGATTGAATGGTTGATTTTACTTGGGTTGATTGGTTTATTTGGGTTGATTGGTTGATTTGGGTTGAGTGGTTGATCTGGGTTGAGTGGTAGATTTGTGTTGAGAATTTGATTTCGGTCGATTTGGGTTGTGTGGTTGATTTTGGCTGAGAGGTTGATTGGTTGAGTTGTTGAATTAGGTTGCGAAGTTGATTTTTGTTGATTGGTTGATTTGGGTTGAGTTGTTGATTTGGGTTGATTGGTTGATTTGGGTAGAGTTGTTGATTGGGACTGGCCTTAAGGAGAGTGGTGTTTTTGGTAGTGGCCGTTTATGAGTGTGGCTATTTTTTTGTTGTGGCCGTCATGAAGTGTTCCCTTTGTATTTCAACCTTGTACTACAAGCCCCAACACTACTTGGATTGTTGTTTTTGAAGGTATAATTGCCTATGTGTAGGCCTACATCCCCCACCACTCTAGTACAGTATATATTATGTTGTTGCTGAAACTATAATTGTTTACTTGATTATAATACAAGCCCCAACATACCATTGGATGTTGTTGCTGCAAGTGAAATGGCGAAAGTGAGATACGGTATCATACAATACTGGACGAGAGAGAGAGAGAGAGAGAGAGAAGTTTCGTTCTAATTCATGCATATCATACGTTTTATTATTATCATGAATGTGTAAATTGGACTGTTATAATCACATTAATTGTGATGCTTTACCTAAGCATACTGTAGACCAAATTTTGAATGATAATAAAACTTTAAAATATATATAGATAAAATATAGGCCTATAGGCTAATATGCCTGCAGTTCACACATATAATCTTATATAATTTGACAAATGGCGATCCCATCTAACACACACACACCCACACCCACCACTGTAGACCATCACACACACACACCCACACCCACCACTGTAGACCATCACACACACACACCCACACCCACCACTGTAGACCATCACACACACACCCACACCCACCACTGTAGACCATCACACACACACAACCACACCCACCACTGTAGACCATCACACACACACACCCACACCCACCACTGTAGACCATCACACACACACACCCACACCCACCACTGTAGACCATCACACACACACAGCCACACCCACCACTGTAGACCATCACACACACACACCCACACCCACCACTGTAGACCATCACACACACACACCCACACCCACCACTGTAGACCATCACACACACACCCACACCCACCACTGTAGACCATCACACACACACACACCCACACCCACCACTGTAGACCATCACACACACACAGCCACACCCACCACTGTAGACCATCACACACACACACCCACACCCACCACTGTAGACCATCACACACACACACCCACCACTGTAGACCATCACACACACACACCCACACCCACCACTGTAGACCATCACACACACACCCACACCCACCACTGTAGACCATCACACACACACAGCCACACCCACCACTGTAGACCATCACACACACACACCCACACCCACCACTGTAGACCATCACACACACACACCCACACCCACCACTGTAGACCATCACACACACACCCACACCCACCACTGTAGACCATCACACACACCCACACCCACCACTGTAGACCATCACACACACACAGCCACACCCACCACTGTAGACCATCACACACACACACCCACCACTGTAGACCATCACACACACACAGCCACACCCACCACTGTAGACCATCACACACACACAGCCACACCCACCACTGTAGACCATCACACACACACACACCCACACCCACCACTGTAGACCATCACACACACACACCCACACCCACCACTGTAGACCATCACACACACACAGCCACACTAAAACAAGCACACAGACGCCTATCTAGCGACAATTACTTAGGCTCCATGTTGTCTGCACATTCATGTCATTCAGAGGTGCGCATATATTATATTTCAGCTCTCCGAGGGTAAACAAATACTTCCGAAGTAACCAGTGGTTATATATTATTATAAAGCATACATGGATACCGTTTTGAAGGGGTTTGTAATTAAATGTGTTAGATAATGTAGGTATATTCCAGTAGGGAGCTATGTGGCAGAGTTTGGCAATATAATAGATACGATCATGACACCCTTGGAGGAAGGATACTAAAGGAGGGAGTGTCAGAGTGATACAGTGAAGCCAACCTATCGTGTTTCGACCTTCCAGTACTTTGGTAATGATTTGGTGAGTTATCTGCTCAACAGGTGGCGTTGTGTGTGTGTAAGAGTGAGAGTCCGAGTGTAGGGGGTGAGACAGTGAAGCACGGGAACGAGGTGGCTTCAGAGATGGGGTCGTTTCGGGCCATGAGTGAGCACCGTGCCTCATGTGAAGGCAAGATGGCAGGTGCTCGTTGTACTCTACGTGCTTCACATGTCTCACTCCCTAGACTGGAACAAGACCTCACAGGCTTAACTGTTCATTGTAAAGCAGTGAATGTTAAGCCTCTCAGCCTATGCCCGAGAGGAAGTAAGTTGGAATATAGAAAAAAAAAAAAAAAAAATATATATATATATATATGAGTTCTAGGGCTACATACAGATCGCAAAGAGATACTTATATAGCCTATTAATTATATGTTACCATATTACTGTAGCCTATCATTAGTTTTGCTTATCTACATGACAATATGACCAGAGTTAGCCAGTCTTTTATCTGGCTTCACGTTCACATAGGATATGTTGTACGTACCTACTATCCCGACTCAGTGATTCAGTGTTGCCAATATAGTTACTTTAACGCTACTTCTAGAGGTACTTAAATTTAGCAGTCATTTTCGATAATAGCAACATAATTCCTAGGGATACTACATACATATCATACATTGTAGAACTTTATTAAATTGTCAAACTTGCAAAACAAACAAACAGAAACCCTTCCAGAGGTTGTGGCATAATTCTAGCGACATATTGCATGTATATAAATCGAGACGATCGATATACTAGCAGCTTTTGAGAACGGATCTAGCGATACAGTCTCTCTCTCTCTCGCAAGGGGATAAACTGCGCAGACTCGAACCCAGACTTCTTATATATTGTATACATTAGCCACACTTGTCCAAACTGGTTATATTAAGTTATGACAGTGAGTTTAGTGTGGGATGGAGTATGACTGAAAGTCTAAATCTTAATTATTATGAGCATATAAGTCTATGTCAGCATATAGTTCGTAATAACAAGGTTAAGATTCTCTTCCCTTCCATTGGTCCACCCCTGCCAGTTGTCTCGCTACATATTATCGCTAGATGTAGAGCTATTTATTTCAATCTAACAGTCATTTTGTTTATATCTAGACACATTTACTAGGGATAATTTGAACATTTCAGACATTCTAGGCATATTATATTGTAAAATTTGCAAAACAAACAAACCAAAACGCTTTAGAGAATGCAGCATTATTCTAGCATTGTTTGACTATGTAGCAACATGCTAGCGACTTTTGAGAAAGTATCTAGCGGTATTTTGTGCACCATTTGTGCAAACATTATATTTCAGCTTTCCGAAGGCAAATAACTACTTCCGATAAATATTCAGCTTTGTATTTAAATAATTAATCCTGTTAAATGTTCATTACTTAACCCGTACAGCCCCAGCGACGCGTCTGACGCGTCGGCGATGTATGTAACGCACAGCCCCAGAGACGCGCCTGACGCGTCACCCTAATTGCGCCGACCGTAACCTCAGGTGTAGCCTCTCAAGAGGGCTCAGATTTGTATGGGAACTGTGTACGTATCCCACGCAACCGTGCCGATGGTTGAAAACTCTCAAAGTCCACGTGCGTGCGCGCGAGCGCGCAATAACCTGTTTTTTTGGGATAATTGCCTTCAATTTTTTACTCTTGTAAAATCCGTTTCCGGGGGCTCTGTAGGACCATTTTTTAAGCTTTTTGAGCGGTTTTTCGTGGTTTTTCCTTCATTCCTAACCCATTCGCTATTGTTTCTGGAATAAAACCATTTTTTGAAAACCGGCCGGGTTCTGGTGCGCAAAGATTACAAAACTAGCCGGGGCTCCATGGGTTAATAAAGACACGTGGAAGGCTTACAATTATACACAGGATAAGATAAGGAAATACAAACTTCAGACCATAATTATTGGGCGATGAGAGGGAGGGAAGTGGGTTCTCTTTTGGGGGGAGGGGGAGGAGGTGGGAGACATCTTGGGAGGAGGAGGCTTTGCAGTGCTGCCAGTTTTAACATCGCTACATTATCGCTAGATGTGGAGGTATTGACTTCAATCTAGCAGCCATTTGTTTATATCTAGAGATATTTACTAGGGATAATTTGAACATTTCAGACATTCTAGTCATTTTACATTGTAAAATTTGCAAAACAAACAAACCAAAGCTCTTTAGAAATTGCAGCATTATTCTAGCATTGTTTGACTATGTAGCAACATGCTAGCGACTTTTGAGAAAGGATCTAGCGGTATTTTGTGGTAACACTTAGGGTTGAAGGAGAAGGGTTAAAATACGAGTCACAGGCAATTGCCAAAACTTTAAAGGTCCATATCATTGTTATTAAACTAAGCATTTGGCAAAGGGAGGAATTGTTAAAAACCTTAGCCAATACTCTGCTATTCACCAAAAATAAATTTGAAATATCATTATTATTTGGTAGGGTATGTATGTATAGGTAGGTTGGCTAAATAATTGGTGGAATTCGTAGGGACTCGAACTATTTTGAGAGAATTAAAAACAAAATTGTTTATAGATCTGAATGATTAATCGACTATGTTATTAAGCAAAACTAGGGGATGTGGGGAAGCCTATAGACTTAAGACTAAACGTTGTGTGGGTACCGAATACGGTTTTAAAGTCATTTGATGCCCCTTTCCCACTGGTGAGACAAGTCACGATTTTCGTCGCCGACACCAATAAATTGGCACATTCGTGACATGTCTCAGTACCTCTCATGAACAATCGTTGGACTCTCAAGGCCTCGCAAGGCCCTTCGCAAAATTAATGTTCGCACAGTTCAAAATTTTGGATGAGGACTCACGAGGATTGGTAACCCTCGCAAGCATCGTCGAGCATCGCCGAAGGGATCTGCGAGGGTATCTGCGATCATCTGCGACATCGGCGAGACATCGCGGAGGGTTTCGCATAAAAAAACGTTTGCAACGCTGCATGGATGCTCACCGATGCTCTCAGATGTTCCGAGAACATCGACGATGCCAAAGAGCACCTTCGGCGAGGTGGGAGAGAAAGAAAACAAAAACGAGGAGGGAGAGAAAGAGAAAACAGGTGGGCTCAATGTTTACGTTACGGCTTAGCCTAATTGAGCCCACCTCGCTGTTTTCTCTTTCTCTCCCTCCTCGTTTTTTTTTCTTTCTCTCCCTCTCTCTTTGCCTATAATCCGTTCAGCCTACTGTTTTAAGACGTTTACCCCCATCCAGGTTTCAATATTTTCCTGGTGAGCGGTAGCGAGCCAACATATATATTTGTTTTGTTTTTGGGTCGTTTTTCTGGTCCCCTTTCTTCCTCATGGTTAACCCCATTAGTTTTCATATTTGGGGGATGGTGGGGGGAAGGTAGAAGGGTAATTGACTCGTATTACAAATATGAAGCCGATTGGTGAGGTAGTTTCGCCTCCACGGATTTTCCTTGTTTTCCTTTTCTTTGTACGGATACGCTGGAAGTGGGTGGTGGGAGGGAGGTGGGGGTGTGGTTGGGGGACGACAGAAGGGTAGGGGACTTGTCACACAAATATGGAACCGATTGGTTCAGTCGTTTCGCCGCCACATACTTTCATTTTTTTTCTTTGTGAGGCGACCGATAGTCAGCGAGTGGGTGGGGGAAGGGGGTTGTGTTGGTGGTGGCAAGAAGCCAGAAGGGTAAGGTTCATGTGGTAGAAATATGAAAGCCATATATGCAGTCGTTTTGCTGCTACTATTTTTTTTCGGCGAGTCCGTATATATACGGACCTGGCACTGGGCGTGACAAGACCCTAGTCCGTATATTTACGGACCTGGCACTCTGGGGGTTTTAAGACATTTACCCCCATCCAGGTTTCAATACGCCGAACCATCGCTTGAATCGCCGAAGACGTCGCAGAACATACGGCGAGTTTTCTTTCATCCTCGCATGATTTCGCAAGATATTTTTGAAAATTCGACATGCCTCGCAGAGGTCAGCGGCGAAACATCGCTCACTTCGCCAATAACGTCGCAGAATGTCGGCGATTGCGTCGCTGACATCGGTGACATCTTCGCTGAGTATAATTTGTCATCTGTTTGTAACGGTCAAAATCGTGAACGTCGCACGTATTCTTGCGAATTTGACAAAACTAAGTCATCGGCGACGAAAATCGTGACTTGTCTCACCAGTGGGAAAGGGGCATAAGAATAGATAGTTTTCAATGCTGCGGCCAAACTATTCCACCCATTTATATTCTTTTGGTATCAAAACGTTCGGAATTGCGAGCCTCACCCAACTACGCAAACATAGATTTGATCATCGGCGTAGTTTTAAAGATGTGGAATTTTAAGTGGAATTCAAGTTTTTTCAAGATTGCCGGAAAAAACCCCACGTGAAAAAGCAAAACCTTTTCAATAACATTTGCGGAGCATTAGTAGTGGAGTCCATAATTATACCAAAGCCCAATCATTTACTATGAGTGGGAGAGACGGTATTTAGGTGTCAAATTTTTCGGGAAATCCGCTGTCACGGACCTGTTTGGCCACCATGTCGGATATTTAGCATATCAAAAGTTGCCCAATACAAAAACGCACCTATTGTGGAAGTTTGATCTCGATCCAAAAAGTGGTTCTGGAGTTATTGCGTAAAAACCGGCGTGGAAAAATATTTTGGATGAATATAAGTAGATTTAATTATTACAATAGGGGTTCCCCATAGGTGTCGAATGCCTAATAATAATAATAATAATAATAATTATAATAAAAGTAATTATTATTATTATGATAATAATAATGTTAATAATAATAATTAAAGTTGCAAGCAACGTTGTCCGGGGTTCGAGCGGTTTTGCAAGCAGGGTATTGTGTTGGATACAAACACTGTGTCACAGATATCAAAAAAACATTTAACTTATCGGGCATCGAGAAACTACAGGAGCAGATTGTGCAAACAAACAAGAGAGAGAGAGGGAGAGATTGGCTGTATAAGGGATCTGCCTCTATCTGTTTAGTAACAGAGTTGTAGATATGTGGAATAAGCTACC
Organism: Paralithodes platypus; assembly: GCA_032716605.1. NCBI lineage: Eukaryota > Metazoa > Arthropoda > Malacostraca > Decapoda > Lithodidae > Paralithodes > Paralithodes platypus. The sequence goes on along the minus strand of CM064514.1, from coordinate 3,748,898 downwards.
GAGTGCTATAATGGGATCAAGAACAATAGAGCTTCAACTTGAAATTTGATAGAACGAGATAGGTAAGGTGTGAAAGGGATCTGCCATGTGTAGGACAATCGGCTCTGGAGACTCCCGTTTTCTTATTTTATTTATGTTCTCATTTGTGAGGGAGAGAGAGAGAGAGTATGGCAAGAGAGAATAGGATGTCGTAAACGTAAGGAACATAGCGATAAATATGAAAGAGAGAGAGCGCGGGATGGGTTGGGTGTGAAAGGGATCTGACATGTGTGGGCCAATCGGCTCTCTGCAGATTCCGGTTTTCTTATGTTTTCATTTGTGAGAGAGAGAGAGAGACTAGGATGTCATAAATGTAAGGGAGACAGAGATAAATGGGAGAAAGTTTTTATGAGATGGGTTTGGTGTGAAAAGGATCTGTCTTGTGTGAGCCAATTGGCCCTCTACAGACTCCCATTTTCTTATGTTCCTATTTCTTACAAATGTGTTTGGTTGCAGGTATATGATAATAGGGGTGTATAGTAAATAGTGTAAATAACAGGTAACGTTTATTAGATGGGTTGAGTGTGAAAGGGATCTGCCTTATGTGGGCTACTTGGCTCTCTGCAGACTCCCATTTTCATCTTGGTTGCATGTGTAAGGGATCTGCCTCATTTGTACCGGTGTGCAAACAAACAAGAGCGAGATAGAAAGAGATTGGCTGTGTAAGGGATCTGCCTCTATTCGCTTGGTGAAAGAGTTGTAGATATGTGGAATAGGCTACCGAGTACTATAGTAGGATCAATAACAATAGAGCTTCAACATAAAATTTGATAGGACGAGATGGGTTGGGTGTGAAAGGGTCTCTCTGCAGGCTCCCATTTTCATCTTGGTTGCATGTGTAATGGATCTTTCTCATTTGTACCGTTGTGCAAACAAACATGAGCGAGAGAGAGATTGGCTGTGTAAGGGAATTGCCTCTATATGTTTGGTAACAGAGTTGTAGATATGTGGAATAGGCTACCGAGTGGGATCGATACCAATAAAGTAGTTGATTAGGGTTGGGTGGTTGATTTGAGTTGGGTGGTTGATATGGGTTGAGTAGTTGATTTGGGTAGAGTTGTTGATTGGGACTGGCCTTATGGAGAGTGGTGTTTTTGGTAGTGGCCGTTTATGAGTGTGGCTATTTTTGTTGTGGCCGTCATGAAGTGTTCCCTTTGTATTTCAACCTTGTACTACAAGCCCCAACACTATATGGAATGTTGTTTTTGAAGGTATAATTGCCTATGTGTACATCCCCCACCACTCTAGTACAGTATATATGTTGTTGCTGTAACTATAATTGTTTACTTGATTATAATACAAGCCCCAACATACCATTGGATGTTGTTGCTGCAAGTAAAATGTCGAAAGTGAAATACGGTGTCATACAATACTGGACAAGAGAGAGAGAGAGAGAGAGAGATGGCGATCCCATCTGACACAAACACACCCTCCACTTCCGTCACTATCTAAGTTTGACGTCTATGGGGAGATATCGGCCCATCTCGTCTTATTACACACCATTTTAGTTCCCTCCACTCAATATTTTGCCCGTTAGGGCGAGTTATAAATAGCGCAAATATTTACATTAGACCCAGAGAGAGAGAGAGAGCGAGAGCATGGAGATAGAGAGGGAATGGAGAGAGAGAAGAGGGAAGGATATAGTAGGCAACGAAAAGGAATTCTCTATTTCTCTCTCTCTCTTTAGCACAGAGCAAATATTTATACCTACCATTTGTGCAAACATTATATTTCAGCTTTCCGAAGGCAAATAACTACTTCCGATAAATATTCAGTCTTGTATTTAAATAATGAATCCTGTTAAATGTCATTACTTAATCTATATTTTATTAATTTCACCACAACACCAAACACCCCTAATGAAATTAATTAAAGTATATACGATCCGCCGGGATTCGAACCCGGGTTATCACACACAGATTTTTGCCACCTTAACCATTACACCACCAGGACGGTTAAAGGTTTATGCACACGTCTACGACTTATTATCCATTCTCGAATCTATTTATCTATCTATCTATATGCTCAGGCCCAATCCCCATTTTGGGGGTAGCCGACTCAAGACAGAGCAAGAACAGGGAAAACACAAAAACATCATAAAACAACAAATAAACACAGATAAAAAGCACAAACTCACACACATCCAGGTCACCCAGGAGAAGACCCAGAGACCAGGGTCACCAAGGTCGCTCCAGCACTCCCCCGGCCCCCGACCACCCGGAGAGGTTCCGATCTCGGCAGGCAGACATGCAGCGGAGCCAAAGCCACAAGCCCTCCCACCACACTTCCAGGCACACCCTTCATATTAATCGTCTCCCCGGGCCAGGCGCCTGATGGACTATTATCTAGTCCAACTTGCGAATACTGGATATTAATTACTGGATATTAATCTAATCATGTTCATACTCCCAACTGCGCCATGGTAGGCCTAATGTTTAAGTGAGAGGAAAGAATATTCATGGGGCACAGATCATATAGACCGGCCTCGCGACGAAATATCCCTGAACCTACTGATAATCTATATTTTATTAATTTCACCACAACACCAAACACCCCCAATGAAATTAATTAAAGTATATATGATCCGCCGGGATTCGAACCCGGGTTATCACACACAGATTTTTGCCACCTTAACCATTGGAAGGCTTACAATTATACACAGGATAAGCTAAGGAAATACAAACTTCAGACCATAATTATTGGGCGATGAGAGGGTCCTGTCTTGGGGGGAGGAGGAGGCTTTATAGTCCTGCCAGTTTTAACATCGCTACATTTTCGCTAGATGTGGAGGTATTGACTTCAATCTAGCAGCCATTTTTTCATATCTAGAGACATTTACTAGGGATAATTTGAAAATTTCAGACATTCTAGTCATATTACATTGTAACATTTGCAAAACAAACAAACCAAAACTCTTTAGAAATTGCAGCATTATTCTAACATTGTTTGACTATGTAGCAACATGCTAGCGACTTTTGAGAAAGGATCTAGCGGTATTTTGTGGTGACATTCTGGGGAGGGTAGGAGGGAGGTGGTCGTTGCAGTGTTGCCAGTTGTAACGCTACATATTACCGCTAAATGTAGAGCTATTTACTTCAATCTAGCAGCCATTTCTTTTATATCTAGAGACATTTACTAGGGATAATATGAACATTTCAGACATTGTAGTCATACTACATTGTAAAATTTGCAAAACAAACAAACCAAAACTCTTTAGAAATTGCAGCATTATTTTAACAGTGTTTGACTATGTAGCAACATACTAGCGACTTTTGAGAAAGGATCTAGCGGTATTTTGTGGTAACACTTAGGGTTGAAGGAGGAGGGTTAAAATACGAGTCACACAGGCTATTGCCAAAACTTTAAAGGTCCATATCATTGTTATTAAACTAAGCATTTGGCAAAGGGAGGAATTGTTAAAAACCTTAGCCAATACTTTGTTATTCACCAAAAATAAATTTGAATTATCATTATTATTTGGTAGGGTAGGTATGTATAGGTAGGTTGGCTAAGTAATTGGTGGAATTCGTAGGGACTCGAACTGTTTTGAGAGAGTTAAATAAAAAAAAAATAATAGATCTGAATAATAAATCGACTATATATTTTATTAAGCAAAACTGGGGGATGCGTGGAAGCCTATAGACTGTAGACGGTAAAATTTGTGTGGGTAGCGAATACGGTTTTAAAGTAATTTAAGAATAGACAGTTTTCAATGCTGCGGCCAAACTATTCCACCCATTTATATTCTTTTGGTATCAAAACGTTCGGAATCGCGAGCCTCACCCAACTACGCAAACATGGCTTTGATCATCGGCGTAGTTTTCAAGATGTGGAATTTTAAGTGGAATTCGAGGTTTTTTCAAGATTGCCGGAAAAAAAAAACACGTGCAAAAGCAAAACCTTCTCTATAACATATGCGGAGCATTAGTAGTGGAGTCCATATGCCAAAGCCCAATCATTTCCTATGAGTGGCAGAGACGGTATTTAGGCGTCAAATTTTTCGGGAAAATGGCTGCCACGGACCTGTTTGGCCACCATGCCAGATGTTTAACATATCAAAAGTTGCCCAATACAAAAATGCACCTCTTGTGAAAGTTTGATCCCGATCCAAAAAGCGGTTCTGGAGTTATTGCGTCAAAACCGTCGTGTAAGAAGAATTTGGATGAATAAGTGGGTTTAATGATTACAATAGGGGTTCCCTGTAGGGGTCGAACCCCTAATAATAAAGTAGTAGTACTAGTAGTAGAAGTAGTAGTAATTTGGTTGTTCATGCATAAAAAAATAACTAGCGTTAGCACATAAATAGTGTAAAGAAACAAAAAATATAGATTAGAAGACAAACTGATATAAAAGACACTAAGACTAGACCAAGGAAAACACAATAATAATACATTATATATATATATACCCGGTATATATATATATATATATATATATATACTGTATATATATATATATATATATATATTAGTGAGTTAATTGCTCAATAGGTGGCGTTCTGAGAGTGAGGGTCCGAGCCTGGGGAGTGAGACTGTGAAGCGCAGAGGCGAAGCAGCTTCAGAGATGGAGTTGGGTTCGAGCCGTGAATAGGTGCTTCACATGTCTCACTCCCTAGGCTGGAACAAGACCTCACGGGCCTCACCCCGTGTTCAGCGGTAGAGAGTAAAGGCTATCAGCCTATGCCCGAGAGGGAGTAGGCTAGTTGGAATATAGAAAAAAATATATATATATATAGTATATATATATATATATATATATATATATATACATACAGTATATATACATGCAATGAAGTATACTCATGCCCCCATTGTATATTTCCATGATGTAAACAAATAGCCCCTCGTAGCCCTTCATCTCGACCTAATAGGTTTGTTCCACTTGGCATGACCTATTTCCTTCTTTCTAGCCCTGCGAAACCATGGCTTCCCAATTACCTCCTCAAATGACGTACGGTAGCGCTAATAAGTCAAGTCTCAGCTGTCATTACGTTTGGCTCGCTCTGTGCTGTTTTAATGTCTGTCAGATGTTGAATAGGTTGGGTAAGTTTAGGAACATGTTTGTATACTGTATATCACTCAAAATGCATAAATCAAGTTTAGATATTGCTGATACTAATTTGTGAACAAAACATACTTGGTGCCGAGACATCACTTATTTGTCCGACTGTACAGGGTGGCGCAGAAATAGGTTACTGAGGATATGCGCCAGGTGAGTCAAGTGGGTCACCAAATTCTATGTCACCTTGTACAGGTATCGTCACCCAACCTTCATCCGTCTTCTAATTACTGAGACCCAACATATTCCTATCTGTATCCGCTTCTGATCATGACCTAACCCCTTGAGGATATGACGCATTTTGGCAGTTTATTCTGGCTATCATTAGACGATTTTACTCAGATTAGGAAGGGTTTATGGAAGTCAGAGGGTTAACTGAAACAGTTTTTACCCTGTTAATTCCCACTCATCCATCCTCAGCTGTTTAAAGTCGTCTGATGAAAGCCAGAATAACCTGTCAAAACATGTAATGATCCTCAAGAGGCTAATAAGAAATTGTACAAGTCTAACCTTCTTTGTAGGCTGGTTTGTACTTATTTGCATTGACTTCACTTGCTCTCTCTATCCATAATTATTATCCCAATTGACCTTTCTTGTCTTCCTCTTGACCTCTCGACCTCTTGTTTCGTCCTTCTAGTTATGACCTAACCTTTTCTGACCCTTATCCCTTTTTCATCATGACCCAATAAGAAAAGTTACCCTTCCTTTCCTACTACCTTGAATGATTTACAATGACCGTACTCCCTCTCTTTATCCATAATTTTCTTCCCAACTAACCTTTCTTCCATTCCGAGGTCGAGTTCTTGTTTTGTCCTAGCTGTGATCCAACCTTTTCTAATATTTATCCCTTTCTCATCATAACCTATTAAGCACATTTTACCTTTCTGCCTTTCTTTGTACAGTTGGCCACATATGTTATGTCCTCTTCTTGATCTTATGTACATCTATCTATCTATTGCCCGACGCCGTGATCCCCGAAGGGGTGACCACGAACGAACCGTCCCCATGCACCTCTGTCCCCAGTCAGTCAACTCCCCTCCTCCCAACCAGCTCCGCCTTCATCCATATACTTCCTCACTCCATCCTTCCACCTCTCCTTCGGTCTACCTCTCCCTCTCTGTCCTTCCACCTCGCTCTCGTACACCCTCTTAGTCATTCTCTCGCTTTCCATACGTTCCATATGGCCCAACCATCTCAAGTTGTTCCTTTTAACATTTTCCAGCACATCTACCTCCACACCACACCTCCTTCTTACTTCCTCATTCGTCTGTCTATCCCTCCATGTAACTCCGCACGCACTTCTTAACCCTCTCCGACATATGACGCAATTTTGAGCTTATAAGGGAAACTTTAAAGCCTTTGTTACCATCAGGGGTATTTAGAAACCTTTAGTTTAGTTACTTCAACCTCTGCAGTTGTCTTTGAGTTAGCTGTGGGCAGAAAACTAATTTTGGAGAGGTAATTATAAGAGTGAGAGAACTCTATTTCTTATTACTAAACTGGCAACCTCTGCGTCATATGTGCGTGAAAGGGTTAAGTAACTCATTTCCACCGCTCTCACTCTTGGTCTGAGTCTCTCAACCAACGTCCATGCTTCGCTTCCGTAAGTCAGTGTCGGGATTACCACACTGTCATGCAAGGACTTCTTCACTTCCATACTGACCACCCTATTTCTTGTTACTGCTTTCAGCGTTCCTACAACCCTCTTCCCCTGTTGTACCCTCTCCCGCACTTCTTCATCCATAGTCCCATCTTTACTCAACACACTGCCCAGATACTTAAAAGAGTTGACGATCTCCATAGCCTGACCATTCAACTTCACCTCACTCTGTGACTTCACCCCTTTCGAAGACCATAACCTTGCTCTTCCCCGCATTTACCTTCAAATTCCGTTTTTCGCACACTGTTCCAAACCCATTTACCAGACCCTGCAACTCCCATTCATTATCGCTCATCAGAACTGTATCATCCGCAAACAGCAGTATAGGCAGCTTCCACTCATTTCCCTCCCTTTTCAGCGATACACCAACATCCACTGCTCTTCCTAGTATTTCTTTCATGACTCCATCCATATACAGTACACAGTAAACAACCACGGGGACATCACACACCCCTGTTTCAACCCAACATTCAGGTCAAAGAACTCGCTCTGCTCATTCTCCACACGTACTGCCGCCTTTGCACCCTCATACATGCTCTTCACTGCTTTCAGCAACTTGCCATCTACTCCGTACATTCTAAGTACTTTCCACATACCTTCTCTATCCACTCTGTCATAGGTCTTCTCCCAGTCCATAAAGGCAACATACACCTTTTGTTGCTTCTCCAGATATTTCTCCACAACACAATTCAGGGTAAAAATCTGATCTACACATCCTTTTCCCTTCCTAAAACCTTCCTGCTCGTTGCCTATCCATTTCTCCGTTCTCACTCTCACTCTCTCAATCACTACCCTACTTTACACCTTTCTTACTACGCTTAGAAGACATATTCCTCCGTGATTACCACACACTCCTCTTTCCCCTTTGCCCTTATATAGGGGAACTATTATGCCAGTCCCCTTCTCCCATGCTAGTTTGCACATATTTTCCATATCCATTCGATCACTATCTCATCACCATACCTCAACATTTCCCCACACACTCCACCTGTTCCTGGTGCTTTCCCCAACTTCACTCTTTTCATGGCTTCCCACACTTCTGACCTCCTGATCCTCACCTCCTCCTCCACTACTTCTCTTCTTCTCCCTCCCATACCATATCCAACTATGTTTGCTGGCTCTTCATTCCTTACATTTAGCAACTCGTTGAAGTACTCCATCCATCTTTCGACTCTCTCTTGCTTCTCGACTAGCTTTCTCCCATTCTTATCTTTCACACCCTTACTGTTTCCCTTGCTACCTTCCCTAACTTTCTTGACTTCTTTCCAAAACAGTTTCTTACACTCCCTCCATTTTACACTCAGATTCCTTCCAAATTCCTCATCTACTCTTCTCTTACTTTCCTTCACTACTCTCTTCACCACTCACTTTCTCTCCACGTACCCCGCTCGTTTCTGACTCTCCAAATCTTCATTCCCTCTACTACACAACCACTCTCTATGCGTTTTCTTCTTGTCTTCCACAGCTATTTTTACCTCCTCTGTCCACCATGCGGTACCCTTCACTCCCCCTCCCTCTTCTCCTCACTCCACACACCTCCTCACATGCTGCACAGATCTCTTCCTTAACCCGGGAATGGCAAGAACACTCTTAAGAGGTTTTGGTGGGCAAGGGCGAGGAACCTCTTAAGAGGTAAGGCCTAAAAAAAAAAACTTTTAAAAGGCCCCAGTAGCACTTAAAAAGAGTGAAATGGTGATTAAGTGAGATAATTCCCATCCATACCTCTTATCCCTTCTCCACATGTTTCAAAATCCCTTCCTTCCCCCCCCCCCTTCAATAATCACCTATTTTTCTTCTTATTACCATATTCATTGTTGTATTTACCGTGCTAATATCTCCAAACCGATCCTAGGCTGTGGTGTTGCGTGTGTCTATGCGTGGGAAAGAGAGAGAGAGACAAGCCACACATCCTCAGTCTCTCACTAGGCACTGAAAGGGGAGGGTGTGGGCCTCGCCTGCCTGACATTTGGTGAATGACCGCTCGGCAATAAATCGCGATTTTCACCATCCAAACACTATTCCCACTTGTTTTATTATTGTTACATGTTACTATCTTCATATTAAATGTAAAATAGGCGCATATGAATAAGTAATAACGATATTTATCGTAAAATTACGATTATGGGTGGGAATGGAACCTAATATTGCCACCCAGTTATGTGGTGTTCACTACACACTCCTCGCTTTTTATGGGTTAAACACCTTGCTCATCTCCTCCACTTCCTCCATATCTTCCAGGTCGAACCCACCTAGTCGTCTTTCTACTGCTCTCCTGTACTCTTCACTGATTTCCTCCTCCTGTAGCCTCTCCACCCTCCTCACCATTCCACCTTCCTCTCGCCTCCCTCCAGCTCTCCTCACCCACTTCTTTTGTATCCTAATTTTAGCTACTAGTACATAATGATCCGACAGACCCCCTCCAATACCCCTATACACCCTAGCATTCAGCACAGATTTCTTCATTTGTTCATCCACACATATATAATCAATCAGTGACTTTCGTTCCACCACTGTCTTCTCCTTATCCTTCATCGTCCACACAACTTTCCATGTGTACCTGTGTATCATTCTGTGTCAGAAGAAGGTGCTGGCTATCGACAGCCTCTTCCCCACACATATGTCCACAAGTGCACTACCATTCCCATTCACCTCTGACGGTACCCCCCACCCTCCCACCACTTCATCAACTTTCCTGTCACCCACCTTACCATTCATATCCCCAATCAGAAATATTCTTTTGTTCTTGTCAAACTTATCCAGGCACGCCTCCACATTCACCCAGAACTCCTCTTTCTCTATTACAAGTTTATCCTCTGTCGGAGCATACACACACACAATCACCCACGTTTGTATTCCTACTTTCATTCTCACCCATACAATCCTTGAACCCACAGACCCATATTCTCTTACACGCTCCTTCCATTTGTTACTTACAAACCAGCACCTTCTCTCGCTGCTCCCTCACTCACTCCAGCACACACACCCATTCCACACTCCCACTCTCTCAAATCTGTACCCTTCCATTTGGTCTCCGTCATTCCAGATACATCCAGCCTGGCATTCACTAACACTTCCATGACCTCTCTTTCTTTTGTGCCATCATTCATGCCACTCACGTTCCATGTATATATTCTCAGAATATCCATAAGCTTGTCCATAGTCGGTCAGGGTTTGTCAACACAAGGTCCGTCCGCATCCGAGGCTGATTGTTCGTTTGTCGTTGCTACGCATCTTTCACAGGTGGGGGTCGCAAGCCCACCGACCCAACCTCTTTAGTCGCCTCTTACGACACACGCAGAAGGTACATGGGGCATATTCTAATCCCTTACCCCCAGAGTAAGGTATATAAATCAAATTAATATGAATGAACTGCGAGTGTACCTTCTTTTAACCCTCTCACGTCCTTGACGCAATTTTGAGCCTATTAGGGATACTTTAAAGCCTTTGTTACCATCAGGGGTATTTAGAAACCTTTAGTTTAGTTACTTCAACCTCTGCAGTTGTCTTTGAGTTAGCTGTGGGCAGAAAACTAATTTTGGAGAGGTAATTATAAGAGTGAGAGAACTCTATTTATTATTGCTAATCTGGCAACCTCTGCGTCATATGGTAGTGAGAGGGTTAATTATCAGTTGACTACTCCGATGAGTCAACCACTGCATTAGAAACAATACTTGTAATTCAATCATGCGCATTATAATACGTGCATAAGATCAAGGAGAGGAACAGAACTTATGTGGCCAACTGTACATTAGTCTAGACCCACAACCTTGAATGATTTACAATGACCGTATAGTCGGTATAGTCGGTATATTTACAATGACCGTATAGTCGGTATAGTCGGTATATTTACAATGACCGTATAGTCGGTATAGTTGGTATATTTACAATGACCGTATAGTCAGTATAGTCGGTATATTTACAATGACCGTATAGTCGGTATAGTCGGTATATTTACAATGACCGTATAGTCGGTATATTTACAATGACCGTATAGTCGGTATATTTACAATGACGGTATAGTCGGTATATTTACAATGACCGTATAGTCGGTATATTTACAATGACCGTATAGTCGGTATAGTCGGTATATTTACAATGACCGTATAGTCGGTATAGTCGGTATATTTACAATGACTGTATAGTCGGTATATTTACAATGACCGTATAGTCGGTATAGTCGGTATATTTACAATGACCGTATAGTCGGTATAGTCGGTATATTTACAATGACCGTATAGTCGGTATAGTCGGTATATTTACAATGACCGTATAGTCGGTATAGTCGGTATATTTACAATGACCGTATAGTCGGTATAGTCGGTATATTTACAATGACCGTATAGTCGGTATAGTTGGTATATTTACAATGACCGTATAGTCGGTATAGTCGGTATATTTACAATGACCGTATAGTCGGTATAGTCGGTATATTTACAATGACCGTATAGTCGGTATAGTCGGTATATTTACAATGACCGTATAGTCGGTATAGTCGGTATATTTACAATGACCGTATAGTCGGTATATTTACAATGACCGTATAGTCGGTATAGTCGGTATATTTACAATGACCGTATAGTCGGTATAGTCGGTATATTTACAATGACCGTATAGTCGGTATAGTCGGTATATTTACAATGACCGTATAGTCGGTATATTTACAATGACCGTATAGTCGGTATAGTCGGTATATTTACAATGACCGTATAGTCGGTATAGTCGGTATATTTACAATGACCGTATAGTCGGTATAGTCGGTATATTTTCAGCTGATGGTCAATCGCTACCTTCCTAGCTTGATCACTCAGCTATTACAAAGATTATGTGGCGAAATATGTTGCTAATTATGAAAACGTGGTATTAATATGCTATAGAGACGTAGTAGTTTCATATTTTTCGATTAAGTAACAAGAAATCAGTTGGTAAGGGATTCAATTTACCATCAGTTGAAATAATACCGATTATAACCTTGCTTCCCTTCCTAGCTCGACCCCTTGTTTTGTCTCTTTCGTGTGACCTACCCTATTCCCACCCCTATCTCTTTCTGAGCACGACCGCTCAATAATATAAAAAAGTGACCCCTCGTTTCCTCCCAACACTTCTTCCACCCTTTTTCTTTTGCTATGAGCTATGTATCCTTGAGTTGAGTTGCATCTTGTGTATAGACCTTGCAAATAAGCCTCTAAAATATATTATATATAAATTACCTCTCTTCCCCTTTTAGCTCTATCGTCTGCGTTTTTCTTCCTGCTGTGATCCAACTTGTCTTTCTGAAATTTGTTGTATATACACAACACGCTAAAAGATAAATAGTTGAAGTTCCTCTCTGTGTTTCCCTTCTACCTAGTATATCCACTCATCAATAAGTTACTTTTATTACTATCCTTATGATCTCGACCTTTTAATGATTAGTTAGTTAAAATAGGACTTCAGAGGCTATCAACCCTTCAGGATTATTTAGCAAGCACACTGAAAGTCAAGAATAACGTCAGGACTGGAGCACATTTTCGAGAACTCCAGCCCTTTGCTTTTAATGGTATCTGAAAAATCATTCATGAAACATCACCTCTCTGAACCTCTCAACTCGTTCTCCTCTACTTCGTTATTTTGCCATTCATCAATATGTTTATCTAACTCTTTTAGACCAATATCTCTACATTAATTAAAAAAGGACCTTGCTTCACCTCCCAGATTGACTTCCCATATTGTGTTCTTCCTGTGATCCAACATATTCTCACTATTTTCCTTGTTTTATGTTACAATACATCAATTATGTAAGAACAAATAATCCCTCTTCTCCCTGTTATAGAGTCGATACAATTACACCTACATAAATATTCGAATCTTTAACCCGTAATTATTATATTCTGGCAATTATTAGACGATTTCATTCAGCTTAGGAAGGACGTCTACCCATTAAAAGGCGACAGACACTCTCAATTCATTCTTTTTAGCTACCATAAATCCTTCCTAAGCTGCACAAAATTGTCTACATATAGCTAGATTAAAATATATAACACGTTGCCGATACAGAAGGGGTTAATGCGAAGTTCTGAAGTATTTGTGATATAGTACGGCTTTGTATTGTCTCGTTTGTGTTTGATACTGATTCAAATATATGAAACCTTATTGATGCTTACAACTGTACACATATAGTACCACTACCTTACGACTACTTTATATTATTAATAGATGAAACCTTATTGATGCTTACAACTGTACACATATAGTACCACTACCTTACGACTACTTTATATTATTAATAGATGAAACCTTATTGATGCTTACAACTGTACACATATAGTACCACTACCTTACGACTACTTTATATTATTTGCAATGACCTTACTTTCTTTGCAATGACCTTACTTTCTTTGCAATGACCTTACTTTATTTGCAATGACCTTCCTTTCCTTGCAATGACCTTACTTTCTTTGCAATGACCTTACTTTCTTTGCAATGACCTTACTTTCTTTGCAATTACCTTACTTTATTTGCAATGACCTTCCTTTATTTTCAGTGACCTTAGTTTTTTGCAATGACCTTACTTTCATCATCCCTAATTATCTCTCCAAATTACCTCTCTTCTCCTTACAACTCGACTTCCGGCCATGATTGTCTCGACCCAATATTACCCATTCAATACCGGTGACGTCCTTTTCATTATATTCTGGCAATTAATAGACGATTTAATTCGGCTTGCGACGGACCTGTAATAATGAAAAGGCTACAGAGTATCTCGATGAATCCTTTTAGCGACCAAATATCCTTCCTAAGCTTCATTAAATCGTCTAAAGGTAGGTGAAACAATACATGAAAGACGTCACCGGGACTACAAGGGTGAAGCTCTTGTAATCGATCCCTCTCCGAACATTACCTCTCCATGATAAGCAGGAAAGTTATCCCTCTTCCCCCCTTTCCTAATATGGCCTCATCTTGGCTTGTCTTTCTTGTCATAATCCCACTTCCTCCTTTCTATATTCTCTTATCACCCTAACCTCTTCGTGACCTTTCTATATTCTCTTATCACCCTAACCTCTTCGTGACCTTTCTATATTCTCTTATCACCCTAACCTCTTCGTGACCTTTCCCTGACCCCCGGATTTTTTGTTTTCTTCTACGTGGATGAGGGAGACAGAATGCAAAACTGCCTGTGACAAGTGCCTCCTCCAGAGTTGACAGAGTGACAGGGCCAAAATCAAAGAAATGTTCGAGCCAATGTCTGGACACACTGAGCTTGAAGCAATTTAAGTCATAGGATGAAGGAAAGATGGATTCAGGGAGAGAGTTCCAGAGCTCGGTTGCTAGCCCCCCATGTTCAGATACCTTATAGTCGGTTATTTTCAACTGGCGGTAAATTGCCATGTCCACGCCTTGTATACGTACCTATTACGAAGATTCTGTAGCCAAATATGTTGCTTATTATGAGAACTTGGCAACACTATGACAAAGAGACATATTACTTTCACATTGTTCCATTATTCGTTGATAAATTAACTGCTAATGGATGGAATTTACCGTCAGCTGAAATGATACCAACTTTAGTACATATCTCCCTGGTCTCACTAAGTCTTTCAGTAGGAAGCCGTTTAAGTCTAGCAAATATTGAATTATGTTATTAAAATTATAAAGTACAGTTGTCGGAATAAGTTCTTTACCACCCCATCATGTCCAATATGCAAGTCAAATAGGTATAATCAAATTTTGAATAAACTTTCCTTTGCATATTTTTACAAACTGTTGAGTGAATTGCTGTTTAACTATTATTTCTAAACTGTTACCAGCACTATGTAATACTATTATTTATAAACTGTTACCAGCACTATGTAATACTATTATTTATAAACTGTTACCAGCACTATGTAATACTATTATTTCTAAACTGTTACCAGCACTATGTAATACTTGCATTATGAAAATCACAGGGTGGTAAAGAACTTATTCCGACGACTGTACCTCTCTTATCAAGGGAATCAAACTCGGTATTGAGTTACCACTTCCGTTAGCTATCGTCTTTTTCCTGTTATTATTATCAGCACTGAACGATTGTATTCACTGGCTTTTGTGGTCAGGCGAGTGAGGTCTTTTTGTAACCTTCTATCCCCTTGCCCTCCGTATGACCTGAGGAAGCGACCTTGTAGTTCAGTTCAGGTCCAGGGAAAAAAAACAACACTTGTTAAAATACTCTTACACACCAGGTTGTCATGCTCTCCTTTGACTTTACTTACGTGGTCCAACTTCTGACCTCCTCTATCCAAGAGTTAACCTGACCTCACCCTCTCCTTACAAACTCATCCATAACTTCCCAACCTCGCCTCTTTTCCAGCGTCCTATTTTAAGATTATTTAGTTTGTTTTTTCTTTTTTCTTTTTTAGTTTATTTCTTTCTCATTTAGTTTCGTTCCCTTTCCTTTCCGGCAATGACCAAATTTTGTTTTCCCCTTTTCCTAAATAAACTATCTTTCCCCTTCCACCCTGACCCCTCACCTCTCACCTTGACTTCCCCTCTTCCTTACCCCTTTTTTTATAGTCAGGCTTGTATCCTTAGTGTTCCCCTTCCCTCCCCTCTCTCGTTTTCTGTGTAACTTTTATTTGAATACATTACCAACCAGTTTGTTTTTCGTCAACCTAATCCTGGCAACCTTTTCGGGCCTCATTTGCCTTGGTATCTGCAACTAGACTGAAATATGAATATTTTAAGTGGCACAACTTTGTAAAGAAAAACATATTAACAAATAAGTTGCTAGAATACAATTGCATACATTAAAACGTATGTATATATATATATATATATATATATATATATATATATATATATATATATATATAATTATTTCCACAAACGTCCTTAACATCTAATCACTTACACAATGTAGTGTGTAGGTTTAATACATAATGAATGATTGCAACTACCGGGAATCGAACTCGGGGCCCACAAGCAGGACGACAGTGTTCTACCACTGTACCATCAAGAAGGTTAAAGGTTTAGCACACACTCTTCGTACATATACCTTGTTGATATATAGGAACATGTACTGAGTGTTACACTAAACCCAACCTCACTATGATAGTCAAATGGAAGTACTGAAACACGTAGATATAGTATTATGAAGAAATGCCAATTAACACGACATTATTTTTATATAATTATTTCTACAAACGTCCTTAACATCTAACCACTTACACAATGTAATGTGTTGGGTTAATAAATAATGAATGATTGCAACTACCGTCGTGTTAATTGGCATTTCTTCATAATATATATATATATATATATATATATATATATATAACCTCTCTTTCCTTTCTTCTTTTTTTATATTCTTCGTGTTACTTCACCAACCAATCATGATCTTTCTTTCTTTTCACCTTTCTTATTATGACCTCCTAATTTCACGCAGCGAAAATGACTCTTCTTTTCTGGTCTTTTAATTTTGTTTTCTTTATTTATGATGACCTTATTTGTCTTCACTCACTGAAACTTACCTAACATTTTCTTTGTTGTTTCTGTCTTGATGGTGACTTTAATTGTTTCTCTCTTTCCTTTCAGCCTTCTTATTATGACCTTTTCCTAATTTCACATAGCGAATATGACTCCTCTTTTCTTGTCTTCTCTTTTCTTTCTTTTTTCTTTATGGTGACCTTTTCTTACTTTCACCCACCAAATTTGACCTAACTTTTTCTTCCCCTTTCTCTGTGGTGACCTTTCATTGCTCCGTGCGTCTCCGGTTAGTCTGTGAAATATTGCAACGTTTGTCCTCGCTAAGCTTTTTCCAATCGTATACTTCTGCCTGCTCTGCACGCTCTCTCTCTCTCTCTCTCTCTCTCTCTCTCTCTCTCTCTCTTGCTTTCACTCGCTTTTATTTGGGGTTTTGTGATCTCTCTGAGATGCGTGTGGAGTTCGAAGAATAGACAAAATAAGAAGTGTGAACATATGGAGTTAAGAAGTCGGTACAGCAAAAGATTGAAGAAAGTTTTCTCAGATGGTATGGCCACATGACAAGAATGCCTGAAGAAAGAATAGTTAAAAGGATCTATGTCAGTGAAGTGGAAGGAAGAAGAAGGCGTGGAAAGCCGAGAAGATGGTATGATATGGTGTCAGAATGTGTGGCAAAGCGTGAAAAGGGAATGGCTGAAGCAAAATCATTAGCAAATGACAGGATGAATGGAGGAAGTTTGTTAGAGAGAGTACATGAAGGTCTCTGGACCCTTTTTAAATGGCAAACCTGGAAGGTCTTTATCCCAGATGTTGATGTGAAGAGACCTTGTCCGGAAGTATAACATCAGAGATGAAGCCATTGATATCGGGGCTGACGAGTGATTGGTGCTTCTGAATGCTTGTGTGCTTGCTTTTTGTGGGCGAACTGATATGTGTTTTTTTCCTGTCACCTCTTTTTCCTTTCTCGAGTCTCTTGTTGATCCTCCCTACCCCTTGTAAAAGGGATTAAAGGCTGGCTACTGACTGACTGATCTTTACTTCGTCGCTGAAATCGAAAGGTCTGTGTGCTCAGTATATACTGTATATATATATATATATATATATATATATATTCTATCTATCTATCTATCTATCTATCTATCAAACGACCCATACCTACCTCCTTTTCTACGTATCCCTCTCATCAACAAACCACCCCTTCAAATGTCCCTCTGTCTCCCCTGGGCCTACCAATTAGTATCCCTTCACCACTCTCTCTCCCCTTATATGTGTGTGTGTGTGTGTGTGTGTGTGTGTTTATGTGTGGGTGTGTGTTTGTATGTTTGTGTTTGTGTGTGTGTGTGTGTCATCTCTCTACCAAGGCTAACATGACAGTCTGACTGGCACTCCCTCCCTGCCTACCTCATGTACAGATAGATAAGTAAGTAGATAGATAGATTGATTGATTGATAGCTTGGTAGATAGATAGATATATAGATAGATATATAGATAGATAGATAGATAGATATATAGATAGATAGATATACCCTTCTCTCTGTCTGTCTCTGTACCGTAACTAACAGGACCGTCTGACTGGCATTCCCTCCCTGCCTACCTCATGCATCTCATCTCCTCCCCCTCTGAACTTGTGAAGCCCCCCTCCAAACTCTCAATAACAAAGATAAATGAATATATATACAAAGAGAGAGAGAGAGAGAGACAGAGAGAGAGAGAGAGAGATCCAGTGAAAACCAGCCAGATTCCTTTATACAATTCTCTTCCCCACCCTTTTTGTTTTATCCACAGTTATACTTGATGTGTTATTTTGTTTCCACTTCCCGGTTCAGTCTGTTGGTTTGCTCCAAGGGTCACAGATGGCGTGGTGATGCCGGGGTCACACTAACACACCAACACCTATGGATATTTTCGAAGTCACATCCTTAGCTGAGTCCGGAACATACTAGAGTGAAGTAAATTTACGATTTGTGCTTGTGGTGTGGTTTTATTCATAACATTTTCTACTTATTACCTACAACAATATCTCTCTCTCTCTCTCTTTGTATATATATATATATATATATATATATATATATATATATATATACGTATATATATATATATATATACTGTATATATATATATATATACTGTATATATATATATACCGGTATATATATATACAGTATATATACTGTATATGTATTATGCAGGGGTTGGTCCTTCGTCTTCTCTCAGTGTTCTTGGTGTCTCTTTTCCTTCTGCTCTCGCTTGGAAATACCATGTTGCCGGTCTTGCTGGGGCAGCCTCAAGGAGGCTGGGTGTGCTCGGCCGCCTCGGGGGATTCTTTGCCCCTGCGCGGCTTCTTGCTCTGTGCGGGGGCGCTGTGCGTCCTTGTGTTGGGTAATGTTCGCATGTGTGGAGAGGGTCCTCTCGCGCCGCGCTCTTGGGCGGAGTAGAGGGGAAGGCCTTTCGTATCATTAACTCCCATCCACTCACCAACTCTCTGCAATCTCTCTCTCTCGCTGCAATGTTGCATCTCTCTCGTTATTCTATCACTACTATAATAATCAGTATTCCTTAGAGCTCTCCCAGTGTATACCACCTCCTCTACGTAGGGCTTGTGGTACCCGTCTTGCAACACAATCCTACCCCTACTCTGTTCAACTCTCTAACCCAAGAGTGAAACATTACTCTAAGACCTTCTTCTATTCAACAGCTGAGCTCTGGAACTCTTTCCCAGAATCAGTCTTTCCCTCTTCCTATGACTTAAATTGCTTCAAACTCCGTGTGTCCAGGCATATTGGCTCGATCGTCCTTTGATTTTGGCCCTGTCACTCTTTCAACTCTGGGGGAGGCACCTGCTACAGGCAGTTCTGCCTTTTGCCTCCCTCAGTCACATAGAAAAATATATATATATATATACATATAATTATATATACCGGTATATATATATATATATATAATATATATATATATATATATATATATATATATATATATATATATATATATATATATATATATATATATATATATATATATATATATATATTTATATATACCGGTATATATATATATATATATATATATATATATATATATACCGGTATATATATATGTATATATATATATATATATATATATATATATATATATATATATATATATAAAATATATATATATATATATACATAATATGTATACATATACTGTATATTCGTGACTAACTCCGTTAGTGTGACACCGACTTAAAGTGAAGGTTATGTGACATATAACTTTCTCTGGAATTCCTAAGCAAAACTATGGCTGCTATAACTATAACATACTTTTCATGGGGACTGAGACAGTATTTTTCTTGAGGGAATACCAAATCGTCTATTAGCAAGACTAAAACAATAAAAGATTCCGTTGCACAGAAGGATTTATTCGACATGATGCTTTATAATATATCATTCAATAGATAAAACTTGTAGAAGGAACACAGTCGAGTATTGTTTACTATGATACCATATCAAGATATATCCCACAACCATCATGAAAGAAAGGTGGTAACGAGTAACGAAACATGGGTTCAAGAAGCCGTGGAGTTTACTGTTAACGTTGTAGTGTTGCAGTCAATTGATACATTTTCCGGCATTATATAGTGTAATTTTTGAACTTATATATTCTTATTTTAAGGGTGAAAAAGACTTCGGACACTGGATAATATAACTTCATACTATTGTATATGCAAATGCAGAAAATCACCGAAAACTTAATCGTTTCTAGATTTTGCCAATATTTACGTAGTGCATAAAATCTACATTGTGACGTTATGTGGCACATATGGTATACATACTGTATATACTGTACATATATATATATATATATAATGTAATTCTCTCTCTCTCTCTCTCTCCAACACTTACCTTTCTGTATTGAAGTTAAGTCACCCAACTCTGCAACAGAAGAAAGGATATTGTAATTAATAACAAGTAGCGTATTTATCTGTGTGACATTGCTTCATAGTCTGGAAGTATTTGGAAACCTTTATTATAGGGGAAAATCTCTCTCTCTCTCTCTCTATATATATATATATATATATATATATATTCTGACATACGGAGCCCTGTATGTTAATTTAAGAGTTAGAATTAGAGTTGAAGAAGTGTCAAACTACCCAAGCGGCGAAGCAGACTAGCGAGCGAACCAGTGAGTGGGAAACCAGCTCGTCCGCATATCAGCAAACAAGCCTTCACACCTGCGTGCGTCATAGGGGACCCTGCAAACTACTTCGATGACCCGACGCTATGACGTATGATCGACGCCAGGAGCCCCCATTGGACGACGCACCTGCTATGCAACTCGAGGAGCTATGATAGGGGCGCGCACCATCACTCGCCTCCTGATTCGTTCCTACACCATCATTGTTTAGTATATAAGACCCGAGTAGTGGGCATTCAAATCAGTCTCATTTGGAGTTGGGTAAGGTGAACTTGCAGCTGGAGGAAGACGGGGTGAAGTATTATAATGGGATTGTGACTGTCAGTCAGATTATATAAGTGTGTGTTAAGTGTGTTCGGTGTAAACACTTACGTTATGTTGGCTAGTGAGATACGTGATTGGGAATTAACGTTAACGCTACTAATTATGTACTTAATTATTTTAGTTGACTAACTTGTGGACTAAAGCAACTCTTTAAGTAATTGGGTTATGATGAAAGTAATACTATTGTATACCAGCCGTCCGGCTGGCTCAGTTGATAGCGTGCCTGATTCCCACCTTGAAGGTCTGGCGTTCAATCCCCGCTCAGATTGAAAAGTTTTTCTGGGATACAGCCGGCGGTTACCATCTCCCCATGAGCAAGGGGGATGGGTAATGGTCTCTGGTAGACTAAAGAAAGCCAAGCGCTTGCGAATCCTCGAAGGAGGAGAGACGGGTGCTATATAAGTAACCAGAAAATTATTATTATTTATTATTATTATTAATAGTTACGAGTTCTTTCATTTTCTTTTAATTAAGCTTACATTGCTTAACGGTGCTTAGTACGGTGATGCTATTGTCTCATATTAGTAATATCGCCTTAGACTAACATGGCTGTGTTAATATTACTTCTAGTGATTTCCTAAGCTGAAGAAAATTCTTTTAGCTTCAAAATATTATTTTTGCTTTTCATATTATTTGAGTGAGACCTGAATCGAATCTATGAAGCGATCCTGTAACTTAATTTACTCATAATCAAACCTCAATGTTACGTGATTAAGAAATACATTTAACTAATTATTAAATATATATCTAACTTTTTATGTGACTTTGATATTAATCCTGATGATAATAATAATATAATACTATTAACGTAAGACAAGAACCAAGAATAATTACATTAAATATAAATAAAAGGACATATAAGAAAACGATTTATTCATTTCAAAGAGGGTAAGAGACAGAAATATTCTTACTTTAATATTTATCTTTCAAGACTTTTTATAGAATTAATAGTCCTTTAGATATAACTTATTAGGTTCATAACCATAGCCTACTAAGCTTCGGTTAAATAATAATTCTTTATAAGTACTACATGACTTTAATTAGTTTCAGTATTTTTCATAATTAAAGAGTATCAGTCAATAAAGGATACCAAGTCCTAAGATCCAAAAGGAAAGGAAGCAACAACAGGAAATAATTTTATTAGATTTTACTTTTGTTTCGCCTTCAGCTGACTGATACCTTAATATATATCTCTGTGCTATCTAGATTCATCAAGTTAACCACTTGAGGATCAAGATACGTAACAATATAATTATATATATATATATATATATATATATATATATATATATGTATATATACAGTATATATTATATATATATATATATATATATATATATATATATGTATATATATATATATATATATATATATATATATATCTAGCTCTGTGTGTGTGTGTATTATTTGTTTTTGATTATTTATTAGTCATGCATTCATAATTTTGTTCTTATTTCCCTACACGTCTCATCCAGGCATTTATTATTTGTGTTACCAATTCAATTTTCGTTATTGCTAATCTTTGGTAGTTCCATCTTTTTGTCATGCGCTACATTTATCTTACATATTGTATCCTCTTTCTTCTCATACTTGTTTTGTTTTCCTTGCTTCATTGTTTCCCCTGCTATAGGAGTATATACAGTATCTGTATCGTTCTTCTCATACTTATTTTTCTTATAACTTCGTTATTATCTATAGTATATGTCTTTCATCTTTCTTCTTGTACTTGTTTCTCATCTTTCATCATTAATTCTATAGTATATATCTTTATCTTTCTTCTCATACTTATTTTTCTTCTTTCTTTGTTGTTTTCCCTAGTATATAATATATTGTTATCTATTCTCATACTTGTTTTCTTCTTTCTTCGTTATTTTCCCTAGTATATAAATTATCTTAATATTTGTTCTCATACTGATTTTCCCATGTCTTCGTTATTTTCCCATATATATAATATATATATATATATATATATATATATATATATATATATATATATATATATAAAATATATAATATATATATATATATATATATATATATATATATATATATATATCAATCTTTCATCTCTCTTCTCAAGCTTATATTCCTCTTTTCTTCGCCATTTCCCCTCGTATATACAGTGTCTTACAGTTTGCTAGTATTTCTGATATCTCCTTATACCGCCTCTATTTCATCATTCAGTGTGAATATTCTATGTGAAAGTAAACTATGATAAGTTGGCAAAATACAAATAAACACCATTTGAGGAAGAACGTTTTTAAGGCAACATTTTGCCTACAGCTTATTCAGGTCACATGAGAGTTCTGAAGAAGTTGTAAGCGAGACGTGTAATGTTTATGGTTCATATAATTTTATGTCTCTTTGTAATTCTGGGGCTCTCTCTCTCTCTCTCTCTCTCTCTCTCTCTCTCTCTTAGGTAGGAGAGCGAATCTAGATACAACAACACATTTTTAAAACTCACAGTGTAATTATTGATGAGTGGACCAAACTCCCAAATAAAGTAATAGACAGCTCTTCTATAGATACATTTACGACAAATCTAGACTCATACCACAGATAAATTGGTATGGAGTAGGCAGTAATTATCACCGTTATTATTTTTTCAGCTGAAGAAAGTGTAAACAAAAAAGTAAATAAACAAATAAATAATAATAATTATAAAAATCATCATTCAAAATGTACATACTACTAAGGGTGATGGGTTGCATAATTACAATTAACCCCAAAATGTACATGTTACTAAGGCAAGGAGTTGCATAAGTTTTACTTTCCGTTTTCCAATCTTTCCTGTCAATTCCTTATGGGGATTTCGAAGCCCAGCAAGGTTAATCATTTCCAACTTTTTCATGTAAGGCAATTGCTGGAGGGAACGGAGGGTGGGGAGAGAGCCTTCTTGTTTTCTATCCTTTCCTTCATAAAATGCCCCAGAACGAGAAGCCCACCACGGAAGCCACGAGCGAACACCACCAGGAAACGGGAACAGAAACACCCGAAGGAAAGGCCCACAGAACGAAAGGACCAGGTGACCAAGCCAACCAGTTAAGACAGGCCGAAGCCCGCAGGGCTAAGCAGCTCCAAACCACACCTGCCTATCCCTTCTAACCACTGACCCTTCCCCCACCTCGCGTATACACTACCCCTCATGTCCTACACCTCTACCTACATGATGATGAACATGAATACACCTTAATTTAATACACCCACGCCCTGTCCCTCGGTTGAGCCAATGCCAACCAGTTCAGACAGGCCTAAATCTATGTATGTTTTCCCATCCAAGAAGTAATATGTTAACCCCCTGTCTTGCCAGACTAAGTTTCTGAAGACCAACCGCCCCCATAAATCTATATATGTTCTTCCATCCGAGAAGTAAAATGTTAACCCCCTAAAATACCTTGTCTTGCCAGACTAAGTTCTGAAGACCAACCGCCCCCATAAATCTATGTATGTTCTTCCATCCGAGAAGTAATCTGTTAAAATCCCATGTCATAATTAATAAGAAACTATGATACCCACGGGTACACCAGTGTATGTATAACCATTATTCCTGTAAGACCTAGACAGAAATGAATGCAGATGTTAGCCACCATGCAGTACCTCTAAATCTTACCCCAACCAGAGATTGTAGACACCACCCTCTGTTACCATTGTCTCGACGCCTTTCCACCACGAGACAATACCGAAGCTACCCCTACGAACTGCCGCTTTCTTTGATATATGTCATAGAAAACGCAGTTCCCAGGAACAACTAGAATCAGCAAGAAATAGTGTCAGAGTAACAGTGTCCATAACCATCGTATTGACGAGTAATAATACACCATGTTTTTCTCTACTTTTATCCACAGTCAAGCACACATCTACAGTTAACCTCCTCTTCCCCACAGCCAACACTCCACATGATTGTATCATTTCCAAACTCATATACCACCACGTATTGCTCATCCCCCGGTAGCGTTTGTCTAACGTACCTTCCCTGTCATTAACCCCCAGGCTACGATACCAACTGTAGCTGTTTTACCAACTGTTTGAATGTTGGTGATGAATTCAGTAACAGCGCCCATCGAACGATAACTTTCACTTTAAAGTTTACTAGTAACGAACCAAATAGTAGCATCGAAAAAGTCCCTAATTTCAAGAAAGCAAACTTCCATAAACTTAAAGCTATGTTTAAAGAAACTGACTGGAGCTTTTTAACCCTTATTTAGCGGCGAGCAACATAAGTCGAGTTAAATAAAGCTGGACTATGTGGCGGCGCTCGACATAACTCGAGTGGCAATTTCAGCACGTAATGTGGCTGAGAGAGAGAGACAAGTGGTGGCAGGAGACTAGCGAGCGTATGACTGCTCCAGACCACCGCGGCGAACCTACTGACACAAATCTCAGCTCCCTCCTCCCTCTCTCACTCGCTACATACTCAATTATGTACTGAAAGTACCGAATTACCTGCTTTTTGCACTCGCGTTGCACGGTTATTGCAAGAAAACTATCCATCATACAAGGATCGTTATGGTGTCATTCGAAAGCTCTGTTTATGCCCTTTCAGGGATAGGTACTTGTTTTACGTTCTGGGTCTTATTTAGGCATGCAAATGATCACGTAAACAGCCCTATTTTGGCTAAAAACACCCCGCTGTGCGGTACACATAAATAAACCGCATAGGCCGCTCGTAAGGTGTTAATTAACAATAATGACATAAATACATTTTGGAAGTTATTTGAAACCACTTACCTAAAAGCAGTGCAAGACTGCATACCATCGAAAATACGGCGTCCAGGCCATAATAATAAGCCCAAATGGTGGAATAAAGATATTTCAAACTGCCTGCTTGCTAAAAAATGTGCTAATGATAGATTAAAATCCTCACAAAATGACTAAGAACGGGATGAAATTTGTAGAGCTACGACGCAAAGCCAAAAAGTTAATTAAGCAAAGTAAAAAGACATTAGAGTTACATATTGCGAATCAAAGTAAAACAAACCCGAAAGAATTCTATAGTTATATCAGAAAGAAAAAAGTAGTTACTTCAACTGTTGGACCGTTAGTCGATGAAAATGGAGAATACACCAAAGACGAAGTACAAATGAGTAATGCCCTCAATACCTTCTTTGCATCAGTTTTTACAACAGAAGACCTCAGTGATATCCCTACACCATCGCCGATTCAGATTGATAATTCAGATGTTCTAAGCAATATCACCGTTACAGAGAGAGAAGTATTGAATTGTTTGGATAAACTCAAGGTAAATAAAACGCCTGGACCTGATACAATCTCGCCTAGATTTCTGAAGGAAGCTAAGGATGAGCTCTCCAAACCACTGACATTACTATTCAATAAATCCTTGCAGTCTGGAACTATGCCTGATCAGTGGAAGCTAGCCAACGTAACACCGATATTCAAAAAAGGCAGCAAATCCCTACCCAGTAACTATCGTCCAATTAGCTTAACCTCAGTTGCATGTAAAATGCTAGAAACGGTCATACGAGACAGACTCGTAAATCACTTAGAGGAAAATAACATACTTAAAGATACTCAACACGGCTTTCGTAAAAAACGTTCCTGTTTAACAAACCTCTTAGACTTCTTCCACGATATCCTCAACCTCTACGATGAGAGTAAAGCTGTAGATATTATATACCTTGATTTTCAAAAGGCCTTTGACAAAGTTCCCCACAAACGTTTACTGCTAAAACTAAAAGCGCATGGAATACAAGACGGTGTGTTGAAATGGATAGAAAATTGGCTCAGCGACAGAAAGCAAAGAGTAGTCATAAACGGTAAGGCATCTAAATGGACCAATGTAAGTAGCGGGGTACCCCAGGGATCGGTACTAGGACCAATTCTCTTTCTAATTTACATCAACGACATAGATGAGGGCCTCACCTGTACAATCTCAAAATTTGCTGACGATACAAAAATTGCAAATAGCGTACTCTCAAAAGAACAAGTTGACGATATGCAACACAATCTAGATAAATTGTCATGTTGGGCCCAAATTTGGCAAATGAGTTTCAATGCGGATAAATGTAAAGTACTACATATCGGATACCTAAATGAGAAAGCAAACTATTCTATGAATGGCACTCAGCTTAAGAATGTAAACAGAGAAACCGATCTGGGAGTAACAACATCGAGTAACCTAAAACCGAGTCAACAATGTTCAGAAGTTGTTAAGAAGGCAAACAAAATAATTGGCTTTATAGGCAGGTCATTTGAGCATAAATCCAAAGGAGTTATCCTAACCCTTTACAATTCCTTAGTCCGCCCTCTTCTGGAATACTGCGTTCAATCCTGGTGCCCTTATTACCAAAAAGATATAAACAAGCTAGAACGAGTTCAACGTAGAGTTACCAAAATGATACCTAGCCTAAAGAACAAACCATACGAAGAGCGTCTTAGAGAATTAAATCTATTTCCTTTAACCCAGTGCAGATTAAGAGGTGACTTAATTCAAGTTTTCAAAATCATCAAAGGCATCGACAATATGAACTGTAGTAAGTACTTCACTATCGACCAATCTAATTACACGCGGGGAAACGGTTGCAAAATTATTGGTAAATCTTTTAACTCACACGAATCTAAGAATTTCTTCTTCAATCGAGTTGTCAACTTGTGGAATGGGCTTCCCCGAAACGTTATAGACTGCATCACCGTTGATTCATTTAAACTCCGCCTAGACAAATATCTCGCTTCAAACCCGAGACTGACTGCGTTTGTAAATGAATAACTTTATTTTATCCCCCCCTCAGTTACTAACCCATCTGTCCCCTACTAACTTCCTAATCTTGCCACGGACATTAGTTCCAGGGCAGTAATTCCCTTTCCAATGTTCCCTTACCCACTCTAAACCACTGTTTGGACACTTGATCCTCAGTGTTTTGGAGGACAAGCAACCTAGAAGGGTCACTAGATCTGTTGTTGCTTTATTTCCTTTGTACTCCTTTGTAGCCTAATGCCACCCCTACGCCCAGAGACCTTAGGGTCAAACTTCCACGTAGCCCCCCCTTAACCCTCTCCCTCTTGTTAACCCCCCACGCTCCTCAACTCCCTCCTAACCTAGCCTCTCCAGCATACCCCCTGAATATCCTTAACTTTTCCGTTACTAACATTCTCAAACCTTTTGTATATATACCCTATCCAGCCTACCTTCCCCCAGTAGGAAGGAACACCATTAGAACTTTACTAACCCTTTGCATGCCATCTATTCCCTCACAACCCATTCACAACCCTGTACCAAATGATCGTCCGTGCGAGGCTAGCCGCCTCACCAGTGAGTGCCATACTTCCAGATCAATGTGGCAGAGTTAGCAACCCAGTCTCCACCACATCCAACCACCCATGCAATTAACAACCTAACCAAGTAAACCAGCTGATCAAGGCACCTTCGGTTTTGGTATTACGAACACCCACATCTGTCTCATAAACAGAGGGTTATTATAAACCCTTGTGATATGGCAAGCCCCCAGCCACAGCCGCCCCGACGACCATCACAGAGAAGGGACGCACACCTCCCCGTTTCACCCACCCGAGGAGGGAGACCCCTATCCCTGCAGAGGTATACCTGACCCCTGTTTTGACTTCTGGGTCATTGCCAGGTAGCACAGGAATTCTTCCTATCAATGAACTAACCATGTATGACTAACACCCTTACTAACCTCTATTAACCCACAATAAACCATTAACCTTCCTTGCATACTCCGATAACCAAATTAGCACCTCAGCTATACCCTAGAAGGAAGACTGAGCAATTTAAGAGAGACACTCCTAGCACAGCTGTCCCAAACCTCCTCGCAAAGTAGATCCGGTCTTTCTCCCCTAAATACTTCCAGTATAGCCAAAATAGTACCTCTTACTAAGGCTCAGTTATATTACAGTATGAAGGCTCCATACAGCCATGTGCCACAACAGTAATCACCCCCTGACCTAGTTCCCGTATCAATTGAGAGCTCAAATAAGTCCATCAAAACTCGAGATCCCTATGGCCGACAGGGTCCAAAACCACACCTATAAATCAAGCTCCAGCCCCCAGTAAAATCAGTTGAAAGATAGACACCAACCAGTGGCTGGCCCCTTAAGTTGACCTCTAGCTCTGCCCTTGTGTTGTTCCTGAGAATTGAGTTCCAGAGCCGGCAGACTCCGTGGCAGATTGAGATAGAAGCATCTGTCCACGTACAAGAAATCTACGTGCACCTTATAACCTTCACAAACCAGTGAGTATATAAGCGTGTAGCCAGCAACGATCGCCAAGAGATCCGTCTTGAGAACTTCCTACATATGGACCACCTGGACGGCCGCGGAACCAGTCGTTAGCCCCCAACATCACGGACGCAAGATAACCAGGACCAGACCAATCAAATACTACCCAAGATTCACTCTATCAGTACTACAGTGTTACAGTGCTATTTAGAGACTCACTTATTAATATTTCTATGAAGTGGCTATATCTTTGCCCCAGTATAATTCATATATAACCATTCCATTAGGAAGTGCTAAGCGTATCAGTGTTTATTAATTAACAGGCGATATTAACTCTCGTAATTACCCATATATCCAGATATTATTACATAGAAGTGAAACCCTAGTGATATCTAATGTTCGCCCACTGATTTGCGTTCTACGTGTTTCTGCTATAAGAATATAAAACTTAGATCAGTACCCCTTGAGGTTACTAGAATTCCCGTGCTCTAAAATATGGGTGTCTAATCTAGTCTGTGAACTACTACTTGTGCACCAGAGCTACCAGTAATAAATCTAACAGTGAATTTGAATCTATAAGTAACATTGATGGTCTCCAGTATATAAACTTGCAAACAAAGCCAGTGATCAGAAGATTAATACCTGAACGTTGGAAGTGGGAGACTAGGCTCCACCCAGATCCACTTAATGCTAGTTGTTCAATTCTATCATTTGTCTTGTACGAGTGTTCATACCTTCTTATGCTTCCTATTAATCATCATCAAGAAAACTACAGAAGTGTGTATATCAATAAACGTGATCGTGTGTCTTGTTACCGTGTGTTTATTTTGTGTTCTCTATTCCTCATACCTTGTTTTGTGCATGCAGCCTTCTATACCCAGTCAGTTATAACTCACATTACCCAAGTTAATACTGTAGAAAAACAGGGCATAACACTTCAACTTTCCTTTTCTATCGGATAGGCCATCTCTACTAGAATTAAGTCCTGACCACCTCGTTTGGATCGTATGGTCTGTGTGGCCAGTGTATCTATGTAAGTATATGCAAGTATCTCTCTCTCTCTCTCTCTCTCATTCTCTCTTTCTCTCTCACTCTCATACTCTCTCTCACTCTCACTCTCTCTCTCTCTCTCTCTCTCTCTTGTGTTCATCACTGAAGATGAAAGTGTGACCAGCTTATCTGTCGGGGAATCACTTGGAGGTAGTGACCACATTGTAGTTAGGTTTTCTCTTCGCACCTTTAGCAGCAGACCCACCAATCCTCAGAGAGCAAAATTAGATTTCCGTCGTGCAAATTTTGAAGGCCTTCGGGGAAGCTTATCCCAGATCAGACTTGAGGATGAGAATGTTAATGCGATTTGGTGCTCATTCAAACAGCAGTTTATGTATCGACAAGCTGCATTCATTCCTACTAAACTAACCAAATCAGGCTCAACCCAACTAAAATGGTTAACAAGAGACATAGCTTCAGCAATTAGAAATAGAAAGGTTGCATACAGAAAGGCCAAGATAAATCTAGACCAAAGTGATTTAGATTCCTTCAAAAATATGTGTAGAAGAGTGAAATATCTTATAAAGGAAGCAAAGCAGAATGAAGAACTAAGGGTTGAAGCCCTCTGCAAAGAGAGTCCTACAGAGTTCTTCAGCTATGTGAACAGCAGGAAGCCATTCAAAAGTAGCATTGGACCTCTAAAGGATCCAACAGGCCAACTTCAAACTTCTGACACTGATATAGCTAAATCCCTAAACGACTATTTTGCCTCAGTATTCACAAGGGAAAATACCAGTGACATGCCAAGTCCAGGATTAGTGCATGAGGGTGAAGTTCTTAGCAAAATCAGATGTACCCCAGAGGATGTAGCAAAAAGAATAGATTAGTTAAATAGGTTCAAGTCATCAAGCCCAGGTGGCTTTCTTCCTCGAGTTGTATGTGAAGTGCGAGATGAAATTGCACCTTTCTTAGCAGACATCTTCAATAAATCACTAGAAAATGGAGAAGTCCCTGAAGACTGGAAACTGGCCAATGTGACCCCAATCTTTAAGAAAAGGGATCACGAGTGTCCCAAGAATTATCAGTCAATTAGCTTGACTTCTATCATAGTAAAACTCTTAGACGGGATACTAGTAGACAAGATAGTTGACTACCTAGAAACCCAAAATTTTATTACAGATTCCCAACATGGATTCAGGCGATACCAATCATGTCTTACCAATTTGCTGGAATTTTCCATGAAATGCTGAGTGAGTATGACAAAAGTAGAGCCATAGACATCCTTTACTTAGATTTTCAAAAAGCTTTTGACAAAGTGCCTCATTGCAGGCTAATATCAAAAGTGAGTGCGCTAGGTATCAATACAGAGGTCACAAATTGGATAGAAAATTGGCTAACAGGTAGACAACAACGAGTGGTAATCAATGGTGTTTCTTCTTAGTGGACTTCAGTCACTTCTGGAGTTCCGCGGGGATCTGTCCTTGGTCCACTTCTGCTTAATTATATGTCAATGACATCGATATTGGTCTAAGAGTGTGATCTCCAAGTTTGCAGATGACATAAATCTTGGAATGAATGTGAAAGACCCCAAAGGGGTTGAACACCTCAGGATGGACCTCATCAGACTGGGTGAATGGTCGGAGACATGGCAGCTGCCTCTAAACTTGAAAAAGTGCAAGGTGATGCATATCGGCCAAGCAAACCCTAATTCAGGCTATTCAATGTTGGGAATGCCTCTGGAAGTGACTGACTTGGAAAAGGATTTGGGTGTTCTGATTAGCAGTGACCTAAAGTTTTGCAAGCAGTGCATTGAAGTAGAGAAGAAAGCTCAGAAATTATTGGGCTATATTAACTCTTTCACGCTTTTATGATGCAGAGGTTGCCAGATTAGCAATAAGAAATAGAGTTCTCTCACTCTTATAATTACCTCTCCAAAATTAGTTTTCTGCCCACAGCTAACTCAAAGACAACTGCAGAGGTTGAAGTAACTAAACTAAAGGTTTCTAAATACCCCTGATGGTAACAAAGGCTTTAAATTATCCCTAATAGGCTCAAAATCGCGCCATAAGCGTGAAATGATTAAGAGGCAATTTAAGTATAGAAATAAGGAAATAGTCCTCACACTTTACAATGCTCTAATATGGCCTCTCCTGGAGTATGCTGTTCAATTCTGGTCTCCAGAACTCAGGAAAGATATAGTGCGACTGGAAAGAGTGCAAGCTAGGGCTACAAAACTTATTCCATCGCTTAGAAAAATTAGCTATGAGAACCGGTTGAGAGCTCTTGATCTCTTCCCGTTGGAGACCCGCAGACTACTAGATCAGCTCATTGAAATTTTTAAAATACTTAATGGGTTTGACAATGTGGATTACAGCAAAATGTTTAGCCTCAATATGAATACAACACGCAACCATGGCTGGCAATTAGAATTGAAAAGGTTCAGCACTAGTATCTGTCGAAACTATTTCACATATAAGATCTGTTCTACCTGGAACAAACTTCCCTCCGAAGTTGTAGATAGTTCTTCAGTAGAGCAGTTCAAGAAGAGAGTAGATAGTATTTTGCACCACTCTGTAAAGAGTGCAATGCACTAAACAGTCTCTCTCCTTCCACTTCGAGTATCTCCTCGGACTGGACCGCAAGGGCTCTGACATACTAACTATTCCTTGTAACTCCTTGTAAGTCAGTCTCTCTCTTTCTCTCTCTCTCTCTCACTCGCTCTCTCTCTCTCTCTCACTCGCTCGCTCTCTCTCTCTCTCTTTTTAGCAGAGTATTCACTTCCCGGTTATGTAATGTTTGAGAAAAGCCGAATAAATAGAAATGGAGGTGGCGTTTTACTTTATATCAAAGAAACTCTTAACCCTACCCTCTTGTCAAAACCTCAAATTGTGAACGTCGACACATCTTTTGTGCTAATAAAGAATAATAAAGGTACACAAATAATACTTGCGTTAATATACAGACCTCCAGCTCAATCAGTGCAAACTGACCGAGAAATTTACGAACAAATTGCAGATGTAAGTAACTCACAAGATACCGTAATTTTTGGCGACTTTAATTTACCTGTGACCAAGTGGGGCGATACTCTTACTTCACACTCCGGACATGACTTGTATACGAACTTGCAAGAGAGTTCGCTTTATCAATTTGTTCGAACGCCGACCCGTGGTAATAATGTTCTTGACATTGTACTTGCAACAAAAGAAGAATTAATAGAGAATTAATAAAAATTGAATGTTGGTGATGAATTCAGTAACAGCGACCATCGTACGATAACTTTCACTTTAAAGTTTACTAGTAACGAACCAAATAGTAGCATCGAAAAAGTCCCTAATTTCAAGAAAGCAAACTTCCATAAACTTAGAGCTATGTTTAAAAAACTGACTGGAGCTATTTAATTAACAATAACGACATAAATACATCTTGGAAGTTATTCGAAACCACTTACCTAAAAGCAGTGCAAGACTGCACACCATCGAAAATACGGTATCCAGGCCATAATAATAAGCCCAAATGGTGGAATAAAGATATTTCAAACTGCCTGCTTGCTAAAAAATTTGCTAATGATAGATTAAAATCCTCACAAAATGACGAAGAACGGGTGAAATTTGTAGAGCTACGACGCAAAGCCAAAAAGTTAATTAAGCAAAGTAAAAAGACCTTAGAGTTACATATTGCGAATCAAAGTAAAACAAACCCGAAAGAATTCTATAGTTATATCAGAAAGAAAAAAGTAGTTACTTCAACTGTTGGACCGTTAGTCGATGAAAATGGAGAATACACCAAAGACGAAGTACAAATGAGTAATGCCCTCAATACCTTCTTTGCATCAGTTTTTACAACAGAAGACCTCAGTGATATCCCTACACCATCGCCGATTCAGATTGATAATTCAGATGTTCTAAGCAATATTACCGTTACAGAGAGAGAAGTATTGAATTGTTTAGATAAACTCAAGGTAAATAAAACGCCTGGACCTGATACAATCTCGCCTAGAGTTCTAAAGGAAGCTAAGGATGAGCTCTCCAAACCACTGACATTACTATTCAATAAATCCTTGCAGTCTGGAACTATGCCTGATCAGTGGAAGCTAGCCAACGTAATACCGATATTAAAAAAAGGCAGCAAATCCCTACCCAGTAACTATCGTCCAATTAGCTTAACCTCAGTTGTATGTAAAATGCTAGAAACGGTCATAAGAGACAGACTCGTAAATCACTTAGAGGAAAATAACATACTTAAAGATATTCAACACGGCTTTCGTAAAAAAGTTCCTGTTTAACAAACCTCTTAGACTTCTTCCACGATATCCTCAACCTCTACGATGAGAGTAAAGCTGTAGATATTATATACCTTGATTTTCAAAAGGCCTTTGACAAAGTTCCCCACAAACATATACTGCTAAAACTAAAAGCGCATGGAATACAAGACGGTGTGTTGAAATGGATAGAAAATTGGCTCAGCGACAGAAAGCAAAGAGTAGTCATAAACGGTAAGGCATCTAAATGGACCAATGTAAGTAGCGGTGTACCCCAGGGATCCGTACTGGGACCAATTCTCTTTCTAATTTACATCAACGACATAGATGAGGGTCTCACCTGTACAATCTCAAAATTTGCTGACGATACAAAAATTGCAAATAGCGTACTTTCAAAAGAACAAGTTGACGATATGCAACACAATCTAGATACATTGTCATGTTGGGCCCAAATTTGGCAAATGAGTTTCAATGCGGATAAATGTAAAGTACTACATATCGGATACCTAAATGAGAAAGCAAACTATTCTATGAATGGCACTCAGCTTAAGAATGTAAACAGAGAAACCGATCTGGGAGTAACAATATCGAGTAACTTAAAACCGAGTCAACAATGTTCAGAAGTTGTTAAGAAGGCAAACAAAATAATTGGCTTTATAGGCAGGTCATTTGAGCATAAATCCAAAGAAGTTATCCTAACCCTTTACAATTCCTTAGTCCGCCCTCTTCTGGAATACTGCGTTCAATCCTGGTGCCCTTATTACCAAAAAGATATAAACAAGCTAGAACGAGTTCAACGTAGAGTTACCAAAATGATACCTAGCCTAAAGAACAAACCATACGAAGAGCGTCTTAGAGAATTAAATCTATTTCCTTTAACCCAGCGCAGATTAAGAGGTGACTTAATTCAAGTGTTCAAAATCATCAAAGGCATCGACAATATGAACTGTAGTAAGTACTTCACTATCGACCAATCTAATTACACGCGAGGAAACGGTTGCACAATTATTGGTAAATCTTTTAATCTTTTAAGAATTTCTTCTTCAATCGAGTTGTCAACTTATGGAATGGGCTTCCCCGAGACGTAGACTGCATCACCGTTGATTCATTTAAACTCCGTGTAGACAAATATCTCGCATCAAACCCGCGACTGACTGCGTTTTTAAATGAATAACTTTATTTTATCCCCCCCTCAGTTACTAACCCATCTGTTCCCTACTAACTTCCTAATCCTGCCACGGACATTAGTTCCAGGGCAGTAATTCCCTTTCCAATGTTCCCTTACCCACTCTAAACCACTGTTTGGACACTTGATCCTCAGTGTTTTGGAGGACAAGCAGCCTAGAAGGGTCACTAGATCTGTTGTTGCTTGATTTCCTTTGTACTCCTTTGTACTCTCTCTCTCTCTCACACACACACACTCTCTCTCTCTCTCTCCGTATCTCTCTCTCTCTCTCTCTCTCTCTCTCTCTCTCTCTCTCTCTCCTACGCAGTCTCCCAAATAAAAAGGAGATATTCCAGGAGGCAGGGGCGAGGCTGGCAGAGGTCCAAGTTGGCAGCTGCAAGGGTGAGGGAGAGGGGGAGAGGAAGAGTAGAATGGATGGGCTGAGAAATGGCGGGAAAGGGGGGAAGGAGAAAGGGGAGACAAGGAAGAGAAACTGGGAGAAAGAAAACGGGGTGGGGGGTGGGGGTGGGGAGGAAGTGGTGAGGGAGGGGAAAGCAGAATGGATGAACTGAGGT
This sequence comes from Paralithodes platypus, assembly GCA_032716605.1. NCBI lineage: Eukaryota > Metazoa > Arthropoda > Malacostraca > Decapoda > Lithodidae > Paralithodes > Paralithodes platypus. The sequence goes on along the minus strand of CM064514.1, from coordinate 3,713,016 downwards.
AGGAGGAATATGGGGAAGGAGGAAGAGAAGGAAGATAATGAGATAACTAGCAAAAGAAAAGAGGGAATGAGGAGAGGGAAGGAGGAAAGAGAGGAAGGGGAGGGGAGATTGGAATAGTAGGATGGATGGAAGGGAGAGAAAGAAGGAGAGGAGGAGTGGGGGGAGGGAAGAAGAGGGGAGAAGGACGGAGGAGGAGAGGGGGGTCAAGATTTATAGGTTTAAGTACGAGACATGAGGAGTGGGAGGAAAAGAAGGTGGGAGAGAGGGAGGATTAGAAGGAAGGAATAAGGGCAGGCAAAAGGGTGGGGAGAGGAGGGAAGGAGAGGAGAGGGAAGGGGGGAGAAGTAGAATGGATGGGAGAAAGGGGGGAGAGAGAGAGTGAGAGATTTAATGCACCTCTGAATGGAAATATTAAAAATTAGAAAAAATGGAGAAAAGAAAACAAGCTGATAAAGTAGAGATTCAAGAGCAACGAATGTGCAGCGTTGGGATTGAAGAAATATAGAAGAACGAAGGAAGGAACACAAAGGAAATCAAACAAATATATTCGAACACCGAATATAGAATAAGAGAAGGCATAAACTAGATTAACCCCTTGAGCACCATGACGTAATTTTCACGATATTCTGGTTACCAACAGATGATTTTATTTAGCTTATAATTAACATCTGGTACTCAAAGGGGTAAATATGATCTCAATGAACCTTCTAAATAACATAGATTCTTCTTAACCTGCATAAAATCGTCTAATTTTGTCCAGAATCGAAGGTAACACTACATTATCGTGCTGAGGGGGTTAATGACGGACAGAGCGAACAGTATAAGCAGAAATTAATTAATGATAAAGGAGGAACTGAGAGAAGATAGAAAAAGAGTGTCACAAATACTTGCAGACAAATGCTAAAATATCATTATTGTTATAAATGTAAGGAGCGAATGGAAATGGTTGGCTTTAACCTCTTCTGTACAGGCGACGTCTTTTAACCTCTTCTGTACAGGCGACGTCTTTTAACCTCTTCTGTACAGGCGACGTCTTTTAACCTCTTCTGTACAGGCGACGTCTTTTAACCTCTTCTGTACAGGCGACGTCTTTTAACCTCTTCTGTACAGGCGACGTCTTTTAACCTCTTCTGTACAGGCGACGTCTTTTAACCTCTTCTGTACAGGCGACGTCTTTTAACCTCTTCTGTACAGGCGACGTCTTTTAACCTCTTCTGTACAGGCGACGTCTTTTAACCTCTTCTGTACAGGCGACGTCTTTTAACCTCTTCTGTACAGGCGACGTCTTTTTCATTTAATTTTAGCTATATTTAGACGATTGTGTGCAGTTTAAGAAGGATCTGTGGTAGTAAAAAGGGTTAGTTAAGATAGTTAGAGGCCTGTTAATTGTTGGAGGCCCTTCATAAACTAAATATAATCGTCAAATAGTAGCCAGCATACAATTAAAAGGACGGCACTGGTACAGAAGGGATTAAAGAAGCAGCGCATATGTAAAACTTAAAAGTAAAAGAAAACACTAAGTAACGATGATGAAAGAAAGAGGAAGATAAGAAAGGAGTTTATATTATATAAGAGGAAATAAGGGTAATTAAGGATAAATACAGAGTGAAAGGTGAGAGACAAAGAAGAGGGAAAGTTAGGGATATAATAAGAATGATAATTAATCCACATATGACTGAGAGAAAGAGGGAGAGAGAGAGTGTGTGTGTGAGTGAGAGAAAGAGACAGACGGACAGAGGGAGAGGGGGAGAAAGGGAAGGAGGGAGAGGGAAGCAGTAAGAGAAAAAGAGTGAGAGAGATATGTGTGTGAGAGAGAGAGAGATAGACCAGTGACCTAGTTTGACCTTCGAAATAGAAGTGTTATTCCCACCAACGGCAGTCGCGGAGATTAAGTGATCTTCGCCATGTGTTAGTTTGTTTGTTTGTCAGTATGTTTGTTTGTCAGTTTGTTTGTCAGTCTGTTTGTTTGTCAGTCTGTTTGTTTGTCAGCCTGTTGGTTTGTCAGTTTGTTTGTTTGTCAGTCTGTTTGTTTGTCAGTCTGTTTGTTTGTCAGTCTGTTTGTTTGTCTGTTTGTCAGTCTGTTTAATTGTCAGTCTGTTTGTTTGTCAGTCTGTTTGTTTGTCAGTCTTTTTGTTTGTTAGTCTGTTTGTTTGTCAGTTTGTTTGTTTGTTAGTTTGTTTGTTTGTCAGTCTGTTTGTTTGTGAGTCTGTTTGTTTGTCAGTCTGTTTGATTGTCAGTCTGTTTGTTTGTCAGTCTGTTTGTTTGTCAGTCTGTTTTTTTGTCAGTCTGTTTGTTTGTCAGTCTGTTTGATTGTCAGTCTGTTTGATTGTCAGTCTGTTTGTTTGTCAGTCTGTTTGTTTGTCAGTCTGTTTGTCAGTCTGTGTTTTAGTCTGGTTGTTTGTCAGTCTGGTTGTTTGTCAGTCTGTTTGTTTGTCAGTCTGTTTTTTAGTCTGTGTGTTTGTCAGTCTGTTTGTTTGTCAGTCTGGTTGTTTGTCAGTATGTTTGTTTGTCAGTCAGTTTGTTTGTCAGTCAGTTTGTTTGTCAGTCTGTTTGTTTGTCAGTCTGTTTGTTTGCCAGTCTGTTTGTCAGCCTGTTTGTTTGTCAGTCTGTTTGTTTGCCAGTCTGTTTGTTTGTCAATCTGTTTGTTTGTCAATCTGTTTGTTTGTCAGTCTGTTTGTTAGTCTGTTTGTTTGTCAGTCTGCTTGTTTGTCAGTCTGTTTGTTTGTCAGTTTGTTTGTTTGTCAGTCTGTCTGTTTGTCAGTCTGTTTGCTAGTCGGTTTGTTTGGTAGTCGGTTTGTAAGTCTGTTAATGTTTGTCTGTCAGTTTGTTTGTCAGTCTGTTTGTTTGTGTGTTAGCTTGCCAATATGTTTGTTTGTCAGTCTGTTTGTCTGTGTTAGCTTGCCAATATGTTTGTTTGTCAGTCTGTTTGTCTGTGTGTTAGTTTGCAAATATGTTTGTTTGTCAGTCTGCTTGTTTGTCAGTCTGTTTGTTTGTTTGTCAGTCTGTCTGTTTGTCAGTCTGTTTGCTAGTCGGTTTGTTTGGTAGTCGGTTTGTAAGTCTGTTAATGTTTGTTTGTCAGTTTGTTTGTCAGTCTGTTTGTTTGTGTGTTAGCTTGCCAATATGTTTGTTTGATTGATTACCAGTCTGTCTGTTTGTCACTCTATTTTATGTCAATCTGATTGGTTGATTGCCAGCCTGTTGTCAGTCTGCTTGTTTGTTCGTCAGTCTAAATGTTTGTCAGTCTGGTTGATTGATTGCCATTCTGTTTGTCAGTCCGTTTGTTTGCCCATCTTTATTTTTCAGTATTGATTTTTTACAGTCTGTTTGTTTGTCAGTCTGTTTGTCAGCCAGTTTGTTTGTTTGTCAGTCCGAGATCTTTTCAAAATACATAACCCTTTCAATCAACTGACGCCATTTTGTGTCTTTTTCTAGTTACCCGAGACTATATTGGGCTTAAGAATGTCCTCTTTGAATTAAAGGATTCACTGCAATCATCTCTTACCATTTGTTTCCGAGAGGCCTTTCCAAAGCTCAGTAAAATCCTCGTGACAGTTTGATTGATAACAATGAAATTGCCGTCTGATTAAGGATAAGATTATATTTAGATGAAGTATGGCTGGTAGGTTCAGAGAAATTATTTGTTTGCGGTTAATATGTGATGCTCTTTTCCCCCTCACACATATATATATATATATATTGAGTATATATCACAAATACACGTGAGCCACTAAATGTTTCTAATTTCTCAGTGGGGTTCGAACCGCCGACCGTCAGGACGATAGCCGACGCCGTGGTGTAGTTGATTGAAGCGTTGGCTATCGTCCTGACGGTCGGCGGTTCGAACCCCACTGAGAGATTAGAAACATATATATATATATATATATATATATATATATATATATATATACATATATATATATATATATATATTGTTACGTATCTTGATCCTCAAGTGGTTAACTTGATGAATCTAGATAGCACAGAGATATATATTAAGGTATCAGTCAGCTGAAGGCAAAACAAAAGTAAAATCTAATAAAATAATTTCCTGTTGTTGCTTCCTTTCCTTTTGGATCTTAGGACTTAGTATCCTTTATTGACTGATACTCTTTAATTATGAAAAATACTGAAACTAATTAAAGTCATGTAGTATTTATAAAGAATTATTATTTAACCGAAGCTTAGTAGGCTATGGTTATGAACCGAATAAGTTATATCTAAAGAAGGACTATTAATTTTATAAGAAGTCTTGAAAGATAAATATTAAAGTAAGAATATTTCTGTCTCTTACCCTTTTTGAAATGAATAGATAGTTTTCTTATATGTCCTTTTATTTATATTTAATGTAATTATTCTTGGTTCTTGTCTTACGTTAATAGTATTATATTATTATTATCATCAGGAGTAATATCAAAGTCACATAAAAAGTTAGATATATATTTAATAATTAGTTAAATTTATTTCTTAACCACGTAACATTGAGGTTTGATTATGAGTAAATAAAGTTACAGGATCGTTTCATAGATTCGATTCAGGTCTCACTCAAATAATATGAAAAGCAAAATATAATATTTTGAAGCAAAAGAATTTTCTTCAGCTTAGGAAATCACTATAAGTAATATTAACACAGCCATGTTAGTCTAAGGCGATATTACTAATACGAGACAATAGCATCACCGTACTAAGCACCATTAAGCAATGTAAGCTTAATTCAAAGAAAATGAAAGAACTCGTAAGTATTAATATAAAACAATAGTATTACTTTCATCATAACCCAATTACTTAAAGAGTTGCTTTAGTCCACAAGTTAGTCAACTAAAATAGTTAAGCACATAATAGTAGCGTTCACGTTAATTCCCAATTAAATCGTTAAACACATAATAGTAGTGTTCACGTTAATTCCCAATTAAATAGTTAAACACATTACACACATTAAACACATCACGTTAATTCCCAATCACATATCTCACTAACCAACATAACGTAAGTGTTTACACCGAACACACTTAACACACATTTATATAATCTGACTGACAGTCACAATCCCATTATAATACTTCACCCCGTCTTCCTCCAGCTGCAAGTTCACCTTCCCCAACTCCAAATGAGACTGATTTGAATGCCCACAACTCGGGTCTTATATACCAAACAATGATGGTGTAGGAACGAATCAGGAGGCGAGTGATGGTGCGCGCTCCAATCATAGCTCCTCGAATCACATAACAGGTGTGTCGTCCACTCACAGCTCCTGGCGTCGATCATACGTCATAGCATCGGTCATCGAGGTATGGGGCGAGCTGGTATGGGGCGAGATGGTTTGCCCACTCGCTCGTTCGCTCGCTAGTCTGCTTCACCACTTGGGTAGTTTGGCTCCTTGAACTCTAATTCTAACTCTTAAATTAACATACAGGGCTCCGTATGTCAGACCTCCCCCCTAGAAAAGAGTTTAAGGAGTATAGTACATAATATTAAACATAATACATAAATAGATTCACCACCAGATTGGCAACAGCAAGATTATAAATGAGGATATAAGAAGGATATCACCCAAAGTAGGCAACGTCTCCAGGTACCACATCAGAACATAGCCGGAACGTAGCTGGAGCGTTATTCGAACTGCAAGGCATTATCTCACAGCTGAAGGCTTGAAAGCGCACTACAAAAGCATGATATTTACCTCGCTACAAGGGAGAGCTAATTGCCAAAATCCTCTCATTAAATTAAACTTACTGCTGTATGAGGCCAACCCGGTAAATGCAATCTTTGATCCGTGGCAGTGGGTAGGTATCGTTCTTTGTGACCGCATTGACTTGCCTATAGACCCTACAAAACCTATGGCTCCCGTCTGGCTTTGGCACAAGTATGACCGGACTACTCCACTGGCTGAAGGCCCTTGTGATCAGCTGGTTTGAAAAAATTAAGTCAAGCTCGACCTGCAGTATACTCCTGCGTTGTGGCGAGACACGGTAGGGGGATAGTTTAATGGGAGTTGCATCCCCTACGTCTATGTCGTGCACGGCGTTATGTCCTTTTATTTATTTTTAATGTAATTATTCTTGGTTCTTGTCTTACGTTAATAGTATTATATTATTATTATCATCAGGAGTAATATCAAAGTCACATAAAAAGACTGATACTCTTTACTTATAAATAAAACTGAAACTAATTAAAGTCATGTAGTATTTATAAAGAATTATTATTTAACCGAAGCTTGGTAGGCTATGGTTATGAACCGAATAAGTTAATAGCTAATGAAGGACTATTAATTTTATAAAAAGTCTTGAAAGACTCTTCTGTTACGTATCTTGATCCTCAAGTGGTTAACTTGATGAATCTAGATAGCACAGAGATATATATTAAGGTATCAGTCAGCTGAAGGCAAAACAAAAGTAAAATCTAATAAAATAATTTCCTGTTCTTGCTTCCTTTCCTTTTGGATCTTAGGACTTAGTATCCTTTAATGACTGATACTCTTTAATTATGAAAAATACTGAAACTAATTAAAGTCATGTAGTATTTATAAAGAATTATTATTTAACCGAAGCTTAGTAGGCTATGGTTATGAACCGAATAAGTTATAGCTAAAGAAGGACTATTAATTAACACCTATTAATTAAGTGGCCAGGAGGGGAACCAAAACCTCCTCAAGTATAATTCAGATTTCAAAACCCGGCTGAGATCCTCATGTGAGTTTGCCGCTCAAAACTTGACAGTGGCTAAAAGCTCCATGAAGAAATGGTATGACAGAAAAGCCCGTGAGAGGGAGTTTAAGCCCGGTGATGAGGTTTTGGTCCTGCTCCCCCTTTTTGGCCAACCTTTATCTGCCAAGTTCAGGGGCCCATATAAGATCATTCGGAGGGTGAGCATTACCGATTATCTAGTAACTACCCCAGACAGGAGAAAGCCCACGCAAGTATTCCATATAAATATGTTGAAGCCCTACCATAGGTCCCCTGATTCCTCTCCTCCAGATTCTCCCACTGTGGCAGTGAATGTCAGGACCTGTGAGCAGCCTGGTGCGGACAAAGTCTTCAGTTCTCTTACTGACCCGCAACAGACTGTTCCAGAGCCTGAAGGTATCCATGCAGACTTTGACTTGTCATGTAGCCTATCCAACTTTCAGTATAATTCAGTGGCTTTGAGGGAATTACCATCTAAACTATGTCATCTTCCCTCTGATCAAGCGAACCAACTAATCTCTGTTTTATCTCAGTCTCCCAATGTGTTCCGTGATACTCCAGGGCTCACTTCTTTGGCCGTGCACGACATCGACGTAGGGGATGCAACTCCCATTAAACTATCCCCCTACCGTGTCTCGCCACAACGCAGGAGTATACTGCAGGTCGAGCTTGACTTTATGATTTCTAATGAACTGATCACTAGGGCCTTAAGCCAGTGGAGTAGTCCGGTCATACTTGTGCCAAAGCCAGACGGGAGCCATAGGTTATGTATGGACTATAGGCAAGTCAATGCTGTCACAAAGAACGATACCTACCCACTGCCACGGATCGACGACTGCATTGACCAGATTGGTACAGCCACCTATATCAGCAAGATTGACTTGATGAAGGGATATTGGCAAGTAGCTCTCACCCCCAGAGCAAGGGAAATATCATGCTTTGTAGTCAACAATCAAGCCTTCTGCTGTAACGTAATGCCCTACGGCTTGAAAAACGCCCCAGCTACATTCCAGCGCCTCATGAATTTGGTGACTGAAGGGGTACCTGGGTGCGTTGTCTACATCGATGATATTCTTATCTTTTCAAAGTCATGGGAGGAGCATCTTTACCAACTTAGATTGCTATTCTCAAATCTTGCTGATGCCAATCTGGTGGTTAATCTTACGAAATGCACCTTTGTAAAGAGTACGGTCCAGTATCTAGGATATACGGTAGGTCAGGGGCAGGTTGCACCTCCTCAAGCAAAGGTAGAGTCTATTCTAGAATTCCCAACTCCTAGCAGTAAGAAACATATCCAAAGGTACCTAGGCATGATTGGCTATTATAGGCGTTTCATTATAAATTTTTCAAAGTTGACAGCTCCCCTGACAGATCTTCTCCGTAAGGATGTGAAATTTGTGTGGTCCTCTGAATGTGAAGAGGCCTTTATTGCTACCAAGTATATATTATCTAATTATCCTGTACTCCGAGCTCCTGATTTTAACAGATCTTTTTCCCTGGCAGTGGATGCGAGCAATACCGGGGTTGGTGCAGTGTTGCTCCAGGAAGACGACTGTGAAGTATTGCATCCTGTGTGCTATTTCAGTAAAAAATTAAATTCTGCCCAACGTAACTATTCAGTCATTGAGAAGGAGTTGTTGGCATTAATTTTATCCCTTCAATACTTTGCTGTCTATGTGCAATCTGCCTCTGGTGCCATCACTGTATATACTGACCATCACCCCTTAAAATTTTTGCATAGGTTCCAAAATAAAAACCAACGACTGACCAGGTGGAGTTTGTTGCTGCAGGAATACTCCCTGGATGTCAAGCATATTAAGGGGGTCCAAAACGTGCTAGCTGATTGCCTATCACGTATCTAGATTACATTTACCAGGTTGGCCTCCTACAGCAGTAAGTTTAATTTAATGAGAGGATTTTGGCAATTAGCTCTCCCTTGTAGCGAGGTAAATATCATGCTTTTGTAGTGCGCTTTTAAGCCTTCAGCTGTGAGATGCCTTGCAGTTCGAATAACGCTCCAGCTACGTTCCGGCTATGTTCTGATGTGGTACCTGGAGACGTTGCCTACTTTGGGTGATATCCTTATTATATCCTCATTATAATCTTGCTGTTGCCAATCTGGTGGTGAATCTATTTATGTATTATGTTTAATATTATGTACTATACTCCTTAAACTCTTTTCTAGGGGGGAGGTCTGACATACGGAGCCCTGTATGTTAATTTAAGAGTTAGAATTAGAGTTCAAGGAGCCAAACTACCCAAGTGGTGAAGCAGACTAGCGAGCGAACGAGCGAGTGGGCAAACTATCTCGCCCCATACCAGCTCGCCCCATACCTCGATGACCGATGCTATGACGTATGATCGACGCCAGGAGCTGTGAGTGGACGACACACCTGTTATGTGATTCGAGGAGCTATGATTGGAGCGCGCACCATCACTCGCCTCCTGATTCGTTCCTACACCATCATTGTTTGGTATATAAGACCCGAGTTGTGGGCATTGAAATCAGTCTCATTTGGAGTTGGGGAAGGTGAACTTGCAGCTGGAGGAAGACGGGGTGAAGTATTATAATGGGATTGTGACTGTCAGTCAGATTATATAAATGTGTGTTAAGTGTGTTCGGTGTAAACACTTATGTTATGTTGGTTAGTGAGATATGTGATTGGGAATTAACGTGAACGCTACTATTATGTGTTTAACTATTTGATTGGGAATTAACGTGAACACTATTATTATGTGTTTAACTATTTAATTGGGAATTAACGTGAACGCTACTATTATGTGTTTAACTATTTGATTGGGAATTAACGTTAACGCTATTATTATGTACTTAACTATTTTAGTTGACTAACTTGTGGACTAAAGCAACTCTTTAAGTAATTGGGTTATGATGAAAGTAATACTATTGTTTTATATTAATACTTACGAGTTCTTTCATTTTCTTTGAATTAAGCTTACATTGCTTAACGGTGCTTAGTACGGTGATGCTATTGTCTCTTATTAGTAATATCGCCTTAGACTAACATGGCTGTGTTAATATTACTTCTAGTGATTTCCTAAGCTGAAGAAAATTCTTTTGCTTCAAAATATTATATTTTGCTTTTCATATTATTTGAGTGAGACCTGAATCGAATCTATGAAACGATCCTGTAACTTTATTTACTCATAATCAAACCTCAATGTTACGTGGTTAAGAAATAAATTTAACTAATTATTAAATATATATCTAACTTTTTATGTGACTTTGATATTACTCCTGATGATAATAATAATATAATACTATTAACGTAAGACAAGAACCAAGAATAATTACATTAAATATAAATAAAAGGACATAAGAAAACTATCTATTAATTTCAAAGAGGGTAAGAGACAGAAATATTCTTACTTTAATATTTATCTTTCAAGACTTTTATAAAATTAAGTCCTTCTTTAGCTATAACTTATTCGGTTCATAACCATAGCCTACTAAGCTTCGGTTAAATAATAATTCTTTATAAATACTACATGACTTTAATTAGTTTCAGTATTGTTTATAAGTAAAGAGTATCAGTCAATAAAGGATACCAAGTCCTAAGATCCAAAAGGAAAGGAAGCAACAACAGGAAATTATTTTATTAGATTTTACTTTTGTTTTGCCTTCAGCTGACTGATACCTTAATATATATCTCTGTGCTATCTAGATTCATCAAGTTAACCACTTGAGGACTAAGATACGTAACAGAGTGGCTATCTTGCAATAGTTGCAAAGGACCTCTTACCTGGTGACCGAAAACTAGCTCATTAGGGGAAAAACCCAGGGATTCAGTTGGAACCTCACGAGTAGCAAATAAAATAAAAGGTACCCCCTTATCCCACTCAACTCCGGTCTCTGTACAATACTTACGTAACATTCCCTTTAATGTCTGATGATATCGTTCGAGAACCCCTTGACTCTCTGGGTGGTAGGTGCTAGACTTTACATGCTCGATACCCAACTCCTTCAGGGACTGCTGGAAAATGTTAGAGGTAAAATTAGTTCCTTGATCACTTTGCACCTCATGGGGGAAACCCATTCTGGTGAAAAATTTGAGCAGTTCCTTGATTACAGTTGGAGCAGAGGTAGTCCTTAAGGGTATAGCCTCTGGGTAGCGAGTTGCCATGTCCATGATAGTTAATAAATAAATGTTACCTTGGGAAGTCTTAGGCAATGGGCCTACAATGTCCACTACCACCCGAGTAAAAGGATTCTCGAAAACGGGCAAGGGCACCAGAGGATGTACAGGCACCTTCTGATTGGGTTTTCCTGTCATCTGGCAAGTGTGACACACTCTACAACACTCCACTACATCTGCACGTATTCCTGGCCAGTAAAAGTGGGATCTGATTCTGTCTAGAGTTTTTCTCACACCTAGGTGTCCTGCCAATGGTATACAATGTGCCATTTCCATGATATCTTTACGACAAGGTTTGGGGACTACTACTTGATGGACGTCCCAAGCCCCGTCATCGATTGGTCTGTGTGGCGGTCTCCATCTTCGCCACAATACTCCTCCTTTGAGGTAGAAACATTCACCACCCTCCTTCTCACATTCCTCTTCACTCACGGACCTGGCAGCTAACTCCTTGCATTCACAATCATCTCTCTGTAGCTCTACCAGGCCACTAGGACAATTTGGAGGGGTTTCATGGTCATCGTTAGGGTCAAGATGAGCCATAAAGGTGTCAGATAAATCCACCTCAGTCACATCATCAGGCACAGTTGGAGCATCATTCACACTCTCATCATCCCTTTCATCAACTCTTACATTCGGTACATTTCGGTCTGAGGGAACTGCTACTTGAGACATTGAACGTGTGACAGCACACACAGGGAAAACAGTTGGCATCTCCTTTTCGAGCTCACCGGTTAGTGGCTCGTTAACAGGGGAAAGTGACAAAATGGGGTCTGGTCGGACCTTCTCACCTGCTACATCATTCCCCAAAAGGAGAGTTACCCCAGGCACAGGGATATCTTGGGACCTACACAAAGCTATGGTGGCCTCACCCTGTAGTAACTCGCATTCAATTTCGCCTTTTACCAAGTATGCATAAAACTGGCCTCCAGCACCTCTCATTACAACTGGTTCGCCAGGTGGGCACTCAGTGTAAGGATTCACCATGAGGGTGCTAGTAGAACCTGTGTCTCTCAGAATTTTTACCTCATGCAAGCAACCATTTAGTCTCACGTTGCCAGATGAAATAAAGGGACGGTAACTGTCCTGCACTGATGGTGAAATTATTATTGGTTTAACCCTTGTGGGTTGCACCACACATGCTACTACACCCCTGTCTAGATGATTTACGTTAGCTGCTAGGTACTCCTGTCGAGAGTCCTGCATTAAAGGAACTTTTGGTGCTAGGTACTCCTTCTGTCGGGAGTCCTGCATTACAGGCACATATGGAGTTTGAGATACGGCGGCAACTGTCTGCCCCGATCTCTCGGTTCTCTCCTTGGCCCAGCACTGATAAGCTAGGTGGCCTCTCTTGCCACAAAAAGTACATACTTTAGGGGATACGGGAAAGTTCCCTCTTTGAGCATTACTATTAGTTTGGGGCCCACCTCTGTTACCATTGCCCTGAGTCGCATTTTTAGTTGGGGGAACATTTCTATTTTGGCTAGCTGGGGAAGACGTTATAGGCTTGTGACTGGGTCGGTCAGATTTGTGATTTGGATACTTAAAATTAGAGCTAGAATTATCGTAGGGCTTCTTTCCACGAAATTTGTTGTTGAGCACGTATGTGTCAGCCATGTCAGCGGCGTCGGCAAGACAATCTACCTTTTTCCCCTTTAAGTGATAGGATACAGAAGAATCAATTTTCCAGAGGAAATTTTCTAACAGGACCAACTCCTTCAGATCGTTGTAGCTTGTGACTTTCTTACTCTTGACCCAATGATTGAAAGTTTTAGTCATGGTCCTGGCAAATACCTTATGGGTTTCTTCTACTTTCTTCTGGTTTTTACGGAAAGATTGCCTGTAAGCCTCAGGCTGCAATTGATAGGTTTTTAAGATAGCTTCTTTGAGATTGTCATAATCCTGCCTAACTTCGGCTACTTCTGACAAATACGTGGCTCGAGCCTGCCCTGTCAAAACGGTTTGTAACATAAAAGGCCATTGATCTCTTGTCCACTTCATACCTCCAGCAACTTCCTCAAACAAAACAAAGAAATCCTGCACATTATCCTCAGTGAAAGGTGGAATGACACTAGTCATAGTCAATCCCAGAGGGGGAGCAATTAAGGGAGCATTTGTATTGACATTTAGTTGAGCCGTACGATATTGATATTCACATTGTTCGGTCGTTGCACTGGCATTTATTCTGGCTAGTTCTATACTTGCGTTGGCTTGTTCGGCCGTTGCTTTTATTCTGGCTAGTTCTAGTTCGAATATTTGATCACCGGTCAAACCAGGTGGCAATTGTACATTAAGTTGGCTAGGTTTACTAGGGATCCCACCAACTGCTCCGTCACCCTCCCCGCCTTCTACAGGGAACAGGTGGGTTTTTATGGTCTGAGCCACCTCTACTTTAGACATGTTTGAGACAGTTAATTGGAGATGTGAGGCAAGCACTTTCAGTTCAGATTTTGACAGACAGTCAATATCAGGGGATGTGGGTTCTGATTCTATGAAAACTCGAGCATCTTCGTTATTAATTAGTTGAGGCATGATTAATATTTGATTTTTAAGTAGTGAAACGTTAATGAAACTGAGTGAAACTGTATGAAACGAATCCTTGGCAAGGTCGCCACTCTTCAGCTTCAGCTTAGGAAATCACTAGAAGTAATATTAACACAGCCATGTTAGTCTAAGGCGATATTACTAATACGAGACAATAGCATCACCGTACTAAGCACCATTAAGCAATGTAAGCTTAATTCAAAGAAAATGAAAGAACTCGTAAGTATAATATAAAACAATAGTATTACTTTCATCATAACCCAATTACTTAAAGAGTTGCTTTAGTCCACAAGTTAGTCAACTAAAATAGTTAAGTACATAATAATAGCGTTAACGTTAATTCCCAATCAAATAGTTAAACACATAATAGTAGCGTTCACGTTAATTCCCAATTAAATAGTTAAACACATAATAGTAGCGTTCACGTTAATTCCCAATTAAATAGTTAAACACATTACACACATTAAACACACGCCACTCTTCTGTTACGTATCTTGATCCTCAAGTGGTTAACTTGATGAATCTAGATAGCACAGAGATATATATTAAGGTATCAGTCAGCTGAAGGCAAAACAAAAGTAAAATCTAATAAAATAATTTCCTGTTGTTGCTTCCTTTCCTTTTGGATCTTAGGACTTGGTATCCTTTATTGACTGATACTCTTTACTTATGAAAAATACTGAAACTAATTAAAGTCATGTAGTATTTATAAAGAATTATTATTTAACCGAAGCTTAGTAGGCTATGGTTATGAACCGAATAAGTTATAGCTAAAGAAGGACTATTAATTTTATAAAAAGTCTTGAAAGATAAATATTAAAGTAAGAATATCTCATTATATATATATATATATATATATATATATATACTGTATATATATATATATATATATATATATATATATTATATATATATATATATATATATATATATATATATCAATAATCATCTTTATTTCATACTATAATTATACAGTAAATACAAATATATATTACCTATTACAATATTTGTAATTAAATATAAACATATATTCAGGATCGTTAAGTATGCAGAATCCACACGGAAATCTACACATAGTATCACACACTCAACATTAAAATGAACCAGTTGTTGGAAAATAAATCAACAAAATTCATTGTGTGAAGATTTAAAAAAAACAAAAAAACACATTGCCAAATGTATATCTTGTATCCCTATACGGTATTGTCACTGCGTAAACAATGTATATCTTGTATCCCTATACGGTATAGTCACTGCGTAAACAATGTATATCTTGTATCCCTATACGGTATAGTCACTGCGTAAACAATGTATATCTTGTATCCCTATACGGTATAGTCACTGCGTAAACAATGTATATCTTGTATCCCTATACGGTATAGTCACTGCGTAAACAATGTATATCTTGTATCCCTATACGGTATAGTCACTGCGTAAACAATGTATATCTTGTATCCCTATACGGTATAGTCACTGCGTAAACAATGTATATCTTGTATCCCTATACGGTATAGTCACTGCGTAAACAATGTATATCTTGTATCCCTATACGGTATAGTCACTGCGTAAACAATGTATATCTTGTATCCCTATACGGTATAGTCACTGCGTAAACAATGTATATCTTGTATCCCTATACGGTATAGTCACTGCGTAAACAATGTATATCTTGTATCCCTATACGGTATAGTCACTGCGTAAACAATGTATATCTTGTATCCCTATACGGTATAGTCACTGCATAAACAATGTATATCTTGTATCCCTATACGGTATAGTCACTGCGTAAACAATGTATATCTTGTATCCCTATACGGTATAGTCACTGCGTAAACAATGTATATCTTGTATCCCTATACGGTATAGTCACTGCGTAAACAATGTATATCTTGTATCCCTATACGGTATAGTCACTGCGTAAACAATGTATATCTTGTATCCCTATACGGTATAGTCACTGCGTAAACAATGTATATCTTGTATCCCTATACGGTATAGTCACTGCGTAAACAATCACCCCGCAATGAATACAGGAACTCGGCGCTCCTCATGTCTTTGTACCCATGTGATGCGGGTTTTTATAATGTCTATTGTATTATTAGTTAATGATATATTAAATTTCTCATCATAAAGATTGTTGATAAATTTACATGCGTATCCGTTTTCAAGAATAGGTAAACTAAATTGAATTATCGAACAATTGGAATGAAAGAGTCTCTTGTAGAAGCGAGCCTGTACTAAAGCAAGGTGATGCCTGAGCAGTAACTGACCACACCTCTCCGCCGCCTGATGGCTGCTGCTGTATGGAGGGACGCCTAGTATACGTTTGTGTGCGTTATTATAGGCAACCTCAAATGTCGCATTGTACCAGCATTATTCCATAACACATCCCATAATCCGGCTTAAAGTACAAGTTAAATATATATTTAAGTGTGTCCTTATCGACATACTTAAACTCTCTTAACACTATTAAATTAGGCATAGGACATTTTCAAATGGCCTTTCACATCATCAGTGTGATGTAGATCATAGTGTATCAGTTGCCCAAGATATTTGTAGGATAGAATTCATTCAAAGTCAGTTTCTCCCAAACGCACCGTGCGTTGGTATTGACCTTACGAGATTTAATGATAGGCATGCACTTAGTTTTGGTTTTATGCATCTTTAAATTATGTTTTTCTAATTCATTGCTTACCTTTACAAATATATTTTCAAAATCAGTAACTGAGTTAGTCGCTTGGACGATATCGTCGACATAAGCCAGAATATTTAGCCTAGTCCCTCCTAAGTTACATTCGTTTTCCAAGTTTGATATGTCAGTTAGTATACTATCTATATAAAGTTTGATATGTCAGTTAGTATACTATCTATATAAAGTTTGATATGTCAGTTAGTATACTATTTATATAAAGTTTGATATGTCAGTTAGTATACTATCTATATAAAGTTTGATATGTCAGTTAGTATACTATCTATATAAAGTTTGATATGTCAGTTAGTATACTATATAAAGTTTGATATGTCAGTTAGTATACTATCTATATAAAGTTTGATATGTCAGTTAGTATCTATATAAAGTTTGATATGTCAGTTAGTATACTATCTATATAAAGTTTTATATGTCAGTTAGTATACTATCTATATAAAGTTTGATATGTCAGTTAGTATACTATCTATATAAAGTTTGATATGTCAGTTAGTATACTATCTATATAAAGTTTGATATGTCAGTTAGTATACTATCTATATAAAGTTTGATATATCAGTTAGTATACTATCTATATAAAGTTTGATATGTCAGTTAGTATACTATCTATATAAAGTTTGATATGTCAGTTAGTATACTATCTATATAAAGTTTGATATGTCAGTTAGTATACTATCTATATAAAGTTTGATATGTCAGTTAGTATACTATCTATATAAAGTTTGATATGTCAGTTAGTATACTATCTATATAAAGTTTGATATGTCAGTTAGTATACTATCTATATAAAGTTTGATATGTCAGTTAGTATACTATCTATATAAAGTTTGATATGTCAGTTAGTATACTATCTATATAAAGTTCGATATGTCAGTTAGTATACTATCTATATAAAGTTTGATATGGCAGTTAGTATACTATCTATATAAAGTTTGATATGTCAGTTAGTATACTATCTATATAAAGTTTGATATGTCAGTTAGTATACTATCTATATAAAGTTTGATATGTCAGTTAGTATACTATCTATATAAAGTTTGATATGTCAGTTAGTATACTATCTATATAAAGTTTGATATGTCAGTTAGTATACTATCTATATAAAGTTTGATATGTCAGTTAGTATACTATCTATATAAAGTTTGATATGTCAGTTAGTATATCTATATAAAGTTTGATATGTCAGTTAGTATACTATCTATAAAGTTTGATATGTCAGTTAGTATACTATCTATATAAGTTTGATATGTCAGTTAGTATACTATCTATATAAAGTTTGATATGTCAGTTAGTATACTATCTATATAAAGTTTGATATGTCAGTTAGTATACTATCTATATAAAGTTTGATATGTCAGTTAGTATACTATCTATATAAAGTTTGATATGACAGTTAGTATACTATCTATATAAAGTTTGATATGTCAGTTAGTATACTATCTATATAAAGTTTGATGTGTCAGTTAGTATACTATCTATATAAAGTTTGATATGTCAGTTAGTATACTATCTATATAAAGTTTGATATGTCAGTTAGTATACTATCTATAAAGTTTGATATGTCAGTTAGTATACTATCTATATAAAGTTTGATATGTCGGTTAGTATACTATCTATATAAAGTTTGATATGTCAGTTAGTATACTATCTATATAAAGTTTGATGTCAGTTAGTATACTATCTATATAAAGTTTGATATGTCAGTTAGTATACTATCTATATAAAGTTTGATATGTCAGTTAGTATACTATCTATATAAAGTTTGATATGTCAGTTAGTATACTATCTATATAAAGTTTGATATGTCAGTTAGTATACTATCTATATAAAGTTTGATATGTCAGTTAGTATACTATCTATATAAAGTTTAAATACAAAGGAAGAGAGTATTCCCCCTTTTCCACAGGACAGTAGTGATTATGGTGACCCCTTCACACAACGTTGGCAAACTGGTTGCGAAGATAATGCATTAAAATAAAAACAATATCGACTGGACTATTCCTGTCTGTGAGTGTTTTACCCAATACACAATGATCGACATGTCAAAGGCTTTCGAGAGATCGATAAACATCAACATTCCAGTGCCTTTATTCTGATAATAGTTATGCATTATCTCTTTTAACAAGAAGCATGCATCACCGGTAGATACTCCCTTTTTAAAATCCAATTGTCTTTTATCCATAAAAACTTTTTCCATCAAAATGGCAAGTAAATTATTTTATATAATTTTGATTATGCATGATGACTGCATTATGGGTCTATAATTTGACGAATCATTAATATTTCCCTTTTTATCCCTAATGATAGGGAGTATATATATATTACCTTTCAGCATACTTACTGGAGTGTAACAGTGGATAAAGCAAGAATTAAGAACATTAGCTAGAATGGATACAAAATATTCTGATTTTGTTTTAAGAAACGTGGAATGCAGACTGGCCAGACCAGATGGCTGGAGTAAAATAGGAAAGAAGAGTAATTAAACTGAGGACCGTCATGACCCATTCCACTTTTATGTTTAGATACTGCTCTTTTATGTTTAGATACTGCTCTTTTATGTTTAGATACTGCTCTTTTATGTTTAGATACTGCTCTTTTTAAGGACACTGTTGACATTCGTACATGCATCTTTTCCCTAGTTTCCCATTTGGTTTTTAGTAATTCAACAAAGTTAATATCATCAGAGTTGTCATTTCAGTTTTGGTTGCATAAACACTTTTTTGTAAAGATATCAGAGATTTGCCCATCCTGAGATTTTCCATCAATTATATTAGAAACTTTATTCATACCTTTCCTATGTTTTACCTCTTTCCAAAATTCTGTTTTGTCTTTAGATTTAAACTTTTCATTTATAGATTTACTAATATATTTTTGTTTCGTTTGCCCTGCATTGCTTCAATCTATCCTTAAAGTCTCTGCGAGATTGCAACATGTCATCATGATCCTTAGTTCCCCTTACTTTCCCATTTTCTATCCACCGTATATAACAAGTTCTAGCAAGATTATGAGCATTTTTAACCCGGCGGTTCCAAACTGGAATGACTTTTTTATTTATTTATCTTAACATATTTTGTTTTGAATATATTCGATGCCCCATTTATTTCTGAACAAATAGAATTGTACACATTATTTTTCCATTATAAATGTTGAGGATTACGACAACCAGTAGTATTGTACTGAAACAATGGGTGACCCTGTACCAAAGTAAGGCGCTCACACACCAGTTCATCAATTACTCTAAGTTCTGTCTGTTTTAACTTATTCCAATTCACACGATAAGCATTTTTATTTTTCTCAATTCAATGACAGTTGGTGAGCAGTCCAATACCAGACTCAATATCAGACTTTATGGATAATTCGAAGTGCATGGGCGAGTGATCTGAACCAATCATCTCATGCCGAATGTTTACATTCTTAACACAAATATCTTGATGACAATATGGTCCAACCACTTACTGAAAGAATTACCGTAACTAACAAATGTGAACGAGTCAATAGGAAGTAGGTTTACTTCAAAACATTCAATATATATATATATTATATATTATATATATTATATATTATATATTATATATTCACACACATATCATGGTAAGTGAATGAGTTGGTCGGTAGCCATAGGTGTTGCGTGAGCCGTAACACACAGACGGAAATTAAACACCAGAGAGAGAGAGAGAGTGTGTGAGAGTGAGTGATAGAGTGAGAGAGCGAATGAGAGTGAGTGAGTGAAGAGGTATTTGCAGAGAGACAGAAACAAAATTGTAGGTCAAAGATGAATATAAATTTTGGAGAAAGAAACGAAAGGAAAGGCAATTTAAACAACGTTCAGGCGAGTTCGAAAAGGAGAAAATAAAAACGAGATGGAGAGTGAAGCAAATTCCAGGAAGAAATCGATGCCTATATTGCATGAAAACAAAATTTAGTCGCCGAACCAATCTCGCGAATGTCTAGAAATGCCAAAACTAATGGGGCAAAGCATGAAGGAAAAGGAGCCCCCCCCCCCCCCCCTTAAGCAAAAAATATAACTGACATTACACACCAACAGGGGAGTAAGGAGAAGTGAGAAGGGTACAAGAGGTCTGAAAAGAGAGGAGAGAAAGTGTTGATAGGAAAGACATAATTTAGTATACACAAATAGGGAAATATAAAGAAAAGCGAGAATAGTAAAGAAGGTCAGTAAATATATGAGAATGTTGAAAAATAAGAATATCAGGACACACAAACGGAATTAAAGATATATGAAAATGGTGTTGGAGGTCGGTGAACAGACGAGAGTGTTGGAGTAAAAACAAAATAAGAAAAACAGGACACTATAACAGGGAAATAAAGAAAAGTGGGAGTAATATTGGGGGTCGGAGAGGAGGGGAGGGAAAGTGTTGAGAAGAAAGAGAACTGAAAGAGATAAGAGATAGGCGGTGGATAGAGAGGTGCAGGGGGGAGGAAGGTGTATCAGGGATGGTGGGGTGTCTGGGAGGGAAGGAAGGTGTATCAGGGATGGTGGGGTGTCTGGGAGGGAGGTGTATCAGGGATGGTGGGGTGTCTGGGAGGAAGGTGTATCAGGGATGATGGGGTGTATCAGGGATGGTGGGGTGTCTGGGAGGGAGGTGTATCAGGGATGGTGGGGTGTCTGGGAGGAAGGTGTATCAGGGATGGTGGGGTGTCTGGGAGGAAGGTGTATCAGGGATGGTGGGGTGTCTGGGAGGGAGGTGTATCAGGGATGGTGGGGTGTCTGGGAGGAAGGTGTATCAGGGATGGTGGGGTGTCTGGGAGGAAGGTGTTTCAGGGATGGTGGGGTGTCTGGGAGGGAGGTGTATCAGGGATGGTGGGGTGTCTGGGAGGAAGGTGTATCAGGGATGGTGGGGTGTCTGGGAGGAAGGTGTATCAGGGATGGTGGGGTGTCTGGGAGGGAGGTGTATCAGGGATGGTGGGGTGTCTGGGATGGAGGTGTATCAGGGATGGTGGGGATGGGGAGAGGTGTCAAGGAGGGAGGGTTGTACGGAGGGGTGTCAGGGAGGGAAAGAGGGCATGGGAGGGGTATCGAGGAAGGAGGGTAGGAGGAAGGGATGGGAAGGAGTGGGGGTAGTGGGGAGGGGTGTCAGGGAGGAAGGGATGGGGCAGAAAATGGTCCACTTCACTGATATGAATGATAGAACCAAGGGAATGAACGGGGGATACAGAGGGACATATGGAGTTAAGGGGAGGTTGGGTTTTTATGGACCAACTTCTCCCTCATGTTTAGCCGCATTAGTTTGGCGATTTTAAGATTTGTTATTTAAGATTTAAGAATTTTAAGATAGCGAACCTGTAGTTTAGGAGAAACTGGCCGAAAAATGTACAAGACTATCTCGAAGGGTGTGTTTTGGGGGTATTTTCTAAAGCTTGATAGAAGTCTTGGGAGGAAGCTAAAAATAATAAATAAATAAATATAGAAATATATATATATATATATATATATATCTATCTATCTATATGCTCAGGCCCAATCCCCATTTTGGGGGTAGCCGACTCAAGACAGAGCAAGAACAGGGAAAACACAAAAACAACATAAAACAACAAATAAACACAGATAAAAAGCACAAACTCACACACATCCAGGTCACCCAGGAGAAGACCCAGAGACCAGGGTCACCAAGGTCGCTCCAGCACTCCCCCGGCCCCCGACCACCCGGAGAGGTTCCGATCTCGGCAGGCAGACATGCAGCGGAGCCAAAGCCACAAGCCAGCCACCACACTTCCAGGCACACCCTTCATATTAATCGTCTCCCCGGGCCAGGCGCCTGATGGACTATTATCTAGTCCAACTTGCGCCCGACCCCTTACTCCAAATGACCACGTGTTCACTCAACTATTCACAAGCATTCTCCATTCACTCCTGTCCACCACCACTTCCCCTGCCTGATCTATAGTCATTCCTCTATCATCCAAAGCCTTTCTTACACAGTCTCTCCATCTCAATGGGGGTCTTCCTGCCCTTCTATCTCGCCTTGTACCTGACTCACATATTCTCTTTGTAAGCCTTTCATCTCCCATTCGTTCAACATGACCATACCAGCTCAGCACCCTTCTGTCCACTCTGGCTGACAAATGTTCCTGCTGCCCCACTCTCCTACGTATCTCTTCATTCCTCAATATATATATATATATATATATATATATATATATAAATGAACATATAAATACAATACCTCCTTAAGATAAGTTTTGTTCATAATTCGTGACCTTCCTTTCATCAACAATTCCAGATATCGATATGTATTGTATTTTGATTTGCAGATGAAGATTATTGATCAAATGTGTCACCCATTATCTAATAACTTTAATAATTATTATACTATATATTTTTTCTATCTAGCTTCATTCACCAACCTCCTCCCACTCACCTTACCTCTAACTCCTCCAACTAAATCCTAACGCCTCTAACTATTGTAAATCCTAACTCTTCTAATTTAACCCTAATTCCAACTAAATCCTATTTCCTCCAACTCTATCCTAAACTCCTCCAACTAAATGCTGACTCCTCCAACTCCCACAGCTCCTATTCCCACTTTATCCTACTCCTCAAACACTTTCCTACCCTCACATCTCCTCCCACTCTCCAAATTTC
The DNA here is from genome assembly GCA_032716605.1 of Paralithodes platypus. Taxonomy (NCBI): domain Eukaryota; kingdom Metazoa; phylum Arthropoda; class Malacostraca; order Decapoda; family Lithodidae; genus Paralithodes; species Paralithodes platypus. The sequence continues at coordinate 3,690,327 of CM064514.1, read as the reverse complement.
TTCGAATACCAAAGTACCCTCCATGGCATCCCAACCCCCTCCTCCTCCTTAAGTTTTCTCCTCTCATTCCCTCCAAACTTCTCCCACTGTCCTCCACCGACCTCCAAACTCCACCCACCCCCTGCCAAACTCCGTCCACTTCCCTCCAAACTCTGCCTACTTCACTCCAACCTCCTTCCACTTCCCTCCAAACTCATCCCACTCCCCTCCAAAAACCTCCCCTTTCCTCCAACCTCCCCCCACTCCCCTCCAAACTTATTTCCCTTATTCCAAACTCCTCTCACTCCCCTCCAAACTCAGACCATTCCCCTTCAAACTCCTCCCACTCCCCTCCAAACTCCTCCCCCTTACTCCAAACTCCGCCCATTCCCCCCAGGCCCTCAGGAACCACTAATTAGAATATGAAAACAATGCGTCCTGAGTGTTGAATTTTAATTGCCGAGTGATTGTTACATGGCTCATACTAATTAGTCTGCCCTGGCGGTTGCCTAAAAATGTTGGATAACGAGCTGGCTTCTACGGTGACGCCATGGGAAATAGTTGTGATGTGGAGAGTGGTGTGTGTGATGGAGTGGATGATGTATGTGATGTGTAGGATGGTGTATGTGGTGGGTGGATGGTGTGTGTGATGGAGTGGATGATGTATGTGATGTGTAGGATGGTGTATGTGGTGGGTGGATGGTGTGTGTGATGGAGTGGATGATGTATGTGATGTGTAGGATGGTGTATGTGGTGGGTGGATGGTGTGTGTGATGGAGTGGATGATGTATGTGATGTGTAGGATGGTATATGTGATGGGTGGATGGAGTGGATGATGTATGTGATGTGTAGGATGGTATATGTGATGGGAGGATGATGTGTGTAATGAAGTGGATGATGTATGCGATGTGTAGGATGGTATATGTGATGGGTGGATGGTGTGTGTAATGGAGTGGATGATGTATGTGATGTGTAGGATGGTATATGTGATGGGTGGATGGTGTGTGTAATGAAGTGGATGATGTATGTGATGTGTAGGATGGTATATGTGATGGGTGGATGGTGTGTGTAATGGAGTGGATGATGTATGTGCTGTGTAGGATGGTATATGTGATGGGTGGATGGTGTATGTGATGGGTGGATGAGGTATGTGATGGAGTGGATGATGTATGTGATGTGTAGGATGGTATATGTGATGGGGTGGATGATGTATGTGATGGGTGGATGATGTATGTGATGGGTGATGATGTATGTGATGGGTGGATGGTGTATGTGATGGGGTGGATGGTGTATGTTATGGGTGGATGATGTATGTGATGGGTGGATGATGTTGGTGATGGGGTGGATGGTGTATGTGATGGGTGGATGATGTATGTGATGGGGTGGATGGTGTATGTGATGGGGTGGATGATGTATGTGATGTGTAGGATGGTATATGTATTTACCTAATTGTATTTTACAGGATTGAGAATACTCTCGTAGTGTCCCGTCAGCCTTTAACTTATCATATTTTACTTTAAAAACTTTAATACTTTGTGTACACAGTAGGCCGTTTGGTAACTCATTCCACTTCTCAACCATTCTATCTGGAAAACCAAACTTCCTAAAAATCTTTCCTAGCTCTCCTCCTCAATACTTTATAGCCATGTCCTCTCGTCCTCCCCACCGCTGGCAAAACAAAATTTGGTTAATCAATATATTCCATTCCGTGAACACACCTAAATAAAGCTATCATGTCTCCCCTCTCCCTTCTCTGTTCAAGTGAGGGAATTCCCAGGTGACACACCCGGTCTTCATATTGTATTTTTGTTTAGCCCTGGCACCCATCTTGTTTTCACACGCTGAATTTTCTCGAGCTTACTAATGTGTTTTTTCATGTGTGGATTTCTTACAACCGCTGCATACTCCAGGCTAGGCCTTAAAAACTGTGTTATTAATATTTTCACCATGTCTTCATTTAAGAATTTAAATGCTACCCTAATATTAGCCTACCACGAATATGCCTTATTTACCAAATTATTGATGTGCTCACCGGGATCTAACCTCCTGTTCACTACAACTCCTAAGTCTATTTCCTTCTTTGACTTTTGCAACCTTATATCGCCCATACTGTACTCCCCATGGGGTCTTCCTTGGCCGTCTCCCATCTCCATCACGTGACATTTATCAATGTTGAACTCCATTTTCCACATTCGGCTCCATTCATACAGCTTATTGATGTCATCCTGGAGAATATTACAGCAATTGTTATAAACCACTTTCCTCACTAATTTTGCGTCATCGGCGAACATGTTAATATAGCTGCTAGTTCCAAGAGGCAGATCATTTATATAAATTAAAAACATCAATGGGGCCAACACTGAGCCCTGGGGCTCTCCACTTTTCACATCACTCCATGATGAATATTTCCCTCTTATGACGGTTCTCATTTTTCTTCCAGTCAAGAAATCCTTCATCCATTTTAAGAGTCCACCGGTGATTCCTCTACACATTCTAAGTATATATAGAAGCCTTTTATGGGGTACTTTATCAAAAAAAAAAAAAAATATATAAAAATACACAATCTGCTCATCCGTCTCTTAATGCTTGTCTTATTTGAATCACTCTGTCATAGAAGCTCAGCAAATTTGAACACACACAACCTATTCGACCTAAAACCAAACTGACAGTCCGATAGTAAATGGTTCTCCTCGAGATGACAAATCCAAAATTTCCTGATCAATTTCTCAAACAGTTTTACTACAACACTAGGCAAAGACACGGATCTGTAGTTATTTGCATCTTCTGTCGGTCCTTTTTTGGATATCGTACCGATACCTTGGGACAAAGATGTTTAAACATCTCTGTGATGGGTGGATGGTGTGTGTGATGGAGTGGATGATTTATGTGATGTGTAGGATGGAGTATGTGATGGATGGATGGTGTGTGTGATGGAATGGATGATGTAGGTGATGTGTAGGAAGGTATATGTGATGGGGGGATGGTGTGTGTGATGGAGTGGATGATGTATGTGAAGTGTAGGATGGTATATGTGATGGTGTATGTGATGGAGTGGATGATATATGTGAAGTGTAGGATGGTATATGTGATGGTGGATGGTGTGTGTGATGGAATGGATGATGTATGTGATGTGTAGAATGGTATATGTGATGGGGGATGGCGTATGTGATGGGGTAGATGGTGGATGTGATGTGTACGATGGTATATGTGATGGAGGGGATGGTGTATGTGATGGAGGATGGTGTGTGTGATGAAGTAAATGATGTATGTGATGTGTAGGATGGTATATGTGATGGGTAGATGATGTATGTGATGGGTGGATGGTGTATGCGATGGGGTGGATGGTGTATGTGATGGGGTGGATGATGTATGTGATGGGTGGATGATGTATGTGATGGGTGGATGATGTATGTGATGTGGTGGAGGATGTATGTGATGGGGTGGATGATGTATGTAATGAGGTGAAGGATGTATGTGATGGGGTGGATGGTGTATGTGATGGGGGGATGGTGTATTTGATGGGTTGATGGTGTATGTGATGGGTGATGATGTATGTGATGGGGTGGATGATGTATATGATGGGTGGATGATGTATGTGATGGGTGGATGATGTATGTGATGGAGTGGATGATGTATGTGATGGGTGGATGATGTAAGTGATGGGTGGATGATGTATGTGATGGGTGGATGATGTATGTGATGAGGGGAAGATGTATGTGATGGGATGGATGATGTATGTGATGGTTGGATGATGTATGTGATGGGGTGGATAATGTATGTGATGGGTGGATGATGTATGTGATGGGTGGATGATGTATGTGATGGGGTGGATGATGTATGTGATGGGGTGGATGATGTATGTGATGGGGTGGATTTGTTTGTGATGGGTGGATGATGTATTATGTGATGGGTGGATGATGTATGTGATGGGGTGGATGATGTATGTGATGGGGTGGATGATGTATGTGATGGGTGGATGATGTATGTGATGGGGTGGATGATGTATGTGATGGGGTGGATGATGTATGTGATGGTGTGGATGATGTAGGTGATGGGGTGGATGATGTATGTGATGGGTGGATGATGTATGTGATGGGGTGGATGATGTATGTGATGGGGTGGATGATGTATGTGATGGGGTGGATGTTTGTGATGGGGTGGATGATGTATGTGATGAGAGGATGATGTATGTGATGGGGTGGATGATGGGTGGATGATGTATATGATGGGGTGGATGATGTATGTGATGGGTGGATGGTATATGTGATGGGGTAGATGATGTATGTGATGGGGTGGATGATGTATGTGATGGGTGGATGGTGTATGTGATGGGGTGGATGATGCATGTGATGGGAAGATGATGTATGTGATGGGGTGGATGATGTATGTGATTGGTTGGATGGTATATGTGATGGAGGGGAAGGTGTATGTGATGGAGGATGGTGTGTGTGATGAAGTGAATGATGTATGTGATGTGTAGGATGGTATATATGATTGGTGGATGATGTATGTGATGGGTGGTTGGTGTATGCGATGGGGTAGATGGTGTATGTGATGGGGTGGATGATGTATGTGATGGGTGGATGATGTATGTGATGGGTGGATGATGTATGTGATGGGGTGGAGGATGGATATGATGGGGTGGATGATGTATGTGATGGGGTGAAGGATGTATGTGATGGGGTGGATGGTGTATGTGATGGGGGGATGGTGTATTGGATAGGTTGATGGTGTATGTAATGGCTGATGATGTATGTGATGGGGTGGATGATGTATGTGATGGGTGGATGATGTATATGATGGGTGGATGATGTATGTGATGGAGTGGATGATGTATGTGATGGTTGGATGATGTATGTGATGGGTGGATGATGTATGTGATGGGGTGGATAATGTATGTGATGAGGGGATGATGTATGTGATGGGATGGATGATGTATGTGATGGTTGGATGATGTATGTGATGGGGTGGATGATCTATGTGATGGGTGGATGATGTATGTGATGGGGTGATGATGTATGTGATGGGGTGGATGATGTATGTGATGGGGTGGATGATGTATGTGATGGGGTGGATATTGTATGTGATGGGTGGATGATGTATGTGATGGGTGGATGATGTATGTGATGGGGTGGATGATGTATGTGATGGGATGGATGATGTATGTGATGGGTGGATGATGTATGTGATGGGGTGGATGATGTATGTGATGGGGTGGATGATGTATGTGATGGTGTGGACGATGTAGGTGATGGGGTGGATGATGTATGTGATGGGGTGGAAGATGTATGTGATGGGGTGGATGATGTTTGTGATGGGGTGGATGATGTATGTGATGAGTGGATGATGTATGTGATTGGGTAGATGATGGGTGGATGATGTATGTGATGGGATGGATGATGTATGTGATGGGTGGATGGTATATGTGATGGGGTAGATGATGTATGTGATGGGTGGATGATGCATGTGATGAGTGGATGGTGTATGTGATGGGGTGAATGATGTATGTGATGGGTGGATGGTGTATGTGGTGGGGTGCATGATGCATGTGATGGGAAGATGATGTATGTGATGGGGTGGATGATGTATGTGATGGGTTGGATGATGTATGTGATGGGTGGATGATGTATGTGATGGGGTGGATGATGTATATGATGGGGTGGATGATGTATGTGATGGGGTGGATGATGTATGTGATGGGGTGGATGATGTATGTGATGGGTGGATGTTGTATGTGATAGGTAAATGATGTATGTGATGGGGTGGATGATGTATGTGATGGGGTGGATGATGTATGTGATGGGTGGATGATGTATGTGATGGGGTGGATGATGTATGTGATGGGGTGGATGATGTATGTGATGGTGTGGATGATGTAGGTGATGGGGTGGATGATGTATGTGTTGGGTGGATGATGTATGTGATGGGGTGGATGATGTATGTGATGGGGTGGATGATGTATGTGATGGGGTGGATTTTTGTGATGGGGTGGATGATGTATGTGATGAGTGGATGATGTATGTGATGGGGTGGATGATGGGTGGATGATGTATGTGATGGGGTGGATGATGTATGTGATGGGTGGATAGTATATGTGATGGGGTAGATGATGTATGTGATGGGGTGGATGATGCATGTGATGGGAAGATGATGTATGTGATGGGGTGGTGATGTATGTGATGGGTTGGATGGTATATGTGATGGAGGGGATGGTGTATGTGATGGAGGATGGTGTGTGTGATGAAGTGAATGATGTATGTGATGTGTAGGATGGTATATATGATTGGTGGATGATTTATGTGATGGGTGGTTGGTGTATGCGAGGGGGTAGATGGTGTATGTGATGGGGTGGATGATGTATGTGATGGGTGGATGATGTATGTGATGGGTGGATGATGTATGTGATGGGGTGGATGATGTATGTGATGGGAAGGATGATGTATGTGATGGGTGGATGATGTATGTGATGGGGTGGATGATGTATGTGATGGTGTGGACGATGTAGGTGATGGGGTGGATGATGTATGTGATGGGTGGATGATGTATGTGATGGGGTGGATGATGTATGTGATGGGGTGGATGATGTATGTGATGGGGTGGATGATGTATGTGATGAGTGGATGATGTATGTGATTGGGTGGATGATGTATGTGATGGGATGGATGATGTATGTGATGGGTGGATGGTATATGTGATGGGGTAGATGATGTATGTGATGGGTGGATCATGCATGTGATGAGTGGATGGTGTTTGTGATGGGGTGGATGATGTATGTGATAGGTGGATGGTGTATGTGATGGGGTGCATGATGCATGTGATGGGAAGATGATGTATGTGATGGGGTGGATGATGTACAGTATGTGATGGGTTGGATGATGTATGTGATGGGTGGATGATGTATGTGATGGGGTGGATGATGTATGTGATGGGGTGGATGATGTATGTGATGGGGTGGATGATGTATGTGATGGGTGGATGTTGTATGTGATAGGTAAATGATGTATGTGATGGGGTGGATGATGTATGTGATGGGGTGGATGATGTATGTGATGGGTGGATGATGTATGTGATGGGGTGGATGATGTATGTGATGGGGTGGATTATGTATGTGATGGGATGGATGATGTATGTGATGGGTGGATGATGAATGGGATGGGGTGGATGATGTATGTGATGGGTGGATGATATATTTGATGGGGTGGATGATGTATGTGATGGATGGATGATGTATGTGATGGGAAGGATGATGTATATGATGGGTGGATGATGTATGTGATGGGTGGATGATGTATGTGATGGGTGGATAATGTATGTGATGGGGTGGATGATGTATGTGATGGGTGGATGATGTATGTGATGGGGTAGATGATGTATGTAATGGGGTGGATGATGTATGTGATGGGTGGATGATGTATGTGATGGAGTGGATGATGTATGTGATGGGGTGAATTCTGTATGTGATGGGTGGATGATGTATGTGATGGGGTTGATGATGTATGTGATGAGGTGGATCACGGTATAGTAACAATAGAAGGTAGACGCAGTGAATTCTTGAACTCGTATCATAAAGGCTTCTAAAAAGCACTAAACAGACTTTTATTAATTTTTGTATTTTGTGACTTCACGCTCAACCATGGTACCGTCATAATATAAGATATAGTTGTCGGAATAACGTTGATTATTCTATAAGCGAATATTTAGTGAAATATTCGTATACCATCGTGGCTTGTTTGGCTCCGCTATAGTGTTCTCTCTGGCCGTCAGTGGGCACCACCGTCCGTTCTTCTGCCCCCCCCACTCTGAGTCCCAGCCACCATTTCGATTCGTAGAAACCTATGTTCCCTCTAGCTGGCCATATACTTATACAAATCATCTCTCCACATCCCCTAGGCCTTCATACACTGTCACAAGCCATCACTGGGTGAATGTTGATGAGTGTCAGAAGCAAACTACGTGAATTTAAAGGAAGTTGAGCAAGGGATAAACGAGAATCCGTTTAGTCCTAGCTTTTCTCCCGACCGACGAATCGAAAATCACCAACATATTCGAAATATCTCTTCATATAAACTACACATATATCAAATAACAATGCTAACATGTAGATTGGGTCCTACTACAATAACATTATCGATATCAATCGACGTTACTCTACATATTAGGCAATTAGGTGGACAAAAATATCATTGCATTTCCGCGGTAAAATTTGAAGCGACGTCGGCTATATACTACCTCATAGCCGTATATATATTCTTCAAATGCAACAAATAACAACTTTAGCAAATAGACTAGGGTCCTGTCACACTATATTTGTCTATGTTTATCCATGTCACTTTACATTTTCGGTGGATAACGCAATATACCGATCCTGTTAGAAGACCATATTCAGGCTAGGGAGACTGTACACAGGAGTCATTGAGTGACGTCACAGACGTCCAAACAAGTGACTGTCGTGGTTCCAATACTACCGCCATGCGCCTACCTCCTTATGTTACTATACCGTGGGGTGGATGGTGTATGTGATAGGTAGATGATGTATGTGATGGGGTGGATGATGTATATGATGGGGTGGATGATGTATGTGATGGGGGGATGATATATGTGATGGGGTGGATGATGTATGTGATGGATGAATGATGTATGTGATGGGTGGATGATGTATGTGATGGGGTGGATGATGTATGTGATGGGTGGATGATGTATGTGATGGGGTGGATGATGTATGTGATGGGGTGGATGATGTATGTGATGGGTGGATGATGTATGTGATGGGCTGGATGGTGTATGTGATGGGTGGATGATGTATGTGATGGGTGGATGATGTATGTGATGGGGTGGATGGTGTATGTGATGGGTGGATGATGTATGTGATGGGGTGGATGATGTATTGGATGGGTTGGATGATGTATGTGATGGGTGGATGATGTATGTGATGGGGTGGACGGTGTATGTGATCGGTGTATGATGTATGTGATGGGTGGATGATGTATGTGATGGGGTGGATGATGTATGTGATGGCGTGGATGATGTATGTGATGGGGTGTGGATGATGTATGTGATGGGGTGGATGTTGTATGTGATGGGTGGATGATGTATGTGATGGGTGGATGATGTATGTGATGGGGTGGATGATGTATGTGATGAGTGGATGGTGTATGTGATGGGGGGATGGTGTATTTGATGGGTTGATGGTGTATGTGATGGGTGATGATGTATGTGATGGGGTGGACGATGTATGTGATGGGTGGATGATGTATGTGATGGAGTGGATGATTTATGTGATTGGTGGATAATGTATGTGATGGGTGGATGATGTATGTGATGGATGGATGATGTATGTGATGAGGGGATGATGTACAGTATGTGATGTGATGGATGATGTATGTGATGGTTGGATGATGTATGTGAAGGGGTGGATGATGTATGTGATGGGTGGATGATGTATGTAATGGGGGCATGATGTATGTGATGGGGTGGATGATGTATGTGATGGGGGGATGATGTATGTGATGGGGTGGATAATGTATGTGATGGGTTGGATGATGTATGTGATGGGGTGGATGATGTATGTGATGGGTGGATGATGTATGTGACGAGGTGGATGATGTATGTGATGGGTGGATGATGTATGAGATGGGATAGATGATGCCTGTAATGGGGTGGATGATGTATGTGATGGGTGGATGATGTATGTGATGGGGTGGATGATGTATGTGATGGGGTGGATGATGTATGTGATGGGTGGATGATGTATGTGATGGGGTTGATGATGTATGTGATGGGGTGGATAATGTATGTGATGGGGTGGATGATGTATGTGATAGGTGGATGATGTATGTGATGGGGTGGATGATGTATGAGATGGATGGATGATGTATGTGATGAGTGGATGGTGTATGTGATGGGGGGAAGGTGTATATGAGGGGTTGATGGTGTATGTGATGGGTGATGATGTATGTGATGGGGTGGACGATGTATGTGATGGGTGGATGATGTATGTGATGGGGTGGATGATGTATGTGATAGGGTGGATGATGTATGTGATGGGTGGATGATGTATGTGATGGGATTGATAATGTATGTGATGGGGTGGATAATGTATGTGATGGGGTGGATGATGTATGTGATAGGTGGATGATGTATGTGATGTGGTGGATGATGTATGTGATGGGGTGGATGAAGTATGTGATGGGTGGATGATGTATTTGATGGGGGGGATGATGTATGTGATAGGGTGGATGATGTATGTGATGGGTGGATGATGTATGTGATGGGGTGGATGATGTATGTGATGGGGTGGATGATGTATGTGAAGGGGTGGATGGTGTATGTGATGGGTGGATGATGTAGGTGATGGGTTGATGATGTATGTGATGAGTGGATGATGTATGTGATAGGGTGGATGGTGTATGTGATAGGTGGATGGTGTATGTGATGGGTGGACGATGTATGTGATGGGGTGGATGATGTATGTGATGGGTGGATGATGTATGTGATGGGGTGGATGATGTATGTGATGGGTGGAAGATGTATGTGATGGGGTGGATGATGTATGTGTTGGGGCGGATGATGTATGTGATGGGGTGGATGATGTATGTGATGGGGTTGATGTATGTGATGGGGTGGATGGGGTATGTGATGGGTGGATGATGTATGTGATGGGTGGATGATGTATGTGATGGGGTGTACCAGATAATCTTAATCATAATTCCCACCTACTGGACTTATTTTTAACAACCAATTCAGGAAATTATGATGTTACAGTGAGGTCCCCGCTTGGATCTTCTGATCACTGTCTATCACCTACCACACCTTCCCACTCTGAACCTGTTTTGGTGACTAAATGGCATTACGATAGGGCAGACTGGGAGGGTCTTCAAGGTTTCTTTATTGATATTCCCTGGACCTCTTTCTTTTCTAATGATGCACACTCCACCTTGAGCCACATACAAGATTTTGTAAAAATTGGAATGGAAACTTTTATTCCTCATCAAAAGTACAGTAAAAGATCTAATTCACCTAAATGGTTTGACCATAATTGTGCTAGAGTAACTGAACAAAAAGCAATAGCCTACAATGCATACACAAGATCAAAAACACATGAAGCCTTTAATTACTTTAGAAACATCAGAAATCATGCCAAAACTGTATTAAACCTATCTAAATCAAACTTTCTCCACAAGCAGGCAAATAAACTTCTAAATAATCCAAATGATAACAAAATATTTTGGTCTACTCTTAACTCATTTAAATCCAACTTCACTACTGCTTCATCCATTCCACCATTAAAATCTCCGACTGGCAATCTTGTAAGTGACCCACGAGGTAAAGCTAACCTTCTTGCGGATATTTTCTCCACCAACTCAACCTTAGATGAAATAAATCAAGATGTCCCTGTACTTAATTTTAATTCGCCTGAAATTCCCTCACTTAAGATCGACACCAGACATGTCAAAACTATTTTGCAGAATCTCTGAGTAGATAAGGCTCCTGGTCCAGATGAAATTCCTCCAATAGTACTTAAGAATTGATCCTTGGTGCTCGCTCCTGTATTGGCAAAAAATTTCCGTCTGTGTACTCATACCTCATGCTTCCCAGTACCCTGGAAAGAAGCAAACATCCATCCAGTTCCTAAAAAAGGTGCCTCTTCAGATCCATCAAACTACAGACCAATAGCTATAACTTCCACTCTTGGTAAAGTCTTTGAAATTATATAAAATAATCACATAATTAAGCATCTTGAGAATAATAAATTAATCAGTGATAGGCAATATGGTTTTAGACGATGTCGATCAACTGCAGACATGCTTTGCCTTCTTACGCATCAAATCAACCAAGCTACAGACCAACATGGTGAAACACATACATTAGCACTGGATATATCAAAGGCATTTGATAGAGTCTGGCATCAATCCTTATTGTCGAAGATGTCACACTACGGCCTTGCATCATTAGTTCCACTAATTTCTTCTTATCTTCATAACAGAAAAATACGTGTAATGGTAGATGGCCTTTATTCTCAATATCACTCAATAAATGCTGGTGTTCCCCAGGGATCAGTTTTGGCCCCAATTCTGTTCCTCATTCATATCAATGATCTCATATCTACCACTCATAATCCAATACATTCCTACGCAGATGGCTCAACACTCCACAGTTCCTTCACATTTACCAATTCTTTCACCCAACCCGATCCTATAAATTCAAAAATAAACACTGCAATTTCTCTGAACCAGGACCTTTCTAGAATTAATGGATGGGGACAAAAGAATCTAGTTTCCTTTAATGCACAGAAAGAAAACCAAGTACATTCAATTTTCTAACCGACAGAATCTCACGGACTCCCATATATTTTTTAATGATGTAAATATTCCCACTTCCCCTAGTATTGACATTCTCGGTGTAACATTAACTACTAACTTGAGCTGGACACATTATGTTAGAAGCATTGCTAAGAATGCCTCTAAAAAACTGGGACTCCTGTACAGAGTTCGAGAATTCTTCACTGACGAGCAGTTGGCCGTGATATATAAAAGTCATGTGCGTTCTCAGATGGATTACTGTTCACCTCTGTGGGGTGGAAGTGGAGTGGTTGCATTGAGGCAGTTGGACAAAATTCAAAATAAAGCTATTAGATTAATCAATAACCCTGCAATCACACAGGACCTTCCTACATTATCCATACGAAGAAACGTTGCATCCCTTGCATTATTCTACAGATATTTTCACAGCAATTGTTCCGAGGAACTTGCTTCAATTGTGCCGCCTCTCCACATCTTTCCCCGTAAAACTAGGGCAGCTGAGAGCGCCCATGAATTTTCACTTTCTCCTCCACAATGCAGGACTTCTGCTTATCAGAATTCATTTATCCCCAGAGCTACTACTCTTTGGAATTCACTTCCCTCGAATTGCTTTCCACAAACTTACAATCTACAAATGTTTAAATCCAGTTGTTACAAACATTTTATGAATGGAGGATGCCTTTAGGCACATGGACCTTTTTGTTTTATCTGTGTTTTTCCTTCCTCCGTTCATTGTCTCTTAAAAAAAAAAAAAAAAAAATGTGATGGGTGGATGATGTATGTGATGGGGTGGATGATGTATGTGATGGGTGGATGGAGTATGTGATGGGGTGGATGATGTATGTAATGGGATGGATGATGCATGTGATGGGAAGATGATGTATGTGATGAGGTGGATGATGTATGTGATGGGTTGGATGATGTATGTGATGGGGTGGATGATGTATGTGATGGGGTGGATGATGTATGTGATGGAGTGGATGATGTATGTGATGGGTGGATGATGTATGTGATGGGTGGATAATGTATGTGATGGGGTAGATGATGTATGTGATGGGGTGGATGATGTATGTGATGGGGTGGATGATGTATGTGATGGGTGGATGATGTATGTGATGGGGTGGATTATGTATGTGATGGGGTGTATGTTGTATGTGATGGGATGGATGATGTATATGATGGGTGGATGATGAAGGGGATGGGGTGGATGATGTATGTGATGGGTGGATGATGTATTTGATGGGGTGGATGATGTATGTGATGGGTGGATGATGTATGTGATGGGAAGGATGATGTATGTGATGGGTGGATGATGTATGTTATGGGTGGATGATGTATGTGATGGGTGGATGATGTATGTGATGGGTGGATGATGTATGTGATGGGGTGGATGATGTATGTGATGGGTGGATGATGTATGAGATGGGATAGATGATGTATGTAATGGGGTGGATGATGTATGTGATGGGTGGATGATGTATGTGATGGAGTGGATGATGTATGTGATGGGGTGGATAATGTATGTGATGGGTGGATGATGTATGTGATGGGGTTGATGATGTATGTGATGGGGTGGATAATTAATGTGATGGGGTGGATGATGTATGTGATAGGTGGATTATGTATGTGATGGGGTGGATGATGTATGTGATGGGTGGATGATGTATGTGATGGATGGATGATGTATGTGATGGGTGGATGATGTATGTGATGGGGTGGATGATGTATGTGATGGGGTGGATGATGTATGTGAAGGGGTGGATGGTGTATGTGATGGATGGATGATGTATGTGATGGGTTGATGATGTATGTGATGAGTGGATGATGTATGTGATGGGGTGGATGGTGTATGTGATAGGTGGATGGTGTATGTGATAGGTGGACGATGTATGTGATGGGGTGGATGATGAATGTGATCGGTGGATGATGTATGTGATGGGTGGATGATGTATGTGATGGGGTGGATGATGTATGTGATGGGTGGATGATGTATGTGATGGGGTGGATGATGTATGTGATGGGGTGGATCATGTATGTGATGGGGTGGATGATGTATGTGATGGGGTTGATGTATGTGATGGGGTGGATGGGGTATGTGATGGGTGGATGATGTATGTGATCATTGGATGATGTATGTGATGGGTGGATGATGTATGTGATGGGGTGGATGATGTATGTGATGGGTGGATGATGTATGTGATGGGGTGGATGATGTATGTACTCACCAAATTGTAGTATACAGGATTTGAGTTTTTAGGTTCGTATTGTCCCGCTTCCCAAGATTCTATTATCTAGTTTGGCTTTAAAAATTTGGATATTCCCCGCACCCACCAATTCATCATCCAACTGATTCCACATATTAACACTTCTATATGGAAAGTTGAATTTCCTCATATCTCCTTTACAACTGACTTTCTTAAACTTGCAACTATGTCCTTTAGTCCTCCCTTTATCTCCCTCGATAAAGTCCTCCTTGTCTATCCTTTCCAATCCCCTTACACATTTATACATCATTATCATATCCCCTCTTTCTCTTCTTTCACTTAGAGTTGGCAAGTTCAATCTCTCTAATCTCTCTTCATATATCAGTTCTCTTAGTTCTGGAATCATCTTAGTTGCAGCTCTCTGTACTTTCTCCAACTTAATTATATGTTTTTTTAAGAAGGGGTGACCACACCACTGCCGCATATTCCAATTTAGGTCTCACCATTGATTTTATTATATTTACTAGCATATCTTCATTCAAATAGTTGAATGCTATTTTCACTTTATTCAACAGGCCATAAACTTCTCCCACTATTTTGTTAATATGGCTCTCGGGTGAAAGATCTCCCTGTATTATAATGCCAATGTGATGAGTGAATGATGTATGTGATGGGGTGGATGATGTATGTGATGGGTGGATGGTATATGTGATGGGGTGGATGATGTATGTGATGGGTGGATGGTGTATGTGATGGGTGGGTGATGTATGTGATGGGTGGATGGTATATGTGATGTGGGGATGATGTATGTGATGGGTGGATGATGTATGTGATGGGATGGATTATGTATGTGATGGGTGGATGGTATATGTGATGGGTGGATGATGTATGTGATGGGGTGGATGATGTATGTGATGGGTGGATGATGTATGTGATGGATGGATGATGTATGTGATGGGTGGATGATGTATGTGATGGGTGGATGATGAATGTGATGGGGTGGATGATGTATGTGAAGGGTGGATGGTATATGTGATGGGTGGATGATGTATGTGATGGGTGGATGGTATATGTGATGGGGGATGATGTATGTGATGGGTGGATGGTATATGTGATGGGTGGATGATGTATGTGAGGGGTGAATGGTATATGTGATGGGTGGATGATGTATGTGATGGATGGATGGTATATGTGATGGGGTGGATGATGTATGTGATGGGTGGATGGTGTATGTGATGGGTGAATGATGTATGTGATGGGTGGAGGGTGTATGTGATGGGTGGATGATGTATGTGATGGGTGGATGGTGTATGTGATGGGTGGATGATGGATGGATGGTGTATGTGATGGGTCAATACCTTTCCTTGTGATACCTTGTGATGTGTTCGCCACTCTTCTAGCGGCACCGAGGAGCGCACCGCCCCTCATTTTGGGTGGTGATTTGGTGCAGCAGACTCTTTGTAGCGACAGCTCGCTCCCTTGCGAAGATGGGCTTGTGTGGCACTTTTTGCAATTCGACATCGAGGGCTCTCTTGAAGTTGTCTAACGAGACATCCCTCATGTCTCTTACTCGCCCTGGGAGTTTGTTGAAGAGACGTGGGCCTCTGTGTGATAACCAGCCCTCTCGCAGAGAGCCCATAGCACCCCTGTTATTTATTTGGGGGATGTCGCATTCCCAGCCTCTCCTATCACTGAATTTCATGACTATCGGAGTATGTTGGTCTGGTACTAAACCCTCTGCGATTTTCCACGTGTATATTATTAGGTAACGTTCTCTTCTACGTTCCAGCGAGTACAGTTTCAGTGCTCTTAAACGCTCCCAATAGTGTAGCTGTTTTACCGAACTTAAATGCGAAGTGAAATTTCTTTGTTCACTCTCTAAGTCATTTATTTCACATGCTTTGTATGGGGATGTTAATACGCTACAGTATTCAAGCCGCGGTAGCACTAGAGATTTGAAGAGCGTTATCATAGGTAATTCACCGCGTGTTTTAAATGTACGCAGAATCCAACCCGTTAGACGTTTCGCAGCCGCAACTTTGACCTGGTTATGTACTTTGAAACCCATATTTTCAGACATTAACACCCCAAGGTTTTTCACGCTGTCTTTCCGTTCCATTATGTGGTTAGATTCTGTTAAGTAATTTGTAAGTTTTTAACGCCATTATTATCTCCGTACCGTATTAATTGGAATTTGTCTTCATTGAATTGCATGTTGTTTTCCCTGGTCCACTGGAACACTACATTCATGTCTTCCTGCAGTCGGCCCGTGTCCTCTTGTGTGTTTACTATCTTGCTTAATTTTGTGTCATCAGCAAAAGACGACACCGTACTGTGTGTAGTGTTGGTATCTATGTCGCTAATTAGTATGAGGAACAGAAGGGGGGCTAGCACTGTTCCTTGGGGCACTGAGGTTTTGACATCCGAAGGCTCAGATGTGACTTGGTTTACTGACTACTGATTGTTTCCGATTTACGGAAATTGTATATCCACCGTCCGATTTTCCCCGTTATACCTTTTGCTTTTAGTTTGTGGGCTATTATACTATGGTCACATTTATCAAATGCCTTAACAAAATCGGTGTAAATGACATCCACGTTTTTCTTTTCTTCTAGCGCTTTAAGAATTTTGTCATAGTGTTCCAAAAGTTGTGAGAGACATGATCTTCCCGCTCTGAACCCATGTTGACCGGTGTTTGTAGTTCATTTGCCTCCATGAATGTTGAGATTTTGCTTCGCAGGACTCGCTCGAAAACTTTAATGATGTGGGAGGTTAGAGCTTCCGGGCAGTAGTTTTTTGGTAGTGCTTTACTCCCTCCTTTATGCAGTGGGGCAATTATTGAGTTTTTCTATCTATCTGGTATTTCACCAGTGTCTAGACTCCTCCACATTATAGCCAGAGGTTTTGAGAGGTTTTCCTTACATTTCTTCATTAGGATCGAATTCCATGAGTCCGGGCCTGGCGCCGAGTGGGATGGCTTGTTGGAAATGGCCTCTTCTATGTCTTTTGGACCGAAATAAATATCCAGCATCTGGGGGGTTTCCGTGGGGGAGGTTTCTATGAAAAATATATTTTGGTCTCTGATGACTTTTGTTTCATCAGGCTCACTGAATGCCATTTCATACTGCCTGCGTAAGAGTTCGCTCATTTCCTTTTTGTCCCCTGTGAATGAGCCGTCCCCTTTGCTTAGTGGGCCGATGTTTGATGCTATTTTAGCCTTTTGTTTGGCGTATGAAAAGAAGTATTTAGAATTTTCCTTTATACCTGCAATAGCTTTCCTCTCCTCTTCCATATGTTCTAGTTCATATGATATTCTTAGCCTTTGTTCAATTTCCACAATTTTTCTATCTATTTCGGCCTTTTGCCTATCCTGTAGATTTTGATGTGTGCATCTTTGTGTGAGTAATTTTCTTCTTCTGTACAGCCTTCTCCTTTCCCGATCTTGTTTGCTTCTTCGTCTTGTTTGTCTTGCAGGTATATGGTGGCTACAGATTTGGGTCATGGTTTCTGTTATTAGGAATAGACATTCTGCTGGTGTCAGGTTATTCATTAAATCTTCCCAGTCTATTTCCTCCATTTCTTGATTTACCTCTTCCCACCTAATGTTTTTGTTATTGAAGTTAAATTTACTGATGGTTTATGTGATGGGGTGGATGATGTATGTGATGGAGTGGATGATGTATGTGATGGGGGGATGGTGTATATGATGGGTGGATGATGTATGTGATGGGGGGATGGTGTATGTGATGGGTGGATGATGTATGTGATGGGTGGATGATGTATGTGATGAGGTGGATGATGTATGTGATGGGGTTGATGATGTATGTGATGGGGGATGGTGTATGTGATGGGTGGATGGTGTATGTGATGGGTGGATGATGTATGTGATGGGTGGATGATGTATGTGATGGGTGGATGATGTATGTGATGGGTGGATGATGTATGTGATGGGTGGATGATGTATGTGATGGGTGGATGATGTATGTGATGGGTAGATGATGTATGTGATGGGTGGATGGTGTATGTGATGGGTGGATGATGTATGTGATGGGTGGATGATGTATGTGATGGGGGGATGGTGTATGTGATGGGGTGGATGATGTATGAGATGGGTGGATGATGTATGTGATGGGGTGGATGATGTATGTGATGGGGTGGATGATGTATGTGATGGGGGGACGGTGTATGTGATGGGTGGATGATGTATGTGATGGGGTGGATGATGTATGTGATGGGTGGATGGTGTATGTGATGGGTGGATGGTGTATGTGATGGGTGGATGGTGTATTTGATTGGTGGATGGTGTATGTGATGGGTGGATGATGTATGTGATGGGTGGATGATGTATGTGATGGGTGGATGATGTATGTGATGGGTCGATGATGTATGTGATGGGTTGATGATGTATGTGATGGGTTGATGATGTATGTGATGGGTTGGATGATGTATGTGATGGGTGGATGATGTATGTGGTGGGTGGATGATGTATTTGATGGGTTGGATGATATATGTGATGGGTGGATGATGTATGTGATGGGTTGATGATGTATGTGATGGGTGCATGGTATATGTGATAGGTGGATGGTGTATGTGATGGGTGGATGATGTATGTGATGGGTGGATGATGTATGTGATTGGTAGATGATGTATGTGATGAGTGGATGATGTATGTAATGGGTGGATGATGTATGTGATGGGTGGATGATGTATGTGATGGGTGGATGATGTATGTGATTGGTAGATGATGTATGTGATGAGTGGATGATGTATGTAATGGATGGATGATGTATGTGATGGGTGGATGATGTATGTGATGGGTGGATGGTGTTATGTGATGGGTGGATGATGTATGTGATGGGTGGATGATGTATGTTATGTGATGGTTGATGTATGTGATGTTTAGGATGATGTATGTTATGTTAAGGATAGTGTATGTTATTAGATGGTTGTTGTATGTGATGGTTAGGATGATATACGTTATGTTAAGGATAGTGTATGTTATGTGATGGTTGATGTATGTGATGTACGTTATGTTAAGGATAGTGTATGTTATGTGATGGTTGATGTATGTGATGTTTAGGATGATATACGTTATGTTAAGGATAGTGTATGTTATGTGATGGTTGAAGTATGTGATGTTTAGGATGATGTACGTTATGTTAAGGATAGTGTATGTTATGTGATGGTTGATGTATGTGATGTTTAGGATGATGTATGTTATGTTAAGGATAGTGTATGTTATGTGATGGTTGTTGTATGTGATGTTTAGGATGATGTCTGTATGTGATATCCAAGGTTCGAATCCTGGGAAACTCACATGCTCTCATTACTTTAATATTGGTTGTTATTGGTGTTAAGAACGATGTTAAAAATAATGAGAAGGATGGTATATATGATGTGAAAGTTGATATATTTGATGTGGTGGGTGGTGTATGTTATGTGAAGGGTGGTATATGCATTGTGTAGAATGGTATACGTAGTAGTATTTGTGTAAGAATAGATAAAGAGATAGCTTATACGGTGACTCCATTGGGAAGAAAGTGATGTGAGTGTTGTGGATAATATGATATGTTGTGGATAAAAAACACCATCTGAGGAAGAGCACTTTATGATGGTGTTTCTTATCCATTCTGTCTACTTTTCAAGTACCACTCAACATGATATATGATGTGTTGACATAAAAACTGTGAGATTGAGGTCAAGTGCGAAAGTATATGCATTTTTTTGTCTATGTGTACGAAGGAGACAAACGGCAGGCTGCTTGTAATGAGTGTCTCCCCCAAAGCCAAAAGAGTGATAGAGAGCCAAATTCAAAGGATGTTGAGGTCAAAATAATACTTACATTGGTTAAAAGTATTTATAATGAGATTGTAGGTTAAATTGTTAGCTACAGTAGAAGATGATACACCCTTCCCATTTATTAAAGAATAGGACCAATATTACCACAAATATATTAACCCTCAGTATCATTACATAGGCTTAACATTATAGTCTAGCTAACACTAGATGATTGTATACAGCTTAGGAAGTACAGTCAGAAACAGCAGTTTCTGAGACACCTTGATAGGGCCCGGACATTGGGAGCGTATTGTTTCTGGACGACAGCCCACTTTAACTATCACAAGGTCGCACACGTACGAACACACGTTTCGAACCAATAGATGCTTCACTCAGTCTGCCATGTAACATTATTGTGGTTATGCTACGATACGATTCATACTACAGAATATGATATATAAATTACAAAAATACCATTGTTTGTTATTCCCTCCTGTATCTACATAAAGCACGGATAACTATTAAATAATTAAGGCTGTAAAGAAACACTACCAAACCGCAGTGAATGGACAGACTTTCGTTGTGTGTGTGTGTGATTCATCAGACGTCATCCATAGTAGTTACTATTAACCCTTTCACGTTTTTATGACGCAGAGGTTGCCAGATTAGCAATAATAAATAGAGTTCTCTCACTCCTGTAATTACCTCTCCAAAATTAGTTTTCTGCCCACAGCTAACTCAAAGACAACTGCAGAGGTTGAAGTAACTAAACTAAAGGTTTCTAAATACCCCTGACGGTAACAAAGGCTTTAAAGTATCCCTAATAGGCTCAGAATTGCGTCAAGAACGTGAGAGGGTTAAACACATACCGGTACTCACATATAATTCATCCATTTTCTATCATGCTATTAACCTTGCTGCACTGTGTAAACATTTCAATATATCAGATACTATAATACTAACATCGAAAAGTTATCTATAGCCATTGCTAAACGTAATATCACGATGCGATGCTTATATTTACCCTTTAGAGTGGAATATACACATTGGACTAAATTAATATCGAATATATAAACCTATCAGCGTCCGAAGCTTAACTTAGTGTGGTATTACATATAATATAATACATATACCGGTATACATAATATAATACATATACCGGTATACATAATATAATACATATACCGGTATACATAATATATACCCCAATATATCACTACTGATAACTAGTGTGGTATTACATATAATATAATACATATACCGGTATACATAATATATACCTCCATATATCACTACTGATAACTAGTGTGGTATTACATATAATATAATACATATACCGGTATACATAATATATACCTCCATATATCACTACTGATAACTAGTGTGGTATTACATATAATATAATACATATACCGGTATACATAATATATACCTCCATATATCACTACTGATAACTAGTGTGGTATTACATATAATATAATACATATACCGGTATACATAATATATACCCCATATATCACTACTGATAACTAGTGTGGTATTACATATAATATAATACATATACCGGTATACATAATATATACCCCGATATATCACTACTGATAACTAGTGTGGTATTACATATAATATAATACATATACCGGTATACATAATATATACCTCCATATATCACTACTGATAACTAGTGTGGTATTACATATAATATAATACATATACCGGTATACATAATATATACCCCCATATATCACTACTGATAACTAGTGTGGTATTACATATAATATAATACATATACCGGTATACATAATATATACCTCCATATATCACTACTGATAACTAGTGTGGTATTACATATAATATAATACATATACCGGTATACATAATATATACCCCCATATATCACTACTGATAACTCATTGCCGTGTCACACCTGAATTTCATAACCAGATGATTACATGTAATATTACATTGCATAGTTCGTTGTGTCGTATGTCATGAAGCAGACACTTCAGTTTTCAGTGTTTGTCACCTACTGTAGAGCATTATGTCTGATTACAACACACATCGGTTCACATACACACACACACACACACTCGACTAATCGTAACTAGCAATTCATGTCATAATTGCCAACGTTACTTTACACAACAACTATATACGACACACCAATGCAAGATAAACATTTACACTATATTACTGAACATCCTTCTCTTCAAAATTAATACAAGTATGCATAACGTGGTCACTGGGAACATGGAAATGAAGACAGGTCTCTGGGGGGTGGGGGCGAGAGAGTGAACCTAAACTACCAAATTTCGTAACAGCCAATGAAACGTTTAAGGTTGGAATCCCCACCAACGTCTTGGGCATGGTATCTCAGTGTGCAAAGAAAATAGCGCACGCACACACACACACACACCTAAATCCTGTTCATTGACTGTGCAATTTGGAAGTATTTATATTGATATGTCTTTGTTTAAACCTATGGTAATATTCGTGTCCGTATTTACTGTAAGGGAATGTAATAAAGGTATTTTTGATATGTGTATATCCATAAATATATGAATGCGGATCATAGCATAGCAGCAGCATTATAATTATACATGGCAGACTGAGTGAAGCATCTATTGGTTCGAAACGTGTGTTCATAGGTAGCCTATGCGGCCTTGTGATAGTTAAAGTGGGCTGTCGTCCAGAAACGATGCGCTCCATATGTCCGGGCCCTATCAAAGTGTCTCAGAAATTGCGGTTTCTGACTGTACATGTTTTTTTTTTTTATTATACTCTTGTTAGCACTATATTATTTTATACAGCTTGGAAAGAATCTCAAGCAATCGAATGGGAAAACTAAATTAACAGAGTTAAAAATAAACAAGTTAACGAGAGTCGGGGGAGTAAAGGCCGCGTCATACAGAGCCCGAACGTTGGAGGACAAGTTCCCGAATACGATGACTTGCACATTTTTACCGAATACAGCCGAGACTCTCCCGAAATTTGAAGATTACGAACATGGCCCGAACGAGTTCAGAATAATATCCGATAGTCAAGAACGACCTACGACAAAATCTCGAACAACTACCGAACATGAATCGAACTTACACTCGTTATGCAAAGAATGATTTTCGACCATACCCGAATCATCAGACACAGATCCGAATGACATTGGAATGCTTTAGGATAATTAACCGAACTTAACCGATGAGATGTCGACAAACAACCGATAGAGAAGAACATTATGAGAACAACATCAGACTGTTTTACGACTGTAGCACCTCTGTCCCCAGTCAGTCGACGCCCCCCCCAACCAGCACCGCCTTTGTTCATGTACAGTACTTCCTCACTCCATCCTTCCACCTCTCATTCGTTTTCAAATACACCTAGACAAAATGTAGCTATAATAACAAAGTATTGTAATCGAGTTTACTGTATTATAATGTACCACCTAACGTAAGACTAACGTAGCCTAACCTAATTATTGTCCTTCCTAATCTCAATAAAATCAACTAATGAAGGCCAGAATAACGATATACCCATAAATAATCGTAGTGTTCGAACCCAGAGGCAGAACAGAGGTACGATACCGGTATCTATAACATGCTCGCTTTTTCTGGACCCCCTGCTCCCACATGTTTAGCATATTCGTTTTGAGGTTTAAGACGTTCGTTCCGTTAGTTTGGCTATTTTGAGACCTTTCGCCTCATTCTGTTATCAATATTAGCCTATAAGACCTTTCGTGCCTTTTAGGTGTCGATTTTTTCCTGGCGAGCAATAGCGAACCTCTAATTTTAGAAGGAGGCTAATTCTACTTGTTCGAAATCAATTCGGATTTAATTCCTAATTAAACAAGATACATCGAGCAGACATCCTACATTATTCGTATATTTGTCTGAATTTGATCGTAACTTGTTCTGAAATATCGTAACTCGTGCGGGTTTTATTCTGGAATACGAGGGATTCATCGTGAATTTATCGAAGTTTTGTCGGGAATTGTTCGGGATTTGTTCGGGATTTGTTCCTAACAAATTCGGCAATTGAAAAAAGTACCGAACAAGTCCCGAAACAGAAGACCGAACTACGAATTAATCAGAACAAATTCCGAACGTGTTACGATTAATTCCCGACCAACATCCGACCATTTTGTAACGTTTTTTTTACCTGAATGTTCGTGGAAATTTAGTGTAGCCACTAATTTTTTCCCGACTCTCCGGAATGTTGGCAACATACATGAACAACATCAGACCAACATCAGACCAACCTACGGATATTCAGGAACGTATGCCGAATTGTGCAGAATATACCCGACCCGCCTGAAATTTGAATATTTTTTGCAAGTTATCCTATTCGGGACTTTGTCCTAGTACGTTCGGCCTCTGTATGACGCGGCCTTAAGGGACAGAAGAAGAAAACAGAAAAGAAAACCACATACGTGATCACTTGCACTCCCAGGACCATCCCATACATGACACCCATTTTAACATTTTGTCTAGTCATAGCTCTCAACTAGATCTACGAATATGTGAGGCTCTACACACCCATCTACTGTAGCTTAACCCGAAATAGGTACCCATGATTCCCCTTTAGATTTACTCTGTTTCTAATAACTATACTGTACTTGCCTACATTTGCTTTCACATATTTTCTTGTCTTGCACTTCATATAATTATTGTTCACGATTTAAGGATTATTATTACTATTGTATTTGTATTTCTATATTTCTACCATGTCTACTCCACCTTTGATATTTAAGTTCTCCTATGTTCATTCCTTTTATTACACTTATGTATTATTTAACTAGCCTTTATGTTTTATTACACTTATGTATTATTTAACTAGCCTTTATGTTTTATTACACTTATGTATTATTTAACTAGCCTTTATGTTTTATTACACTTATGTATTATTTAACTAGCCTTTATGTTTTATTACACTTATGTATTATTTAACTAGCCTTTATGTTTTATTACACTTATGTATTATTTAACTAGCCTTTATGTTTTATTACACTTATGTATTATTTAACTAGCCTTTATGTTTTATTACACTTATATATTATTTAACTAGCCTTTATGTTTTATTACACTTATGTATTATTTAACTAGCCTTTATGTTTTATTACACTTATGTATTATTTAACTAGCCTTTATGTTTTATTACACTTATGTATTATTTAACTAGCCTTTATGTTTTATTACACTTATGTATTATTTAACTAGCCTTTATGTTTTATTACACTTATGTATTATTTAACTAGCCTTTATGTTTTATTACACTTATGTATTATTTAACTAGCCTTTATGTTTTATTACACTTATGTATTATTTAACTAGCCTTTATGTTTTATTACACTTATGTATTATTTAACTAGCCTTTATGTGTTATTACACTTATGTATTATTTAACTAGCCTTTATGTTTTATTACACTTATGTATTATTTAACTAGCCTTTATGTTTTATTACACTTATGTATTATTTAACTAGCCTTTATGTTTTATTACACTTATGTATTATTTAACTAGCCTTTATGTTTTATTACACTTATGTATTATTTAACTAGCCTTTATGTTTTATTACACTTATGTATTATTTAACTAGCCTTTATGTTTTATTACACTTATGTATTATTTAACTAGCCTTTATGTTTTATTACACTTATGTATTATTTAACTAGCCTTTATGTTTTATTACACTTATGTATTATTTAACTAGCCTTTATGTTTTATTACACTTATGTATTATTTAACTAGCCTTTATGTTTTTAGTCACAATGTTGCTCTTCATTATGTAATTTTGGCTGTATCTTAATTATAGATCTGAAGATGAGAACAGCGATTCTCGAAACGTCGTACGTTCCTGCGTTAGTTCTTCTCTTTATTATATATATATATATATATATATATATATGTATATTTATATATATATGTATATATATATAATATATATATATATATATATATATATATACCTACCTATATCACCTATGTGGAGTTCGCCAGTCTTGCTAGTGGCACTGAAGAGCGCACCGCCCTTCGTTGTTGTTTGAGAATTGGTGCAGCAGACTATTCGAAGAGGTGGAGCGCACCCTTGTGAAGATGGGCTCGTCTGGCACTTTTTGTAGTTCGACATCGAGAGCTCTCTTGAAGCTGTCTAACGAGACACCTCTCATGTCTCTTACTCGCCGCGGGAGTTTGTTGAAGAGACGTGCTCCTCTATGTGATAACCAGCCCTCTCGCAGAGAGCCCATAGCACCCCGATTTTTCATCTTGGGGATATCGCATTCCCAGCCTCTCCTATCACTGAATTTCATTGCTATTGGGGTATGTAGATTTGGTACAAACCCCTCTGCGATTTTCCACGTATATAATTATTATTAAGTATCGTTCCCTTCTACGTTCCAACGAATACAGCTTTAGTGATTTTAAACGATCCCAATAGTGTAACTGTTTTACTGAGTTTATGTGTGAGGTGAAGTTCCTTTGTACACTTTCTAAGTCCTTAATTTCACCTGCATTGTATGGGGATGTTAACACGTTACAGTATTCTAGCCGCGGTAGCACCAGGGATTTGAAGAGTGTTATCATAGACAATTCACCGCGAGTTTTAAATGTACGTAGAATCCAACCTGTTAGCCGTTTCGCAGCTGCAACTTTGACCTGGTTATGTTCTTTGAACCCCATATTTTCAGACATTATCACCCCAAGGTCTTTCACATTGTCTTTACGTTCTATTATGTGATTGGATTCTGTTATGTAACTTGTGGTCTCTTTAACGAAATCCTCATCTCCGTATCGTATTAATTGAAATTTGTCTTCATTAAACTGCATGTTATTTTCTCTGGTCCACTGGAACACCTTATTTATATATATATATATATATATATATATATATATACATCTTTATCAGCATTGTACACATTTAGGATTAACTATGTATACCTTTATCAGCTTTGTATACATACAGGATTAACTATATATACCTTTAACTGCACTGTATACATAGAGGATTAACTATATACTGTATACCTTTATCAGCGTTCCCTATGTTTCTGTATATATATAGAGGATAACTAAATTATACCTTTATCAGTATTGTATATACAGAGGATTAACTATACATACCTTTAACTGCATTGTATACATAGAGGATTAACTATACATACCTTTATCTGCATTGTGTAAATAGAGGATTAACTTTATATACCTTCATCTGCCTTTCCTATCTGAAGAATAACAAACAACTTTATATTCCATTGATGCCCGTGGTGGCCTGGTGACGCCAACTGTGGCTGGCGTAGCGAAAGGGACGTATTGCGTTTGTGCCGTAACTGTGAAAATGGTGAGACCCATCTGTGAAACTAGACTGGTTGACTGTATGTGGAGGGTTGACTGTTGACTGGAGAGACTGGTTGACTGTGCACTTAAAGTGGTTGGTTGTGAGATGAAAAGTTACTGTATGTTTGAGCTGACTGTTTAATGGTGAGACCGACAGACTAAATAAATAGAGTGGTTGAAATAATATTATAAGGAATAGAGTATGAGTGTGCTTGACTGTTACCATATAATTTGGCAGACTGAATAAATAGAGTGGTTGATATGTGACACGAACTTATTATTATTATTATTATTATATGAGATGCCGAAGTCTCCAACCAGGGTGCAGAAACACCATCAAGATCAATCCACACAAAACACCCGGAGGCACTGGAGAGAGACTATGGCAACTTAGGAAAAAATAAAAACATACACTGTATACTGTACTGTACATATACACATATTAAACACAGATAACATATTATGCAGTGGAGGATATCAAGCTTAAATATAATACAATAAAATAGAATAAAATAAGTTTAAAAATTAGAATTAATGCTGCAAAAAAGCATTAACTCTAGACTTAAAAATGGAGATATTAGCTGAATTGACTAGGTCATTTGGCAACTTATTCCACAAGTCAACCATGGCCGGCACAAAACACCGTGAAAACTGTGTAGTAGAAAAATTAACACGGCTCATGGCAAGATAATTAAGATTGCTTGTGAATCTAGTTGCATGAGCCCGGACATAGGGCCCAGGCAGAACCCCATGTAAGGGATGCTGAGGGTTGTTAAAAACTTTAAATAAAAGACTAAGGGCACCAACTTTACGTCGATGACACAGATCAAGAGACAAATTAGGTAGAATAAAACTGATGGAATTTAGCGACCTGTCAAGCAACTTGAGATGGCAGTCAGCTGCTGACAACCAGACAGGTGAGCAGTACTCAAAATGTGGCAAAATAAAAGCATAAAAAGACTTGATAACTGTGGCGTCACAAGCAAATGTTTTATAAACCTTGCGAAGCAGACCAATTTTTTGGGAAATGGAAGAATAGAAAGAACGAATATGCTTTTCAAAAGTAAGTTTGGGATCAAGAGTAACTCCTAACAAACGCAGAGTATCCACATTCTCAATTTGCTCGCCAGAAACTTGTAGATAAGGATGGGGAGGATCCAAGGTACGAGATCTGCTGATAATAATGGAGTGTGTTTTACTAGCATTAAGTTTCATGCCCCAAAGTTCACACCATGATGTAATTTTGGCTAAATCCCTATTCAGAGCAGTAGCAATTACGTGTCGATCTATTGGTGATGCAATTGACGCATATAAAGTTGTATCATCAGCATAGGAGATTAGTTTATTTTCAAGCTGGGAACACAGGTCAGCAGTAAAAATAATAAAAAGCAAAGGCCCAAGGACACTGCCTTGTGGAACACCAGAAACAACAGTAACAGAAGGGGAATGACACCCATCAATGACCACAGACTGAGATCTTTTCGTCAAAAAATCTTCAAAGATCCTTAAAAAATTGCCACCAATACCAATGAGCTGTAACTTAAACAGAAGTGCTTTATGGTTGACTAAATCAAAAGCAGAACTAAAGTCAATAGCCACGACGCGAGACTCATGTCCCTGGTCCAATGAAGATTGCAAGTCATGGGTGAGTGTCAGAAGTGCATCACATGTACCCAGTCCCTTACGAAAACCAAACTGTGAGTTTGGTATCAAATTATGACTATTACAATAAGAGGAAAGGCGTCTGGACAAAAGCCTCTCATAGAGCTTGGATAGGATAGGTGTAATGGAGATAGGGCGATAGTCATTAGGAGATGATGAGGCAGTATTTCCCTTTGGAATAGGAGTGATAATAGCCTTACGCCAGCAAAGAGGAAAACTACCTGATTTCAAAAGCAACCTAAACACCACTGCCAATTTAGGTGCCAAGACCACTGCAACCTTTTTAAAAAAGAGAGGGAAAAACCCATCCGGGTCTGTGCCACCATAGGTATCAAGATCCAGCAAGTACCTTTTCAGTTCAGCTGATTTGAATGCCATTGAATTGAGGTTGGGTCTAGGGAAACATGTCAATGGCAAAGACAATTCCTGATTACTCTGCTTATTAATAAAAATATTAGATAGAATATTGGCCTTCGATAATGGATAAAAAGAGATGGAGCCATCAGAGTCACAAAGAGGAGGCATGGAGGAATCTATTCCAAATAAAGAGGATTTCAAAGCGGACCACCATTTATGAGGCTGTGTAGCTCCTGCCAGAACATCCTGAAGATGGGAGTTATAATCCCTCTCAGCACCATCATAAACTCTCTGCGCAGCTGCCCTTTTAAAAACATAATTTTCCCAATGCAAGGGGGTTTGATTACGCCTCCATAGACGATATGCAGCCTGTTTGTCATCAAATGCACGCTTGCAGTCATCATTAAACCATGCTTTATCCCTGATACGAGACTTAATTGTCTTTGATGGAACTCTTTTGCGAAGGATACCAAGAAGGGAATTGTTGAGAGCTGAAACCGGGTCATGAGATCTCAGTATGTGATTCCACTCAATATTACAAACATCATTACAAACATTGTCCCAGTTAACCCGGGATTTAAGGTAGACTTTACGTGAGAGAGTAATATCAGGAACAGAAAAATCAAGATTAATTTTACACATGATGGCATTGTGGTCGGAAGTGCCAACAGGTACAAGAACGGAGGTTTCTACAACGCCAGGAATGTCTGTTAGTACTAGATCAAGACAATTTCCAGACATATGAGTAGGTCCTTGGATTAGCTGTTCACAACCAGATAAGTTTGCAAAATCCAATGCAGCATGACCATTTCTATTAGTTGGAGAGACCGAGTTCAACCACTCCTGATGATGCGCATTGACATCACCAACAAAAATAAAAGATGATTTGACATCTACAGACTGTATTGAAGCCATGGCTGTTAAAAGGCAGTCATATATGTCATTGTTAACATCAGGATTTCTGTACAGGCTAAAAATGTAATGATTATGATACTTGCTGGAAACTTTAACTAACTGCATCTCATGGCATTTACAAATATGCTTAGTGCATATGCTTATGCAATAGTGCTGGACTTGACTGTTATCTAAAGATACTGAGGCAAAGTGTATACATCAATAATTTGTAATGTGAATACAAAATGTTTGTTATCATTTCTGGTGGTAAGTATCCAATTGCATTAATAGTTTAGGATTTAATTTTTAACTATTAAATGTTAATGAGAAGTTGAAATTATAATGCGTTATATACAGTATATATTATATATACTGTATACATATTATATATATATATATTGTTACGACCGGGACTACGAATAAAACAAGGGCACTTAACCCTTAAAGATCGGGGTCGGACTTAGGTCCGGTTCCAATTTGCAGCAAGTTAGGAGCATTATTAAGGCTTTTAAAGGGTTAAAATCGAGTGCAAATGGCCGGGAGCGCAGCGGGCCAGACAGCCGACTCCCAGGGCTTACCGCCGCCGATTAACTCATGTTCCCTGTGTTCTCGAGAGGCTGGCAGTGTAGCCAGTAGTGAGCATAGCTGGGAAAAATATGCCGCTATACGCTAAACTCCCATGTTACTGGTATCACTGTATGAGAACCACGAGTGCTACGTAGCTCGTTCTGTTCTCATTTTGAAGCTTTTAGCGCCTAGTTTTTTGCTAAATATTTTTTGTTTCATGCATATACTTGATTTATCGTGCAGGAGGGCCTGAATATGCCCAAATAAGCCCAAAACCCCCCGCTAGACAAGGGTTAATGATTGGACTAGTAGTAGGGCACTATGCAACAACAGTACGCTAGATCCAAACCCTCAAACATATATGCCGGCGAACAAAACACCTATACCCTCCAGAGTTAATCTGCGATAGCGGGGTATCCTAAACTGGGCATAAATGTACTCTACTTCAGGCTAACCCACACTGGTATAGCCTGATAACAAACAAGATGCAAGTTACGTTAAAATGCATAAAAAGGAATCTATGGAAAGATTAATTAAAGCACTGCAAGATTTAATACAATAAAAAGATGCTTCAATACAGTTACTCTAAACAACAATAAACTCTTCACTCCTATCTGAAAGAAAGTGAAGTATAGTTCTACAGCATAGACCTGGAAACTTCTGAAAAAAGTCTGATGCTCATAAGATGCTCGTACTAATCTTGAACTATATAAAGGCAGGAGGCAGGACACCACACGTGTAAATCGAATACACCAAAAGATAGGACATATAATGTTAACTGACACGAGAATACTATAAATGCGCAACGGTAGCAATGCTCGACACTAAAAGAAGTACTTCCTCATCAACGAAACAGTCTGTTATGGTTGTGCGGCTCAACAACAACCTAGACTAATAAATGCTGTGAATAATAATGCGTACATATCAAAGAGCTTATATTAAATACTAACAAGTGTCTACTCGATTGATAATGTCTAGCTGGGATACTCTAGGTAAGGAACTGGGGTTGAGCAAGACAGGCTCGTAGCCTAGCGATGTCCTTAAGACTGCATCCTTTAAGTTACGTTAATTGACTAGGGTGCTCTCTCGATAGATCCAGATCACAAGTATCTGGTTCTATCCTGGCGACCCTCTAAAGACAAGCAAAGAGGCAGCAAAGTGTGGAACTCGTACAGGCCAAAACCCTCAGTCAACACAATGCTGCACTCGCAAAGGACGCAACCGAAAAGACAACCCAGGCTACCACAGGACTGGTCGAAGTCGTGTAGGTATAAGCAAACCGTACACACATCGGAGACAACTACTACAGTTACCTTATCCCAGTCTAGCATTAAATAAAAGAGCAGAAACACTAAATCAATAATGGAGACACACTAAGTTCTTAACCTATACTAACTAAGAACCCTCAAACCTATTCTAAGTACATGTAAATATCTCTGAGGACGGCGCATGCAATACAATGGGCCGGCTATGAAAACCGTATGCAGAACCCAAGGGGATAAGTAATTGAATAAAGGCGAGAAGTAATGGAAAAGAAGAAGTTCAGAGAGAGAAACAGTGATAAAGGTGGTGATCGGGGGAGAGTATGCAAAGGGATGTTAGAAGCATGCGCGCCAAGCCTGTCCTGACGAGGACAGCTCCTGGGGACCCTCACGGAGGAGGTAAGTTACACAGGAGCCCGCAAAGGCGTGATGGTCGGCCAATCACGGGCCGAGACGTCACAAGACAGCAGGTGTCACGTGACACAGCAGGACACGCCGTCCAATAGCGAGCGAGAGGCAGGAATGCACCCGCACCTACAGACACTCACTACCTTCTCGCTCTGAAAGTCTTTCTCATTCCCACGCTGGTACTATCATCACTACTGTTGATATAAAATATAACCCGTTGTCACAGACGAAAACAAAGACCACCACTGGACTGTCTGTGACAATGCGATTACTAGGAAAGAAAGAACAACATTCTCGGATAACCGTAGCCCATTTCGATGTCCCTGGCAAGCGCTAGTGGCTAACGAGAGGCGATTCTGCCAACGCTGGTAGACGTCACACCCCGCCCAAGGTATGGGAAGCTCAACATTAGGCGAGCACCATATCTGACAAGGCAGAATGCCGACAAGATCCGCCACACCTAGCCACTCCACCAGAAATAAAATGCAAAGCTCAATCTTAAATAAAACAACATATTAGCATAAAGAAAATCTTACAACCCCTCCCAAACACAATAGTATAATTTAGCCTACTATGCTCCCTGAGCGAGCTTCGCAGAGCCCAGCTTACTAAGTGAAAGACAGGTTCAACTTAGGACTTTAGCTATAACATTGGCAACTTACAATTAACTATCAAAAAGAAAGAGTTTTTATGTGATTTTTTGTATTTAATTTTAATGTTGTTTTTGACGGCTGCTCTGCAGGGGCAAGCCTGGTTTTTCTCCACTCAAACCCACACACCTGTGGTGATCTACGCCGGATCCTCCACCCTCGACAAACAGTCTGCAATCACATTCTCACAACCGGCAATATGGCGAATGTCTAGATTGTATTCTTGCAACATGAGTGACCAACGTGTCAGCCTCATATTCCGGTTGTGGAATTGGTTCAGAAATTTAAGAGGGTGGTGGTCGGTGTAAATCACCACGACTGGCCCGTAGGCAGGAACATATACCTCAAAGTGCCTGAGCGCCAACACTATTGCCAGCAGTTCTTTCTCCACCACAGAGTAGTTTTTCTGAGCGGAATTAAACTTCTTGGAAAAGAAACTGACTGGATCCTCCAAACCTTCCTCGTCTGTTTGCATTAAGACGGCACCAGCCCCTACACCGCTGGCATCTGTTGCCAGCTGGAACGGTCTTTCAAAGTCAGGGGCCTTGAGGATTGGGTGAGTGCATAGTAGGTGCTTGACCAGCGAAAAAGCCCTTTCACACTCAGGTGCCCACTTGAACTTTTTCTCTTTTGCTAGTAAATCTGTCAGAGGAGCTAACACAGTAGAATAACCCCAAATGAAGCGGCGATAGTAACCGATCATGCCCAAAAATCTCATGATCTGCCGCTTGATGGACGGCCTGGGGAACTGGTTAATAACCTGTATCTTGTTTTGGGGGGGGCACACCTGGCCTAACCCGACCACAAACCCAAGATACTGCACAGTTGCCCGGACAAAGTCGCACTTGCCCAGATTGACCACCAAGCTGGCCTCACTGAGCTTCCGAAACAAGGCTTCTATGTGCTCACAGTGACTCTCAAAGTTGTCATCGTAGATTATAACGTCATCTAGGTAGACAGTGCAGTTAGGGATGTCAGCTACTAACTCATTCATAAGACTCTGGAAGGTTGCTGGGGCATTTTTAAGGCCATACGGCATCACATTGCAACGGTAGGTGTTCCCATCAACCACAAACCCGCATACCCCCTTCGCCCGCTCAGACAAGGGCACCTGCCAGTAGCCTTTCACTAGGTCTACCTTAGTTAGAAACTGTGCCTTACCAATCTTGTCTACACTATCATCAACACGGGGATGGGGATAAGCATTGGTGGGAGTCAACCCGTTCAATCTCCGAAAGTCAATGCAGAAGCGAACCTTCCCGTCAGGCTTGGGCTGCAGAGTGACAGGAGATGTCCACCTAACTGCCCCCTTCTCAATCAACCCCCGTTCTAACATATACTCTAACTCCGCCTGAGGGCTGGGAGTTTAATGGGTGGTATTCTGTAGGGTACTGATTTAAAGTGGGGGTGATCTCCCACATCCACGTCATGCACCACTCGAGTTGTGAGGCCTGGATGCTCTGCAAACACAGTGGGGTATGAAGCAAACAGGCGCTGCACGGCTACACGCTGTTGCTCAGGCAGGTGCACTAGAGCATCGTCAGCCACCTCTCTAGAGTTCCCCGCCCACTGGTCAGCAGAGACATGACACTCCCTGTTATCTTCCACCTGGGCTTCACTGTCCCTCACTCCTTCTCCTCCATGACCGCTGCAGGTCAACACAGAGACAGCGAGAGGCTCAGGGGGGAGCCTCACAAACTCTTTCACCAGATTCACATGGCACAGCTGATTTTTTTTACGCCTATCTGGAGTAGCCACAAGATAGTCTAGGTCAGAGATCTTTTTTTCCACCTTATAAGGACCAGCGTACTTGGCAGACAACGGATGACCTGGCAGAGGTAACAGAATCAACACCTCCTGCCCCACCTTAAACTCCCGGAGTTTTGTCTTCTCATCGTACCTGTCCTTCATAAGTGCTTGCGACCCTACCAAATTCCTACCTGCCAAATCTAGGCTTCTCAGCATTCTCTCTCTGCTCTCGAGGACATACTTTAACATGGAACATGGTTTTGCTGTGCCCTCCCAGATTTCCCTAACCATGTTGAGGGGGCCTCTGACCTGATGTCCAAAAACTAACTCATTGGGACTGAACCCTAGGCTTTCACCAGGTACCTCCCAAGCAGCAAATAATACATAGGGTAACCCAAGATCCCAATTCTTGCCATTTCCAACACAGTAACAACGCAGCATGCTCTTCAGAGTCGAGTGCCACCTCTCCAACACCCCTGGACTCTCTGGGTGATAGGCTGAAGAGACAACTGTACTGATACCGTGCTGCTGCATGGTCTGTTTGAAAAGGTTAGAAGTAAAGTTGGACCCTTGGTCTGACTGCAATTCCTGCGGGTACCCGTACCTAGAACAGTACAATAGCAAGTTACGAACAACAGTCTTAGCAGTACCATTTCGCATGGGGTATGCATCCGGATAACGAGTGGCAACACCCATGAGTGTGAAGAGGTACTTGTTGCCTGCACTAGTAGGGGGTAGAGGGCCAACCATGTCGATTATAACCTTACTGAATGGTGGCCCGATTACAGGAATAGGGTGTAACGGAGCCTTGGGAATACACTAGTTTGGTTTACCTACTGTCTGGCAGGTACTGCACATTGCCACCCATGATGCCACATGTGCCTTCATACCTGGCCACCAAAACAATTTCGCCGATGCTGCTACCGTCTTACGTACACCCAAATACCCTGCCAACGGTACATCATGCGCCAACCTCAGTAGGCTATCACGGCACACACTAGGCACTACCAACTGGTCAACCACTCTCGACCCACCCTCCCAACTCTGTCTGGGATCTAGAAAACGCCTGTACAAGATGCCCTCCACACGAAAGAAGTCCCCCGGCTTTGCATCCCCGTCCTCCTCAAGTTCAATTGCACCGTAACTACACTTCTGAAGCTCAGGATCATCTAGCTGCAGCCGACAGATATCCGAAGGAGCCAATTTATCTAAGTGCTCCCGGAGCAACTTATGTCCTCCCCCGATACTGGACTGTTCGATCCTATTTTGCTTAAGTGTGTAACGGTGCTGTCTCTGAGTTTTCTCACGCCCTACCTCCTCACCAAGTGTGACAGGTTCTGGGGCCACTCCGGACCTAAACATTGGTGCTAATACTGAGTCGCCAAGAAGAGCCGCTGGATCAAAACTCACAAAACTTCTCCCAACTTTAGCTTTCTCCTTCCGGCCGTTCCTCCGCTGGTCTAGAGACTGAGGAATAGGCTGTGACATCTTAGATGCACGAGATCGGGTGACAACACACGCCATCTACTGTAATTGACACCTCTCGACCAACTCCTGCCCCTCCCTACTCACGTCGGCCGCCCTCTCGGCAACGACTAAGGGTGGAACCTCAGAAGTAGGCACCGCAAAGTCGTTGCAGAGAAGAAGGTCGACGCCCAATACTGGCAGTTTCTCTACGATTCCAACATCTATCTCTCGTGTCACACCATCAACCTCCAGCTCCACTCGAACCAACGGGTATGACTGTGTAGCATTGTACCCTGCACCACAACTACCCGTGCCGCGTTTATAGGTTGGCCTGTAAAGTTTTTCATCAGAGTCTGGGATGCACCTGTATCACGCAACAACTCCAACCCATGCTTGCAACCAGCCCAACTCACGCAGCCACGCCCTCTATGGTCGCAAAATGCATCGCGGACAGGTTTCGAGCCCTCCGGACACTCCTTCACTGGCTGTGCCCCCGCATCTGACATATCACCCCGGGTAAATGGAGAAGACCTCAGAGACACCCCAATGTTGCTAGCCAAAGACACGACTGCTGTAGGTTGGTTACTAGGCCAGGAACGAGCAAAATGCCCCTTTTCATGACACTTCAAACACTCTACTTCACCCTTGGACTTCCCCTGAGGTGGGGAAGGGCCCTGACTTTTCTTAAACGGGACGGTTTTTGGTTTGTGATCAAAATTAGTATCATTGCTCTTACTTTTGTTATTAAATGTTGCATCACTGACTCGGGGGGGTGGAGTGTTGCGCCCCTTGTTAACTGCATCGGTCCCTTGTGCAGACCCGCACCCACGAATCAGCGATAATCTCAGGTCAGCCATCTCAGCTGCCTCTTGTAGAGTTTTAGGACGTTTCTCTTTGAGTTCAAAGTTAGGTCGCCGCCTGTGCATTTAAAAAATTGCTCTAGGAGGACTAACTGCTCAATCTCTTCGAACGTCGTCACCTTCTCTGACCTCAGCTAATTTCTCAAAGCATCAGACAGTTCCCGGGCATGTTCTAGAAAAGTGCACTCACGACCCTTCGTAACACCCCGAAACTTCAACCTATATGTCTCTGGTTGTAACTCGTACGCCCGCAGAACAGCTTCCTTCAATACCTCATAATCGATGCAAGACTCCAAGGGCAACGCATCATATGCCTTGAGTCCTTTGCCGACCAACCTAGAGGAAACAAGGGCTGCCCACTTAACCTCGGGCCATTGGTGCTCCCGGCACTTCTTCTCAAAACGCAGGAAAAACTCGGTGACACCCGACTCGTCAAATGCAGGGACTAACTTAAGAAGGTGCGATAAAGACTGATCAAGACCTCGATTCCCAGAACCGAGACGCTGCTCTGTCGACTCCACCCGAGACTTCTCAAGCTCTATGTCTGCTCAGTACATGGCCTTTCTCTCCTCAGCCTGAATCCTGAGCTCAACCTCTCGCTGCCGCTGCTCGAGCTCAGCCTCATGCTTTTGTTGCTCAAGCTCAGCCTCATGCTTTCGTTGCTCAAGCTCAGCCTCATGCTTTCGTTGCTCAGCCTGCTGGTCAAGTTTGGCGAGTTCGAGCTGAAACAACATCTCGACAGACAAACCTTGAGGAGGGGGTGCTACTATCAGGGACCCACCCCGTGAATCACCTAGAGGCATACCCAACCACCAGCGGGCATCGGTCTGCGGGAACGTACCCGGCTCCGGAGCCCGAGGGGGCGCCATGGTAGGAGTCGAGTGGAATGGGTGCTGGGCCGAAGGTGCCCCAGCTCCCGCTCCACCCGAAGCCCCACGCACCCCACCGAGCACACAGGTAACCAGCTCACCTCTCGACAAACCGCTAGTACCGGGAAACCCTAAGACCGTGGCTACACACTGCAGTCCGTACCGGTCTAGCCCCGACACACGATCCGCTGACACAGGCTCCTCCAAAAATATCCGAGCATCCTCCTCATTGTTCACCACCCGAACGCTGCTAAACAACTCCACCTTCTCCACCTCCTCGCCTGCTTCCCATACTGTGTCCTCACTGTACACTGATCCATCGTTCGACATAGTGTCCACCGGAAATCCTCAACGTTTATAAAAAAAAAAAGTACCTAAACTCTCATGTAGCACTATTCACTCAAAAAATGTTTGAAGACAACTCAAGTGCTATACTACGTTGCCGAAAAAAAATCCAACGTGTCCAAAATATTCCTCAAAAAACAAATGTCCAAAAATCCTGCAATTATTTCTTAGTTCACTAAATCCTAGACTAAGGTCGCCATTTGTTATGACGACTAAGATAAGATACTAGGCAAGGTCGCCATTTGTTACGACCGGGACTACGAATAAAACAAGGGCACTTAATGATTGCACTAGTAGTAGGGCACTATGCAACAACGGTACGCTAGATCCAAACCCTCGAACTTATATGCCGGCGAACAAAACACCTATACCCTCCAGAGTTAATCTGCGATAGCGGGGTATCCTTAACTGGGCATAAATGTACTCTACTTCAGGCTAACCCACACTGGTATAGCCTGATAACAAACAAGATGCAAGTTACGTTAAAATGCATAAAAAGGAATCTATGGAAAGATCAATTAAATCACTGCAAGATTTAATACAATAAAAAGATGCTTCAATACAGTTACTCCAAACAACAATAAACTCTTCACTCCTATCTGAAAGAAAGTAAAGTATAGTCCTACAGCATAGACCTGGAAACTTCTGAAGAAAGTCTGATGCTCATAAGATGCTCGTACTAATCTTGAACTATATAAATAGCGAGCGAGAGGCAGGAATGCACCCGCACCTACAGACACTCACTACCTTCTCGCTCTGAAAGTCTTTCTCATTCCCACGCTGGTACTATCATCACTACTGTTGATATAAAATATAACCCGTTGTCACAGACGAAAACAAAGACCACCACTGGACTGTCTGTGACAATGCGATTACTAGGAAAGAAAGAACAACATTCTCGGATAACTGTAGCCCATTTCGATGTCCCTGGCGAGCGCTAGTGGCTAACGAGAGGCGATTCTGCCAACGCTGGTAGACGTCACAATATATATATATATATATATATATATTATACCAGGTTTTTACTGGGGTTGATTGGATAAAGGTAGGTACTTTCTCGACTGGCGAAACTAAAGTCAGACTACACATGCACAAAAGTCGTAAAGGATAAATATAATACAGAGTGCACACATGAGTTTTCTTATTAATAATCACTTGATACAAAGATAACAATATACTCAAAATATATAATACACTGGTTACATGAAAAAATTACACAATAATATAACGCCAAGCACAGACAAGGATCCACGACGGACTTAGAGAATCCACTAGCACTTCTATTCTAACACTGGGAAGAGTCTTAAAATAACCGATTCTGTTGATCTAGTTGTTTGTTGCTAAGTCCTTTCTTCTGTCTTCGTCGAGCCGCTTAGGTGGTCCTGCCGTGTGGTCAATGTAGTGAGATTTACAGATGGCCTATTTGGTTTGGGGCCTTTAATAGTAGTTCCTTATGTCATGACACAGGGAGCGTACTATCGGATTAACGCAAGCATGAGTGAGGACATGTAATAGGCGGAATGAATGAATGAAGCTTTTTTATTTTCGGTTCCGTAGTTAAAGTTTCAGGCCTGCCTCTCCACCAAGTTGCATTTGTCCCCCAGCAGCACAGCAGGCAGCACCTCAGTACCCCAGTGGTGAGTTTCAGTTTATTTTTTAAGTTTATTGTTTAAGTTTATTGGTTAAGTTTATTATTGGTTTGCTGTTCGGTTAAGTATTATACTATCTATTCCTTCGTGATAGTAAATATTGATTTAGTCCATTTATACCGTACAGTAAGGTAAATTAGTCTTATCATTGGTTTGATGTACAGTAATTATATATTATATTTCTTAGTGATAATATTGATTTAGAACATTTGTACTGTACCTCAGGGTAAACTTGTTAATTTGCGTTAGTACCATTACCATTGTATTGTTGTACTATACAGTAGAGTGACTGTGTGAATTGCTTTGTTTCATGGTACTGTACAGTCGTGGGAATTAATATCTTGTCATTGAATAGAGTATTGTATTGAACCGGAGTACTGTACAGTCATACTCATTAGTACCTATTTTTGTTTTAGGCATTAGGTGTGGGGATTTTGTGTAACAAGTGCGTTTATAGTA
Organism: Paralithodes platypus; assembly: GCA_032716605.1. Taxonomy (NCBI): domain Eukaryota; kingdom Metazoa; phylum Arthropoda; class Malacostraca; order Decapoda; family Lithodidae; genus Paralithodes; species Paralithodes platypus. Next base: position 3,649,543 of record CM064514.1, on the reverse strand, counting down.
CTAGGTTGGCGATGTGGACACTGGGTTTTGGGTCCGGGACTGGTGACTGTGGCAAGTGATCTTCCCGTGATGGCCCCTGGTCCTCTGTGGTGGCCAGTGATGGACAGTGACTGTGGCCAGTGATCTTCCCTTGATGGCCCCAGGTCTTGTGTGGTGGCCCGTGGTTCTCGGTGGTGGCCAGTGATCTTCCCGTGGTGGCCCCTGGTCTTCTGTGGTGGCTGGTGATCTTCCCAAGGTGGCCCGTGGTCCTCTGTGGTGGCCAGTGATGGTGGCCAGTGGTGATACCGTCGAGTAGTTACCTGCGTGTCCTGGCCGACCACTCTATCTTGGAAGACCCATACAGAATTTTATTAATCCCATGGTCCCGTGAAGAAATGTCGTGATACAAGGACCAGTAGAGTTATCAGAGTATTGGTGTGGAGTTGTGCTAAGCTCCCATTTATATTATTTAGTGTTACCGGTACCTTGGATAGGTCTTTCAAAAGCTGTTTTAATTGGGCTACGTATCAGAATCCTAACCTATGCAGTCATCATCTTTGTTCCTTTGTAAATATATGTAAATATACTAGCATTCTTATGTCTGAGTTATATTGTCCTATTGGTTAGAAAGGGTATCTTGGAGATTCAAATTATATAAATAAGGATAGCTTCATAGCCGCACTAGAACCTACTTTAAATTAGTAGCGGTGCTAGTTCCTGGACATCTGGCGCAGTGTGTAGGATTTCCTTGATGCCCCTTCTTATCTAATATGGACTAAGTGCGTACAACTGCTCTGAACTCTTGTATTTCCTCAGATTTTTCCCTGGATGGTTGCTGTCTTCTGTGTTGCTGGCGGCTTGTCTACTTGGTGGAGGGCAGAATATATTATTTTCTCACCATGAGTGACACAGCAAGTATTATAAAGGAGGCAAAATCCTTGGGAGTGTAAGGAGATGAATTGTTTAAACTCGTTTCTCTAGCTAATTGTTACGATCCAGGTTCTCAAAGACACAGGGCTCTTCAACATTGGACTAGATAATGGCAAAAGGCAACAACGGTAACACTAGATCCAACCCCTGCCTTAAACACTGGAAAACAAAACACCATTACCGCCCTGAGTCGTGCCTGGACAACGAGGTATCCTATGACTCGGTAACTGGTGCACACACACTAGGCTGACGCTCGATGAAACAGCCTATTCTCAAACAGTAAAAGATTACTCGATTAGGTTACACAAAGAAAAGATAGTTAACGTGATTAATTAACGTTACGGTAGATACTCAAATAACTGGCACTCCTGTATTAAAGAAAGTGCAATGCTAGTCCTGCAACATCAACTGGAAACTTCTGAAATAAGTCTGATGCTGGGAAGATGTTCGTAAAGAATCTTGAACAATTATAATGCAGAATACGGGTCACAATAAATACTAGGACATATAGTAATAATAGGCAGGCGAATAATAAAGACTGCGCAAAGGTAGTAATGCTCGACAACTAAAGAAATGCTTCGTGACACAACGCAACAACCTACTAGGGTTGTGCAACTCAACAACAACCTCGGCTCAAAAGTGCAGTGAATAATAAAGTTGCATACATATATAATGGGGGCTTATCTCTAACCAGTGTCTGCTCAGTTAATAAAGTCTAGCAGGGGTATCAAGGCAGGGCAACAATGGGTGAGCATGCGGCTCGTAGCCTAACGTTGTCCGAAGGTGGTATAATGAAGATTACGTTATATGACGGGGATGCTCTCTTGATAAATCTAGGTCTCTAGTACCTAGTTCTATCCTGGCGATCCCTCAGAAGTCAACACAAAGAGGCAGCACTATGTTGTGAGGGATAGGCTATGGCCCTCTCACACCACAGCGCTGTGCTCGCAAAGTAAACCCACCCGAAGACAACTTAGGCTCCCACAGTACCTGTCGATGTCGTGCAGGGCTTAGCTAACACTGCACACATCGGAGACAACGACACAGTAACCTTACCCCTAGTCTAGCTTTAGATAACCAAGCAGAATCACTCAACACCTTGCCAGGGAGACATATACCGGTCTACAACCTTCCCGAGAGAGGACACACACGGAAAAGTCCGTCTCTCCAAACCTCATACATAGAAATATCTGAGAGCTTCGCGTACAATACGACTGGCCGACGGTGAACGTCTATGCTGAAACCAGAAGGGATGTTGAGTTTAATAAAGATTAGAGAATGAGAAAGGAGAAGTCGAGAGAGAGAAATAGTATGCAAAGTGGCGAGTATGGGGGACAGAATTGCAAAGGATGTAGACGATACGCGTGTCAGGCAAGCTCTGAGCTGGTAAAAAACATGAGGCCGCGACGGGAAGGGACTAGTTGACCACCCGGCCGCCAACGCCGTCAGCGCCCAAGCGAGCCGTGTCATAGCTCACCCCCGCTGCCAGGTGTACTCCCTCACTCTCTCTCGCTCGCCTCCCACACAAGCAACATTTATATTATAGCGAATATAAAATACAAGGCGCGGTCACAGACCAAAACAAAGATCATTTCTAGACTGTCTGCGGCAACACGACACTAATGAAATAAAGCAGATCATTCTAGGACAACTGTAGCCTATCCCCCCATCCTGGCGAGCGCTAGCGCAATGCCCCACGCAACCATTCTGCTAACGCCGGGAGGCGTCACACCCCCCCCAAGATATGGGACACTCAACCATGAGCCCATATCTGAACAGGCAGAATGTCGCTAGAATCTGCCACTCCTAACCACTCTGCCACTCATGGAATGCAAGCTCAGTCTCCTCAAAAAAAAATACAACAACATTTTATATATAAAAAAATCTTATCACCCTTCCCAAATATAATACATTAATTCATAACATTGTGCTCCCAGAGCGAGCCTTAAGAAGCACAGCCTACTGAGGGAAAATCATCTGCACTCAGTACTCAGCTACAATATTATCTTAAAATTAATTATCAAAAAGAAAGTTTTTATTTAATTTTTCATATTTTATTTTAATGTTGTTTTTGGTGGCTACTATAGATGTAGCCTAATTTTCTTCTAATCAAAGCCAACAACTCCTGCCCTGCGACCCTACGCTGATGCTACACACGCGAGCCACCAAGCACCAGCGCAAAAATACATCGCGAGCCAAGACAGGAGGCTATACCAACATACTGTGGTAGCCTACCCCGGATCCTCCACCCGCGACAAACACTGACTGAACAGCGAGGGTTCTCCTGCAAACAAAGCCAAAACATTATCAGTGCCCTTAGCATGCCACACATCCAACTTGTGTTCCGGCAGCACAACAACACCTGGCACTGACAAACTGCCCAGCTCATCGCAAAACTGGCACTTCTCTTCGCTCTTTCCGGCAACGGGGCCTGCCAATAACCCTTCACTAGTTCTACCTTCGTGATGAGCGAGGCAGCCCCGAAGCGGTCTATGGTGTCGTCAACTCTGGGTAATGGATAGGCGTCTGTCAGGGATAATGCTTCCACACTCTTGCAATCAACACACACACGGACTCTGCCACCAAACTCAGGTTGCAAAGCCACTGGCAACGACCACTCACGATATCCCTCATCCCTCAGACCCCCTCTCCACACGCTGTCCAGCTCCGCCTTCACAACAGGCTGTCGAGCAGGATTCACACGGTAGGGAACCAACTCGAGCCTTGCACTGTCTCCAGCCTCCATGTCGGATTCTACCCCGTACATCAGGCCTGGAGAAGCAACAACCCTGCGGACGGACTGCCACAGCCTAGTAAACAACTCCTCTTGTCGCTCAGGAACAAGAGGTTGCAACTTATCTCGCAGAACAATATGCCTAGTGCCCTCCCACATCTCCTTCACCATGTGGAGAGGAGCTCTCACCTGATGCCCGAAAACAAGCTCATTCGGACTGAAACCGAGACTCTCTCCAGGTAATTCTCCTGCCGCGAACAAAACATACGGCAGACCAAGGTCCCAATCCTTTCCATTCTCTGCGCAGTAACATCGAAGCATGCTTTTCAGCGTGGCGTGCCACCTCTCCAACACCCCATGACTCTCCGGGTGATACGCAGAAGAGACGACAGTGCTGATGCCATGCTGAATCATAGTTTGTTTGAACAGATTAGATGTAACACTAGAACCTTGGTCCGATTGCACCTCTTGCGGGTAACCATACCGCGAGCAATACAAGAGCAGGTTCCGGACAACAGTTTTCGCCGTGCCATTTCTCATTGGAAATGCATCAGGATAACGAGTGGCCACATCCATGATAGTTAATAGAAATGTATTACCGGCACTAGTAGGGGTTAGGGGTCCGACCATATCAATGATGACCTTACTGAAGGGCGGTCCACTGACAGGAATGGGGTGCAACGGGGCTCTCGGAATTGTTTGGTTAGGTTTTCCAACCCTCTGGCACGTATGACACCTTGCTATCCAGGTTACCACCTGCCCCTTCAACCCCGGCCACCAAAACAATTTTTCTAAAGCCGCCACCGTTTTTCTCACCCCTAGATGTCCTGCCAGTGGTATGTCATGCGCCAACCTCAGTAGGCTATCCCTGCACTCCCGTGGCACCACCAACTGGTCCACTACTCCGGACCCATCTTGCCAACTACGTTTAGGGTCTTGAAAACGCCTATAGAGGATGCCTTCTAAATAAAAAAAATCTCCTGGCTGTGCATCGCCGTCCTCGTCGAGCTCTACAGCTCCATTAGCACACGTTTGGAGCTCAGGGTCCTCTAGTTGCAACCAACGTATATCTGAGGGTGCCAAGCGATCTAACTGCTCCCGGAGCAATGCATGACCTTCCCCGATACTGGGCTGCTCCCTCTGTCTCTCTCGATGTACATAACGTTGCTGTCGTGGAGACTCGTCATGCCCAGCCTCGTCACTCTCGATGACAGGCCCAGGGGCTACTCCAGAATTAAGTAATGGTGCTAATACTGAATCACCCAGGAGAGCCGCCGAGTCAAAACTCTTAACCCGTTGAGACCCAGCGTCGCACGTGTTGCATCGGCAGTCTTTGATCACCAACTCCCAGCGACGCATCACGTGCGTCCGACATATAAAAAACACTTACGTGGCTCGTAAGGTAGGAAATGGTGGGAGAATAGGAGGGGGCGGTACCGTAGTGTGTGGGGAAGCCGGGCCAGTAGGTGTGAGCGGGCCGAGACAGCCGCGCGGCTGGTGGTGGTGGGCTTAGTGGGGATAGTTTACACCCCTAGTTTACCGCCACTTTGAACCTTCATTACTCCGGTCGTATGGGAGCTAGAGGCTTGAGATTTATGTGAGATACACCTTAGGATGTATGCCGTACAATGCCATACTCAGTTTTTACCCTAGTGCTCCCGGGCGGGTGGTCATGCGGGGGAGACGAACTATTGAAACCCCCCCCCCGCCCCCAAATGACCGAAATGAGTTTTTTTATTTGTGTGTTCATTTCTCACCATTCTCTTCCATTTTGGCTCCACAAATTTTTTTGAAGCTCCACCCCCCCAACCCCCCACCGGCCCCCCCCCCAAAAAAAAATGTCAGGGGTGATTTTTTTTTGTTTTTTTTTCATTTCTCATCCTTGTCTTCCATTCTAGCAAACAAAAAAAATAAGTGAAAATGGCTTGGGACTGGGGTGAACAAAATATTATAACTAGCCGGGGCTCAACGGGTTAAAACCAACTCCAGCTTTAGCCTCCTCCTGTTGATCGTTCCTCCGCTGGTCTGAAGACGGAGGACTAGGCTGTGACACTTTAGCTGCCCGAGCTCGGGTGACAACACACGCCATGGGTTGTGTCTGGCACCACTCGACCCACTCTTGCTCTTCCCTACTCACGTCGGCCGGCCTCTCGGCAACGACTAAGGGTAGAACCTTAGAAGCGGGCATTGCAAAGTTGTTGCCGAGAAGAAGGTCGACGCCCTCCACTGGCAGTTTCTCCACAATCCCGACATCCAATTCACGTGCCACACCATCCACCTCCAACTCCAACCGCACCAGCGTGTATGACCGAGTTGCATTAATACCCTGCACCACCACCCGAGCCGCGTTTATAGGGTAGCCAGTCAAGTTTTTCACCAGAGTCTGGGAAGCACCTGTCACGCAAGACCTCTACTCCATGCTTGCGCCCCGCCCACATCACGCAACCCCGCCCTCTATGGTCGCAAAAAACATCCTGAGCAGGGTTCGAGCCTCCCAGGTGCTTCTGCATTGGCTGTGCCTCAGCCTCTGACGAACTGCCCCGGGCAAACTCAGATGACTTCGGAGACACACCAATGTTGCAGGCCAAAGACACAGCTGCTGTAGGTGGTTTGCTAGGACAGACTCTTGCAAAGTGCCCCTTTTTATGACAATGATAACACTCCAACTCCCCTTTGGGCTTCCCTTGGTACTGGGAAGGGCCCGGCCCCTTCTTAAATGGGACGGTGCTAGTCTTGTGGTCAGTCTTGGTATCATGGCTCTTGTACTTGTTTGCATAAGGTATATCACTAACTCGGGGGGTGGGGCGTCACGCCCCTTGTTACCTGCCTCACTACGCTGGGCAGACCCGCACCCACGAATTAGTGATAGCCGGAGGTCAGCCATCTCAGCTGCCTCCTGTAGAGTTTTTGGTTGCTTTTCTTTAAGGTTTAACGTCAGGTCGCCGCCCGTGCATTTGAAAAACTGCTCTAAAAGCACCAACTGTTTAATGTCGTCAAACGTAGTAGCTTTCTCCGACCTCAGCCAATTCCCAAAAGCATCGGACAGCTCCCGGGCATGCTCCAAAAAGGTGCTCTCCCGACCCTTGGTAACACCCCGGAACTTCAACCTGTACGTCTCTGGTTGTAGTTCGTATGCTCTCAGGACAGCCTCCTTGAGTTCCTCATAGATAATACAAGACTCTATAGGCAACGCATCATAGGCTTTAAGACCCTTGCCTATTAATCTAGAGGATACAAGTGCTGCCCATTTATTCTCTGGCCACTGGTGTTCCTGGCACTTCTTCTCAAAGCGTGTGAAAAATTCTGTTACACCACTCTCATCAAACACCGGAACCAGTTTCAATAAGTGCGAGAGAGACTGCTCATGAACACAGTTACCAGCCCCAAGTCGCTGTCCCGTTGTCTCTACTCGTGACTTCTCTACATCCATGTCGGCACTGTACCTAGTCGACTCTAAATCAGCTTGGATTTTTGCTAGCTCTATGTGCTGGTGACTTTTTCTCTCTTCTATCTTGGCTCTCTCTTCTATCTTGGCTAATTCTATTTGCTGCTCACCTGCCCTGATAGCCTTTCTCTCTTCGATCCTAGCTAACTCGAGCCGAAGCAACAACTCTGGAGTCAACCCTTGAGGAGGTGAAGGTGCTACAATGTTTGAAATTACCGGTGGTCCCCCCAGGGGCAACCCACCCTGCCAGTCACCACCCAACTGCGGAAGCGTACCCGGGGTCGGCAAACTACTGGGATGGCTGGGAGTCGAGTGTAGGGGAAGCATGGCCGAAGGGCTCTGAGCACTCAACCCATCTCGCTCACCAGTCACCCTGCCCAGTACACACGTTATCAAGTTATCCCTGGTCATGCTGCTAGTAACCGCATGACCGATAGCTGTGGCCAGGCATTGAAGACCGTACCGATCCATACCCTCCAACCGCTCAGCAGTAACAGGCCATTGCAAAAATATCCTAGCATCCTCCTCACAGTTCACCTGATTAACCATTTCATCATGCTGCTGTTCCTCCGTTTCGACATGACGTACTGTGTCTCCATTCTCCTCTGATCCGGTATAAGACATGATGCGCACAAACATTTCTCACCACAATATTCGGAAAAGAAGTACCCCAAACTCTTATGTAGCACTATTCACTTGCCAAAAATGTCTGAAGACTCTCAAGTGCTATACTACTTTGCCAAAACAAATTAACGTGCCCACTATATTCCTCAATAAAACAAATGACCACAACAATCCTGCAATTATCTCTTAGTTCACAAGATCCTGAGCTAGGTCGCCATTTGTCACGATCCAGGTTCTCAAAGACACAGGGCTCTTCAACATTGGACTAGATAATGGCAAAATGCAACAACGGTAACACTAGATCCAACCCCTGCCTTAAACACTGGAAAACAAAACACCATTACCGCCCTGAGTCGTGCCTGGACAACGAGGTATCCTATGACTCGGTAACTGGTGCACACACACTAGGCTGACGCTCGATGGAACAGCCTATTCTCAAACAGTAAAAGATTACTCGATTAGGTTACACAAAGAAAAGATAGTTAACGTGATTAATTAACGTTACGGTAGATACTCAAATAACTGGCACTCCTGTATTAAAGAAAGTGCAATGCTAGTCCTGCAACATCAACTGGAAACTTCTGAAATAAGTCTGATGCTGGGAAGATGTTCGTAAAGAATCTTGAACAATTATAATGCAGAATACGGGTCACAATAAATACTAGGACATATAGTAATAATAGGCAGGCGAATAATAAAGACTGCGCAAAGGTAGTAATGCTCGACAACTAAAGAAATGCTTCGTGACACAACGCAACAGCCTACTAGGGTTGTGCAACTCAACAACAACCTCGGCTCAAAAGTGCAGTGAATAATAAAGTTGCATACATATATAATGGGGGCTTATCTCTAACCAGTTAATCAGTTAATAAAGTCTAGCTGGGGTATCAAGGCAGGGCAACAATGGGTGAGCATGTGGCTCGTAGCCTAACGTTGTCCGAAGGTGGTATAATGAAGATTACGTTATATGACGGGGATGCTCTCTTGATAAATCTAGGTCTCTAGTACCTAGTTCTATATTGGCGATCCCTCAGAAGTCAACACAAAGAGGCAGCACTATGTTGTGAGGGATAGGCTATGGCCCTCTCACACCACAGCGCTGTGCTCGCAAAGTAAACCCACCCGAAGACAACTTAGGCTCCCACAGTACCTGTCGATGTCGTGCAGGGCTTAGCTAACACTGCACACATCGGAGACAACGACACAGTAACCTTACCCCTAGTCTAGCTTTAGATAACCAAGCAGAATCACTCAACACCTTGCCAGGGAGACATATACCGGTCTACAACCTTCCCGAGAGAGGACACACACGGAAAAGTCCGTCTCTCCAAACCTCATACATAGAAATATCTGAGAGCTTCGCGTACAATACGACTGGCCGACGGTGAACGTCTATGCTGAAACCAGAAGGGATGTTGAGTTTAATAAAGATTAGAGAATGAGAAAGGAGAAGTCGAGAGAGAGAAATAGTATGCAAAGTGGCGAGTATGGGGGACAGAATTGCAAAGGATGTAGACGATACGCGTGTCAGGCAAGCTCTGAGCTGGTAAAAAACATGAGGCCGCGACGGGAAGGGACTAGTTGACCACCCGGCCGCCAACGCCATCAGCGCCCAAGCGAGCCGTGTCATAGCTCACCCCCGCTGCCAGGTGTACTCCCTCACCCTCTCTCGCTCGCCTCCCACACAAGCAACATTTATATTATAGCGAATATAAAATACAAGGCGCGGTCACAGACCAAAACAAAGATCACTTCTAGACTGTCTGCGGCAACACGACACTAATGAAATAAAGCAGATCATTCTAGGACAATTGTAGCCTATCCCCCCATCCTGGCGAGCGCTAGCGAGCTGCAATGCCCCACGCAACCATTCTGCTAACGCCGGGAGGCGTCACATAATGAACGAGATGAGAGAGCTCATGCCCGTGAACGTGAGAAGGCCGAGAGGGAGAGTGTGGAAAGAGAGAGAGAGAGAGAGAGAGAGAGTGGAAAGAGAGAAAGCAAGAGAGCACGAATTGGCTGTGTTACAACTTAAGTCCTCGAATAACACTAGTACTATCAGTGGTAACAACAGTAAAGTTCAAATTCCCCCCTTCTCAGATGGCGATGACATTGATTCATACCTTAACAGATTTGAGAAAGTGGCAAAGTTCTACGGTTGGAAGGCTGAAGACTATCCTTTTCATTTAGGTACTCTGCTGAAAGGTAAGGCCTTGAACTATGTGGGGTTACCGATTGAGGTTGCTGAAGACTATCAGAGTTTGAAGCAGGATCTTTTACAGGCTTTTCAGATAGATGCTAACAACTATAGGAAGCAGTTTAGAGGAATGAAAGCTGGGCCAGACGAGTCCTATGTTCATTTTTTGGCTAAGTTGGAGCAAGTGCTGAGTCGTTGGCTGGTCTTGTCTGGCGTTAAGAAGGACTACGATCAATTTTCAATTTCATGATTAGGGACCAGTTTATAGCCAGTTGCTTACCTGAGGTTCACGTTTATCTGAATGAACGTAGTGTGGGAAGTAATGCAGAGCTTGCTAAGCCTGCTGATTTGTATAGAAACGCTCATTATTCATACAAGTCTCGTTCTAAACAGGGTCAACCTTCCGCCAAATCTGAGGTAGCTAAACAACCCAAGACTGAGGAGAAGATGGAGTCAAAGAAGTCTAGTTACAAGGTTCGTGGTAAGTGTTTTAGTTGCGGTGGAGATGACCATTACAAATACAATTGTCCTCAAAAGGAATCCTCTTCCAGTAAGTCATTCAGCGTGAATGTTGTCTTTAATGCTGATATGAAACCTCCTCATGTACTAGTTGATTCTTTTGGAGAAATTGGAGGGAAGGGAGCTGAAGTTTCCTTTGATTCTATGTGCAATACAGTTATTGTTCATCCCCGATTTGTCTCTGGTAAAATTCCAGGTGGACCTTTGTATACAGTGTATGATTTTTTGGGTATAGCTCCTAAGTTTCCAGGAGTTCAGGTAAAGATTAAGAGTAAGTTCTTTAGTGGAAAGGTCTTTGCTCTAGTTGCTCCAGTGAGGTTCATGGATGTACTTCTTCGCACTATCCCAGGTGTTTAAGCTCCTGCATATACTTCCAAGGCACGTGATGGGGACAGTAAGGAACTTGTTGTTGTTTCAGTGGTTACTAGATCTATGGCTCAGGCTGAGAATGTAGACAGTAATCCAAAAACCTTTAACTACAGATATGGAGACATTCGCTGATGCTGATTCCTTTAGGAAAGCCCAAGAAACCTGTAAGACATTGACCCCCTATTGGAATATGGTAAATGAGAATAAGGAGACTGCATTCAGAGGACGAAATGTGAAGTATGAGATCATTAACAAATTTCTTTACAGAGTGTGTGTGGACAGCAAAAACAAGGATGAGGTCGGGAGCAAGCAGCTTCTTGTACCAAATAAATTTAGGTCTAAGGTGTTGGATGTGGCTCTTGAAGGGTTACTAGCCGGACATTTCTCCCATCGCAAGACAGCTGGACAGGTGTACCGGAGGTTTTTCTGGCCGGGAGTGGGGAAGGATATAGAGAACTTCTGCCGGTCCTGCGAGGTATGCCAGAAGGTAACTCATAGAGGTAGAGTAAAGCCTGTACCCTTAGCTAAGATGCCCATTGTCTCTGAACCATTCTCTAGAGTAGCTATTGACATTATTGGACCCATGACCCCTAGGTCAAAGAGAGGTCATAAGTTTGTGCTCACCCTGATTGACTGTGCCACACGTTTTCCTGAGGCCGTACCTTTGAAGAATATTGATACCATTTCTGTTGCTGAAAGCCTGGTAGAAGTGTTCTCTAGGGTAGGTATCCCCAAAGAAATCCTGTCAGACAATGGTAGTCAGTTCAGGTCAGATTTGATGTCCGAGATAAATAAGTTATTGAGTATCAAGGCAGTTCATTCTAGTCCATATCATAGTCAAAGTAATGGATGTGTTGAAAGATTGAACGGTACACTGAAGTCAATGCTTAAGAAGACCTGTGCTGATCACCCTGATGAGTGGGATCGCTACATTCCTGCAGTGTTATTTGCATACAGGGAGATTCCAAATGATTCTCTCAAGTTTTCACCCTTCGAGTTGTTGTATGGTAGAAATGTGCAGGACCCTTTGACTATTTTGCATGAGATCTGGTCTAATTAGGAACTAGATAATGACCTGAGATTGTCTTATAATCATGTCCTAGAACTCAGATATAGGTTGGAGAGGTCAGCCGAGTTAGCAGCCGCCCATGCCGAAGTCAGCGGTGGGCGCTATAAGGAGTACTTCGACAAGAAGGCGAAACCCAGGGAAAAGAATTACTATTTTGTTATATTTTTCGTTCACTTCAGTAAACTTTGACTATGTGTGAGGCTGAGTGAGCTGGTGCTTCGGGAATGTGAGCGGGTCGAGAGAGGGTGAGCTAGTGAAAGTGCCTGGTTGACTGTACCGAGTCGAAATAGGTGGAATGAAGCTTTTTTTTCGGTTCCGTAGTTAAAGTTTCAGGCCTGCCTCTCCACCAAGTTGCATTTGTCCCCCAGCAGCACAGCAGGCAGCACCTCAGTACCCCAGTGGTGAGTTTCAGTTTATTGTTTAAGTTTATTGTTTAAGTTTATTATTGGTTTGCTGTTCGGTTAAGTATTATACTATCTATTCCTTCGTGATAGTAAATATTGATTTAGTCCATTTATACCGTACAGTAAGGTAAATTAGTCTTATCATTGGTTTGATGTACAGTAATTATATATTATATTTCTTAGTGATAATATTGATTTAGAACATTTGTACTGTACCTCAGGGTAAACTTGTTAATTTGCGTTAGTACCATTACCATTGTATTGTTGTACTATACAGTAGAGTGACTGTGTGAATTGCTTTGTTTCATGGTACTGTACAGTCGTGGGAATTAGTATCTTGTCATTGAATAGAGTATTGTATTGAACCGGAGTACTGTACAGTCATAATCATTAGTACCTATTTTTGTTTTAGGCACTAGGTGTGGGGATTCTGTGTAACAAGTGCATTTATAGTACTAGGTTGGCGGGTGTGGACCCTGGGTTTTGGGTCCGGGACTGGTGACTGTGGCAAGTGATCTTCCCGTGATGGCCCCTGGTCCTCTGTGGTGGCCAGTGATGGACAGTGACTGTGGCCAGTGATCTTCCCTTGATGGCCCCAGGTCCTCTGTGGTGGCCCGTGGTTCTCGGTGGTGGCCAGTGATCTTCCTGTGGTGGCCCCTGGTCTTCTGTGGTGGCTGGTGATCTTCCCAAGGTGGCCCCTGGCCAATGATGGTCGCCAGTGGTGATACCGTCGTGTAGTTACCTGCGTGTCCTGACCGACCACTCTATCTTGGAAGACCCATACAGTCTTTTATTAATCCTATGGTCCCGTGAAGAAATGTGGTGATACAAGGACCAGTAGAGTTATCAGTGTATTGGTGTGGAGTTGTGCTAAGCGCCCATTTATATAATTTAGTGTTACCGGTACCTTGGATAGGTCTTTCATAAGCTGTTTTGATTGGGCTACGTATCAGAATCCTAACCGCCTATGCAGTCATCATCTTTGTTCCTTTGTAAATTTATGTAAATATACTAGCATTCTTATGTCTGAGTTTATATATTGTCCTATTGGTTAGAAAGGGTATCTTGGAGATTCAAATTATATAAATAAGAATAGCTTCATAGCCGCACTAGAACTTTTTAAATTAGTAGCAGTGCTAGTTCCTTGACACGCACTATGGTTGCTCGACTATCCTGACCGTTATAATAGTCGGTGACGAAGTTCTGTTTCGGTACTCTTGGATGTGGGGTCTTTAATGAACAGTCGCTCAAGTCATGACAGAGTAACTATTCATCAGGCGAACGTGGAGAAGAAGTGTGACCATGGCTGTACTATCTTTCCCAACTACCTTTGACCTTTATAAGAGTGTTCAAAGAACCCTGATGATTAGATTTTTAGGCCTTTTTACAAGCATATGTCCTCAACCATGGATTTGGTACATATGATGTAAGGACTTTATATGCAGAGTGCCATTTAAGTGACGGTGTCTCGCAAAGCCCTGACTATTGCAGCGGTCTTGCCATGGCAAAGACTTCTCCATGAGTGTTGAATTGATACTAAGAGTGTTTTAGGGACATGTCCTTTTTTCCACTTTTTATGTCAAAACTACAAGCCTAGTAAAGATCCTAATGTTATTCGAGCACTATGGTGTGAGAGACAATAGTTCTTAAATACGGAAAAGAACTCTCAGACAATTTGATCTACAGCTATGGCATGTACAATCGCGCTAATAAGTGATGTCTCGGCACCAAGTGTGTTTTGATCAATAATTGGTATCAGCAATATCTAAGCTTCATTTCTTCATATCGAGTGAAATATAGAAACATGTTCCTACACTTACCCACCCTATTCAACATCTGACAGACATTAATACAGCACAGACCAAGCCAAACGTAATGACAGCTGGGACATGACTTATTAGCGCGACTGTACACTCAGTGGAAAGAGAAGGTAATTCTTGGACTCCAGCCTTGCATGCAAGTTTATTCAAGCCCTTAGAATTACTGGCTCTACCCTGGGCAAGTCAGAATGGTCAAGACTTTTGCTGCGATGTCCCAGGTACGGTGGTTGAGGGTCAGAAGGTCACAGGTACGGGGGGGGAGGCAGATTAGGGGAGTTTCAGGTAGACCCCTCAGAAGTTTCCACCATGATGTGGGTGGAGCTGCGCGGAAGAGCGGCGCATCTGGAGAGGAAATATCTGGGGCCTTTTATGTTTTGCGAAGTCTTCCTGCTCTGCCTTCCTTTTTCGGGACCCGGAATTAGTGATGGTGATGCATATGTTTTTCCCGGGCGTGGGCGGTAGAGTGGGCATGATGGCGACGACTCGAGCATATCGGTTGATGTATTGCGTGGTGGGGAGGCGGCCATGTTGTTGGTACTCCTCTTTCTTTCTTGCTTATGTTCTTTGGGTTGGTCCTGTCTTCTTTCTTTCCCCGGGACTTGTTCTGGTTCTCCTCCTTCTTTCTTTCATTCCTTGTTTTGGTCCTATCTTCTTTCTTTCTCCGTAACTTGTTCTGGTTCTGCTTTTCTTCTTTCTTCTTATTTGTTGTGGGTTTATCCTCCGTTGTGGTTTCCCTTTTCTTTTCCGTTTTATTCTTCTGTCCCTTACTCCCTCGACTCGGTAACTTGTTTATTTTTAACTCTGTTACTTTAACACTTACACTGCGGGCATATTTCCGCCTATATCCGCCATATTAGGGCTCGTTCAGGCACTCCTGATTAATTAAACAAGTTTATAAATTAAATTAAATGTTTTTAGCCAAATACTGAAAGAAAATAGCTTCAAAATTACACCAAAACGAGCTTCATAGCTCGTGGGCTTCACCCGCAGCGCTACCATAGTCATTCGCTAAAATGAGCAATTATCGCTAATGTCGTGCTACATTTGCCTTTGGCAGAGCTGTATATCTAGGGAGAGTATGGCTCATACTACACAGTGCACTGGCCGGCTGGCTGGAGGAAGGACGGGTGGCCCGTCGTGCTTCCGCTCCCTCGCACTCGATTCTACACGCTTTAAGAGGCTTTAAACGCCTGTAAATTGCCATGGCGTTCCGGAACGTCTCCCGCAGTCAGTGGCTTAATATATATATATATATATGTATATATATATATATATATATACCAGTATATATATATATATATATATATATATATATATATATATATATACAGTAAATATATATATATATATATACGGTATATACAGTATATGTATATATATATATATACACAGTATGCAGTATTATTTTCTGAAAAACGCTAAATTATTTTTATATAATTTTATTTTTATATTTTGTGTGCACGAAACACCGTATTTTCGAAAATGATAGTATTGTGTAGTGCTGTATGATAGTATTGTGTAGTGCTGTATGATAGTATTGTGTAGTGCTGTATGATATTATTGTGTAGTGCTGTATGATAGTATTGTGTAGTGCTGTATGATAGTATTGTGTAGTGCTGTATGATAGTATTGTGTAGTGCTGTATGATAGTATTGTGTAGTGCTGTATGATAGTATTGTGTAGTGCTGTATGATAGTATTGTGTAGTGCTGTATGATAGTATTGTGTAGTGCTGTATGATAGTATTGTGTAGTGCTGTATGATAGTATTGTGTAGTGCTGTATGATAGTATTGTGTAGTGCTGTATGATAGTATTGTGTAGTGCTGTATGATAGTATTGTGTAGTGCTGTATGTAGCGGGCAACTTTACAATGATAGTATTGTGTAGTGCTGTATGTAGCGGGCAACTTTACAATGATAGTATTGTGTAGTGCTGTATGTAGCGGGCAACTTTACAATGATAGTATTGTGTAGTGCTGTATGTAGCGGGCAACTTTACAATGATAGTATTGTGTAGTGCTGTATGTAGCGGGCAACTTTACAATGATAGTATTGTGTAGTGCTGTATGTAGCGGGCAACTTTACAATGATAGTATTGTGTAGTGCTGTATGTAGCGGGCAACTTTACAATGATAGTATTGTGTAGTGCTGTATGTAGCGGGCAACTTTACAAAGAAATGATAGTATTGTGTAGTGCTGTATGTAGCGGGCAACTTTACAAAGAAATGTGACCCATATAAGGAGGTCTGTAATAGGTTGTATTGTGTTACGGCTTACAAACAGGACTTAGGTAACACCGGAGAGTTTTTGCCAATTTGATCCCTTACGACTTACGTCATAACACAATCATCTTCTGCCTCCTCCCCCTTCTTCTTCTTCTTCTCCTGACCTCGTTTCTCTCATTTCCTCTTTCCTGGCTTCTTGTTCTTGTTTTTGTTCTTGTTCTTGTTCTTATAATTATTATTATTCCTCCTCCTCGTACTCCCACTTTTACTTTTCCTTCTCCTTCGTTTTCTTCTTTGTTTTTTCCTCCTATCTACCTCGACTGCTTTCTCCTTTTCTCACTCCCTTCTGCCGTTTCTTCTCCTTCTTCTTCATGGCCCTCTTCCTTATTTGCCATTCGTCCTTCCTTTAGTTCCTTCTACCTCTCGGCTTTCCTCTCTAATACTTTCACTTTCTCTCTTTCTCTCTCTCTCTCTCTCTCTCTCTCTCCTTTTTCCCTCCTTTCTGTTCCTTTTTTCCTTTACTCGCTCTTTCCTTTCCTCCACTCTTTACTCGCTCTTTCCTTTCCTCCACTCTTTACTCGCTCTTTCCTTTCCTCCACTCTTTACTCGCTCTTTCCTTTCCTCCACTCTTTACTCGCTCTTTCCTTTCCTCCACTCTTTTTATAACTCTTTACTTTTTGTCCTCTTGTTTTCTAAATTCCTGTCTCCGTTTTCTCTCTACCTCTTATCCTCTCCTCTCACCCTTTCCCTTTGTTTCCTCTTTCCTCCCTCTCTTCCATTCTACTCTGCCCCCCTCCCCCCTCACTCCCTCTTCCCCTGCCTTACCCCACCCCTCCAATGATTTTGCACTCTTGCAAAATCATTAGTAAATCTTTTAACTCACACGAGTCTAAGAATATCTTCTTCAATCGAGTTGTGAACTTGTGGAAAGGGCTTCCTCGAGATATTGTAGACTGCAGCACCGTTTATTCCTTTCAACATCGCCTAGAAAACACCTCGCCTTAAACCCGCGACTAACTGCATTGTAAATTAATTACTTTTTTATCAGCTACATCGAGGATCACTACGTATATATATTAATAACTAAGACGTTACTCACTTTTCCTCAGATACATGAAGGATCACTTATAGCTGTGTTATGTTATCAACCCAAATTGTCCCCTAGTAACATATCGTAACCCTGCCAGGGACATTAGTTCTAGGGCAGCACTTCCCTTTTTCAACTACGAAAGGGGGGAGACTATTGAAAACAACAACAGTGTAGAAACGGGTTCGTATTAAAGTAGAATGGGGTCGCGGAAATATCATTGTAAAAAGCAAAAAACAAAAACAAAACAAACAAATCTTTTGCTTTTTACAATGATATTTCCGCGACCCCATTCTACTTAAGTACGAACCCGTTTCTACACTGTTGTTGTTTTCAATATTGTCTCCCCCCTTTAATACGAACCCGTTTCTACACTGTTGTTGTTTTCAATATTGTCTCCCCCCTTTAATACGAACCCGTTTCTACACTGTTGTTGTTTTCAATATTGTCTCCCCCCTTTAATACGAACCCGTTTCTACACTGTTGTTGTTTTCAATATTGTCTCCCCCCTTTAATACGAACCCGTTTCTACACTGTTGTTGTTTTCAATATTGTCTCCCCCCTTTAATACGAACCCGTTTCTACACTGTTGTTGTTTTCAATATTGTCTCCCCCCTTTTCGTACAATTTACTTGTATTTCGTGTTGCCAACCTACTTAATTTTAGTATATAATTTAATTAAAATTATAATCATAATTCTCCTACACGTTTTAAATATTAACCATTAGTAATATGCAAATATTTATGTAGGCTCTTTTTGTTTACTTTAGGCTGAAGATGGCTTGTGTGTAAGCCGAAACGTCCCACAATAAAGATGTTCATCCCAGCGCTGGTTTTCTATTTATTATACGCCACCGCTTCCCCCGTGAAGAGAGCATCGCTTCTATATATATATATACAGTATATATATATATATATATATACAGTATATATATATATATATATATATATATATATATATATATATATAGATAAAGTAACGGGGTTGAGTAAGCCATGCAAGATTGCCAGCCTGCAGGAGAGCAGAAAGAACAGAAGGAGACACCAACAGGAGCAATGGGAAAATCAACAAGCTTCCCATGCTCTAAAAGAAAACGGAGTAGAAGAGTTCCCCATTCCCTCAGGTCATTCTTGTTCTCTAATGACCAGGGAACTAGGTCAGTCTCCCCTAATAAAGAGTGGGAAGCAGGACCAATCACCGACGACCTTTCAAACTACCTCGACCTATCACCAGTCTCCCTTCGAACAACAGCCTGACTTGCATTATAGCGAACAAATATTGATGCAAGTTAGGCATCAGGGACCGGAATGCTATAGGTACAAATGGAGATGTCAGTACCTCCCTTGCAGTACCTTTCCGGAGAACTAAAAACAACCCAGAGAACCCAGAAACTGCCGGAGATATAAACCACACAAGAACAAACCCCTGATTCTCAGGGAATCATGGAAATCACGATTATATCCTTCCTAGACCCTTTAACAACAAAGGATGTATTAAATAAAGTGCTTAAGTTAATTATGTATAAACCTATAACTACCATGTATTTTTAGACTAAGTATTACCTTCGCAAATAACCTCACAACCATTTCCCTATGTCCTTCTGAAGTTGAATTACCACAAATTAAACATAAGAAATAACCCGAACATAGCCTCACCGAAATTAAAGAAAGTAAGCACCTCTACCTAAGTAATATTCCTAAGGCTGAAAAGTCCGGGATATCACTGAAGTAGAAACCGCCTCCCCCTCCCCCTCGAGACTACAGCCAGACCTGCTGCCTCCTTCTGATGCCAGGACCCCTGACCCCTGCCTGTGAGAGGCAGTTCCCCTCGATGTCCAGCCAGCCGAATCTACGATCCACGTCGGCCAGACTTGCACTCGAAATGCTATCCTCTTAACATACCCGAAGTGTCTCTGAATATCTTACGTTGTGGTTATTGATGTGAAGGTAAGGTAAAATATGCGAGTATTCCAGTGCTAATTCTTACATAGATCTGTGCCCAAGATCGATATATATTACGTTATGTGTTAATCCTTCAGAAGTCCTATTTACTTATTGAGCTAAATCTGTGTCCAAGATCTATATATATTATTCTATGTGTTAATCATTCAGAAGCCTACTTAATTATTGAATTATAAGATCTGTGCCCAAGATCTATTGTTAAGTTGCGTTAAACCTCTTACATAATCATTATACGCATACCTTACATACTCGTGTCAACTGATACCTAGCCCGAATACTCACAGATTTTCCTTGAATATGTCCATTCTATTGTGTATGTAACAAGTCGAAGTTGAAGTGTATAACGTGTATCTATTCCCTATTCAAATCTAGCATTTACCTAGAACCTACGCCAAATTTCATAATT
Organism: Paralithodes platypus; assembly: GCA_032716605.1. NCBI lineage: Eukaryota > Metazoa > Arthropoda > Malacostraca > Decapoda > Lithodidae > Paralithodes > Paralithodes platypus. The sequence continues at coordinate 3,629,774 of CM064514.1, read as the reverse complement.
AATTAAATTTCAATTCTACTTCTCGAGAAAAATTATTATTATTTGCTATTATAAGTAAAATATTATTATTTGCTATTATAAGTAAAATCTAATTTCCTCGAAAACCCAATTCACGCTTTGTGATCCTTTGTATTAACTTATTCCGTCGTGAATAAATTATTTACTTCTTCTGATATGAAATAGATCATTTCGATTAATCTCGTCTAGGAATTCTAGTTCTATAAAGGTCTATTATCTAACTCTTTCATAATCTCGAATATAACGCTAATTCGTTCTGTATTCCTTATAGGAATCTGTTAACCAGTTTAGAACTCCTTCGTACCTTACCAGGTATTTTATCTAAGTGCAACTTCGTCGTGTACGCCATTTTATGCTATTAGTGTTATATAACTATTAGTACACGCTATTTTATCAATGCGTTCCTTAACCTATTGAGTCAAAATATTGCATGATTCATATTTAGGTTGTATTCCATATCGACTCTTTATTCAGTATATCTTTGTAATTAAATCTGAATTCCTCGACCCGTGAGAATATTATTTCATATACAAGTTAAGTAAGTGTATATTTATAATATAAATTTCCTCACAATAAATTAACTATATAATTAATTGTCAAAGTAATTCCCCTCCCTATTAATTTATGAATTAAAGACTTCCTCCCTCATTCAAGATAAATATCGCATTAACAGCAGAAGTTATTTTCCGGACCGTAGTCCAACTGATAGACCTGCTGACCTACCTTGCCCTATATATCCACGCGCGGCATCCTTTGTACTCCCTTGGCGCACCTGAGCGATCACCATAGAAATCTTCGTGCTTTTAACCAAAATGTTTAATTCGCAATTCTAAATTTCAATTAAACTTTTCCTGATATTATCAGAATACATCGCGATAGACACTCAACTCACATAGGTATTATTATGAAGGAGTTATTCTATGTATATGTATGTCTATATATAATTGCATATTTCCCCAAAAATACTATCCAACATTCCATGTGCATTTGTATGTTAATAAGAGACATCTTGTACTCTGACCATATCTAGTGAGTCACTTACTATTACTGATAGTAGCTAAGTGAAACTTAAACTCACATTCTATATTCATATTATATATTATGTTAGTAAGAGACATCTTGTACTCTGACCATATCTAGTGAGTCACTTACTATTACTGATAGTAGCTAAGTGAAACTTAAACTCACATTCTATATTCATATTATATATTATGTTAGTAAGAGACATCTTGTACTCTGACCATATCTAGTGAGTCACTTACTATTACTGATAGTAGCTAAGTGAAACTTAAACTCACATTCTATATTCATATTATATATTATGTTAGTAAGAGACATCTTGTACTCTGACCATATCTAGTGAGTCACTTACTATTACTGATAGTAGCTAAGTGAAACTTAAACTCACATTCTATATTCATATTATATATTATGTTAGTAAGAGACATCTTGTACTCTGACCATATCTAGTGAGTCACTTACTATTACTGATAGTAGCTAAGTGAAACTTAAACTCACATTCTATATTCATATTATATATTATGTTAGTAAGAGACATCTTGTACTCTGACCATATCTAGTGAGTCACTTACTATTACTGATAGTAGCTAAGTGAAACTTAAACTCACATTCTATATTCATATTATATATTATGTTAGTAAGAGACATCTTGTACTCTGACCATATCTAGTGAGTCACTTACTATTACTGATAGTAGCTAAGTGAAACTTAAACTCACATTTTATATTCATATTATAAATTATGTTAGTAAGAGACATCTTGTACTCCAACTATATCCAGTGATTCACTTGCTATTACTGATTAGTAGTTAAGGGAACCTTAATATCACCGTCTATGCTATTGAATAAATAAGAGTATACAGTTACCTATGAGTGTTCATTGTGTTTATTACAACCTGATTAAGTACATAATTGTGAATGAGAACATGTTAGATGTGTCCCTGTCGAGCATATATTGAGTCTAAAAGTCCACAGTTGGATTGGAGGAAAGACAATAACGAAGCTAAGTTGTATTACAACCCGACATAACAATATATATATATATATATACAGTATATATATATATATATACATATATATATATATATATATATATATATATATATATATATATATATATATATATATATATATACATATATATATAAGCGTCGGCTATCGTCCTGATGGTCGATGGTTCGATCCCCACTGAGAGACTAGAAACATATATATATACTGTATATATATATATATATATATATATATATATATAACTGAAATATACCTCACTCAACCCCGAAATTAAGATAAAACTTCTGATCAAACCACAATCTCCCTCTTGAGCAGTTTGTTTGTCAGTCTGTTTGTTTATCAGTCTGTTTGTTTGTTAGTTTGTTTGTTTGTCAGTCTGTTTGATGGTCAGTCTGTTTGTTTGTCAATCTGTTTGTTTGTCAGTCTGTTTGTTTGTTTGTCAGTCTGTTTGATGGTCAGTCTGTTTGTCAGTCTGTTTGATTGTCAGTCTGTTTGCTTGTTTGTCAGTCTGTTTGATGGTCAGTCTGTTTGTTTGTCAATCTGTTTGTTTGTCAGTCTGTTTGTTTGTTTGTCAGTCTGTTTGATGGACAGTCTGTTTGTCAGTCTGTTTGATTGTCAGTCTGTTTGTTTGTTTGTCAGTCTGTTTGATGGTCAGTCTATTTGTGTGTTAGTCTGTTTGTTTGTCAGTCTGTTTGTTTGTCAGTCTGTTTGCTTGTTAGTCTGTTTGTTTGTCAGTATGTTTGTATGTCAGTCTGTTTGTCAGTTTGTTTGTTTGTCAATCTGTTTGTTTGTCAGTCTGTTTGTTTGTCAGTCTGGTTGTTTGTCAGTCTGTTTGTTTGTCATTCTGTTTGTTTGTCAGTCTGTTTGTTTGTCAGTCTGTTTGTTTGTCAGTCTGTTTGTTTGTCAGTCTGTTTGTTTGTCAGTCTGTTTGTTTGTCAGTCTGTTTGTTTGTCAATCCGTTTGTTTGTCAGTTTGTTTGTTTGTCAGTCTGTTTGATGGTCAGTATGTTTGTCAGTCTTTTTGTTTGTCAGTCTGTTTGTTTGTCAGTCTGTTTGTTTGTCAGTCTGTTTGTTTGGCACTCTGTTTGTTTGTCAGTTTGTTTGTCAGTCTGTTTGTTTGTCAGTCTGTGTGTCTGTCAGTCTGTTTGTTTGTCAGTCTGTTTGAAAGTCAGTCTGTTTGTTTGTCAGTTTGTTTGTTTGTCAGTCTTTTTGTTTGTCAGTCTTTTTGTTTGTCAGTCTGTTTGTTTGCTAGTTTGTTTGATTGTTTGTCAGTCTGTTTGTTTGTCAGTGTTTTTTTGTCAGATTGTTAGTTTGTCAGTCTTTTTGTTTGTTTGTCAGTCTGTCTGTTTGTCAGTCTGTTTGTTTGTCAGTGTTTGTTTGTCAGTCTGTTTGTTTGTCAGTCTGGTTGTTTCTCAGTCTGTTTGTTTGTCAGTTTGTTTGTTTGTCAGTCTGTTTGTTTGTCAGTCTGTTTGTTTGTCAGTCTGTTTGTTTGTCAGTCTGGTTGTTTGTTAGTCTGTTTGTTTGTCAGTCTGTTTGTTTGGCAGTCTGTTTGATATGTGATTAGGAGGCGTCATTTTGGAGTATCTTTTTATTTTTACCCTGAGTTTTTGTTTTGTCGTTGACCCTTTGCTTCTGAAATATCCTAACTGAGATGAATACAATTGGCTGATGGTCGAAAGTAGATAACAGCAGTAAAACGAATTCATGAGATTATTATAGTTAATTGAGTGTGTGTGTCTGTGTGTGTGTGTGTGTGAGAGAGAGAGAGAGAGCGAGAGAGAGAGAGAGAGAGAGAGAGAGAGAGAGAGAGAGAGAGAGAAAGGGGGAGAGAGAGTGTGTGTGTGTGTGTATAGGTGGAGGTGCGGCGGGTGTGGGGTAAAGTCTACGGACCCAACCTGCCTCGATCAATGGTTGGGTCGGCTCGATATCGCTACCACCGAGATATTTGCGTAGCTTGACATAGAGACACTGACCACACAAATTTGACGATCCAAACGAGGTGGTCAAGACTTTATTCTAATAGAGATAGCAGAACCCCAAATATAGGAAAGAAGAAAAACCTAGCACAACATAAGCATAGAGAGAGAGTATGTGAGAGTGAGAATGGGAGAGAATTGAAAGATAAGTTTTGTATAAATTCTGGTATTTAAAAATCATGGTTATGCATTATAAAAAACCTTAACTTTGACACCTATAACTTTGAGAATCCATTGTGTATAACTTTGAGGGGTATCCATTATTATCTACGGGATGAATGGAGAGGTACAGTAGGGCTTGGTTAAAGATATATAAGGTGGATAAAGGAGTGGAAGAGAGAGTGTGAGATAGTGTCAACATTACTATATAGTACAAAGGAAATCAAGCAACAACAGGTCTAGTGACCCTTCTAGGTTGCTTGTCCTCCAAAACACTGAGGATCAAGTGTCCAAACATAGTGTGTCTGTCGTCAACTGTTGGGGGCATTGTTGGATATTACACTCACACACACACATACACACACACGCAGATACACACACACACGCAGCCACACACACACACGCAGACACACACACACACACACTCACACAAACACACACACACAAACAAACACACATACACTTATTCATATCGACCAATTTCTACTTCTCTAATACCATCCGTGTGATTCATCAATGTAGTGCCTAATACCATCCCATCACCTTAATCTTTGTTATCTGCCCACGTACTCTGTCTGTCCCCCACTGTCACTTACCCTTATTCACTGTGGCACTCTTTCTGGCACTCACCATTATTCACTGTGGCACTCTTTCTGGCACTCACCATTATTCACTGTGGCACTCTTTCTGGCACTCACCATTATTCACTGTGGCACTCTTTCTGGCACTCACCATTATTCACTGTGGCACTCTTTCTGGCACTCACCATTATTCACTGTGGCACTCTTTCTGGCACTCACCATTATTCACTGTGGCACTCTTTCTGGCACTCACCATTATTCACTGTGGCACTCTTTCTGGCACTCACCATTATTCACTGTGGCACTCTTTCTGGCACTCACCATTATTCACTGTGGCACTCTTTCTGGCACTCACCATTATTCACTGTGGCACTCTTTCTGGCACTCACCATTATTCACTGTGGCACTCACCATTATTCACTGTGGTACTCTTTCTGGCACTCACCATTATTCACTGTGGCACTCTTTCTGGCACTCACCATTATTCACTGTGGCACTCTTTCTGGCACTCACCATTATTCACTGTGGCACTCTTTCTGGCACTCACCATTATTCACTGTGGCACTCTTTCTGGCACTCACCATTATTCACTGTGGCACTCTTTCTGGCACTCACCATTATTCACTGTGGCACTCTTTCTGGCACTCACCATTATTCACTGTGGCACTCTTTCTGGCACTCACCATTATTCACTGTGGCACTCTTTCTGGCACTTACCATTATTCACTGTGGCACTCTTTCTGGCACTCACCATTATTCACTGTGGCACTCTTTCTGGCACTCACCATTATTCACTGTGGCACTCTTTCTGGCACTTACCATTATTCACTGTGGCACTCTTTCTGGCACTCACCATTATTCACTGTGGTACTCTTTCTGGCACTCACCATTATTCACTGTGGCACTCTTTCTGGCACTCACCATTATTCACTGTGGCACTCTTTCTGGCACTCACCATTATTCACTGTGGCACTCTTTCTGGCACTCACCATTATTCACTGTGGTACTCTTTCTGGCACTCACCATTATTCACTGGGGCACTCTTTCTGGCACTCACCATTATTCACTGTGGCACTCTTTCTGGAACTCACCATTATTCACTGTGACACTCTTTCTGGCACTCACCATTATTCACTGTGGCACTCTTTCTGGCACTCACCATTATGCACTGTGTCACTCTTTCTGGCACTCACCATTATTCACTGTGGCACTCTTCCTGGCACTCACTATTATTCACTGTGTCACTCTTTCTGGCACTTACCATTATTCACTGTGGCACTCTCTGGCACTCACCATTATTCACTGTGGCACTCTTTCTGGCACTCACCATTATGCACTGTGTCACTCCTGGCACTCACCATTATTCACTGTGACACTCTTCCTGGCACTCACCATTATTCACTGTGGCACTCTTTCTGGCACTCACCATTATTCACTGTGTCGCTCTTTCTGGCACTCACCATTATTCACTGTGGCACTCTTTCTGGCACTCACCATTATTCACTGTGGCACTCTTTCTGGCACTCACCATTATTCACTGTGGCACTCATTCTGGCACTCACCATTATTCACTGTGGCACTCTTTCTGGCACTCACCATTATTCACTGTGGCACTCTTTCTGGCACTCACCATTATTCACTGTGGCACTCTTTCTGGCACTCACCATTATTCACTGTGTCACTCTTTCTGGCACTCACCATTATTCACTGTGGCACTCTTTCTGGCGCACACCATTATTCACATTTTGGGCATCTTCTGAAGGATTTTCGAAGAAGAAATCGACTCAGCACAGGACAACTAGGAAGGAGGACCGAAGACAGCGAGGACGGCAACCTGCAAAAGAATTAAATAATAATCCGTCAAGAACCGCGAATTTGGATAAAGCTCCACCAACACGACCCAAATTCAAAACCGCCAGGGATAACGACCGAGGACCGAGGACAGCCATGAATGTAAATGTAGATCCGACCAGAACCAAAAATTTGATTAAGGAGCGTTCTGTGAGTTCTAAAACCGCAACTTTAAAGGTTTTCTATGCAAAAGGTCGTAGCATACGCAATAAATTTTCAGATTTAGAGGAACTAGTGTTTACAGAAAATTATGATGTGATTGGCATAACGGAATCTTGGCTCAATACAGAAGATAGAGACTTTTTAGCAGAGTATTCACTTCCCGGTTATGTAATGTTTGAGAACAGCCGAATAAATAAAAATAAAGGTGGCGTTTTATTTTATATCAAAGAAAGTCTTAACCCGACCCTCTTGTCAAAATCTCAAATTGTGAACGTCGACACATCTTTTGTGCTAATAAAGAATAATAAAGGTACAAAAATAATACTTGCATTAATATACAGACCTCCAGCTCAATCAGTGCAAACTGACCGAGAAATTTACGAACAAATTGCAGATGTAAGTAACTCACAAGATACCATATTTTTTGGCGACTTTAATTTACCTGTGACCAAGTGGGGCAATACTCTTACTTCACACTCCGGACATGACTTGTATGCGAACTTGCAAGAGAGTTCACTATATCAATTTGTTCGATCGCCGACCCGTGGTAATAACGTTCTTGATCTTGTACTTGCAACAAAAGAAGAATTAATAGAGAATTTGAATGTTAGTGATGAATTCAGTAACAGCGACCATCGTACAATAACTTTCACTTTAAAGTTTACTAGTAACGAACCAAATAGCAGCATCGAAAAAGTCCCTAATTTCAAGAAAGCAAACTTTCATAAACTTAGAGCTATGTTTAAAGAAACTGACTGGAGCTTTTTAATTAACAATAACGACATAAATACATCTTGGGAATTATTCGAAACCACTTACCTAAAAGCAGTGCAGGACTGCATACCATCGAAAATACGGCGTACAGGCCATAATAATAAGCCCAAATGGTGGAATAAAGATATTTCAAACTGTCTGCTTGCTAAAAAGTTTGCTAATGATAGACTAAAATCCTTACAAAATGACGAAGAACGGGTGAAATTTGTAGAGCTACGATGCAAAGCCAAAAAGATAATTAAGCAAAGTAAAATGACCCTGGAGTTACATGTTGCGAATCAAAGTAAAACAAACCCGAAAGAATTCTATAGTTATATCAGAAAGAAAAAAGTAGTTACTTCAAATGTTGGACCGTTAGTCGATGAAAATGGAGAATACACCAAAGACGAAGTACAAATGAGTAATGCCCTCAATACCTTCTTTGCATCAGTTTTTACAACGGAAGACCTCAGTGATATCCCTACACCATCGCCGATTCAGATTGATAATTCAGATGTTCTAAGCAATATCACCATTACAGAGAGAGAAGTATTGAATTGTTTAGATAAACTCAAGGTAAATAAAACGCCTGGACCTGATGCAATCTCACCTAGAGTCCTAAAGGAAACTAAGGATGAGCTCTCTAAACCACTGACATTGCTATTCAATAAATCCTTGCAGGCTGGAACTATGCCTGATCAGTGGAAGATAGCCAATGTAACACCGATATTAAAAAAAGGCAGCAAATCCCTACCCAGTAACTATCGTCCAATTAGCTTAACCTCAGTTGTATGTAAAATGCTAGAAACACTCATAAGAGACAGACTCGTAAATCACTTAGAGGAAAATAACATACTTAAAGATACTCAACACGGCTTTCGTAAAAAACGTTCCTGTTTAACAAACCTCTTAGACTTCTTCCACGATATCCTCAACCTCTACAATGAGAGTAAAGCTGTAGATATTATATACCTTGATTTTCAAAAGGCCTTTGACAAAGTTTCCCACAAACGTTTACTGCTAAAACTAAAAGTGCATGGAATACAAGACGGTGTGTTGTAGTGTCTCGACGCAACTCGGGTTGAAATTGATTTAATTTAATTCTAACCCACAAAGCATGAGAGTTACAAATATTGAGAATATATCACAAATACACGTGAGTCACAACCCGAGTTGCGTCGGGACACTAAAAAAAAAAAAAAAAAAAAAAAAAAATCCGGGTATGGTATTCTGGAAATATGGATCCTACAACTAGGTTTGAATTTAAATATATTCGCCTAGTGGGTTTCCCTTCTCCCTAACATAAATAGGATAGAAGGCTGAGTGTCTTTTAGACTGCTGTGGTGTAATTGATTAAAGCGTTGGCTATCGTTCTGATGGTCGATGGTTCGATCCCCACTGAGAGACTAGAAACATTTAGTGACTCACATGTATTTGTGATATATTCTCAATATTTGTAACTCTCATGCTTTGTGGGTTAGAATTAAATGAAATCAATTTCAACCCGAGTTGCGTCGGGACACTCAAAAACAAAACAAAATCTGTGTATGGTATTCTGGAAATATGGATCCTACAACTAGGTTTGAATTGAAATATATTTGCCTAGTGGGTTTCCCTTCTCCCTAACATAAATAGGATAGAAGGCTGAGTGTCTTTTAGACTGCCGTGGTGTAATTGATTAAAGCGTCGGCTATCGTTCTGATGGTCGATGGTTCGATCCCCACTGAGAGACTAGAAACATATATATATATATAACATATATATATATATATTTTCTTTAATACATACGAGGTTGAAAGAAATGGCAATTTCTGCGTTGGAAATTTTATTATTCAAAGTTTCCAGGTCTCTGATGAGTTTTTGCTGGGTGGCAGGAAGTAGATGAATGAGATTAGCAAAATTCATGGTGGTACAGGGTTACATTAATGTACATGATGATACAGGATATACGACGCATTTCACTGGACAACCAGCATTATCATCATCATCATCATCATCTCCGACGCCTTGCTTCACCCTGGGAAACCCCCACCAGAGGATGGCCATGACAGAAACGTCTCCAAGCTACTTTGTCAAGACATGCCTCCTTTGCCCGTGCCACAATGCCCCTTCCACTACGTGGAAGTTTTTCTTCAATATAGTTTTCCACTTTCTTTTCCCATACCATAGGTGGTCTTCCACTACTAGCGGTTCCACTCACCTGACATCCATATATCTTTCTTGGCATTCTGTCTTCATCCATTCTCTGAACATGACCATACCACCTCAAAGTACTTCTCTTTATCCACTCAACCACACCACAATCAATGCCCAAAGCCTGCTCTTCCATTCCAAAGGACTCGTACACTTCCCTATTACTTGGCCCATCTAGCCTATTCATGCCAGCTGCCATTCTGAAAAAACTCTATCTCCACAGCTCTTAGTTTGAAGAGGTCCTCGTCACTTGCCGTCCATGTCTCGCTTCCATACGAGAGTGTTGGGAGCAGCACACTGTTTCTCAGTGACTTTTTGACTTCCTGGCTAACCATTCTTCCTTTGAGAATACTATCAAGTTCTCCAATCACTTTTCTCCCTTGCATTTTCTCTCTCTTTTATCTCACTCTCTATTTTACCATATTTGCATAGTACAGCTCCCAAATACTTGAAACTTTCAACCTCTTCTAGTACTTCATTTTTCAATTTTATTTTACAACTTTTCTTGTGTTCTTTCTTGATTCTATATTTTTCCTTAAAATCTATAGTTTCATGCATTCTTCTCTCAAACACCATTACCTTACATTTCCCTACATTGACCTTTAACTTTCTCTTTTCACATACCCTGTCAAAGTCAGTGACCACTCTCTGAAGTTCTTCAGCATTTTCCGCCAACAGGACTGCATCGTCCGCATATAGGCATGTTAAAATCTTCCATGTTCTTCCCTCTGATTCCAGTCTAGCTCCCACACCCATTGATACAGCCCTACATTCCCTAATCACTCCATCCATGTATATATTGAACAACCAAGCTGACATGACACATCCCTGTCTTACACCTACATTGACCTCAAAACTTTCACTTAACTTATCCCCTACCTTCACATTTGCCATTGCATTCCTATAAAAAGATTTTACTGCCATTAGCAACTTTCCTCCCACACCATATACTGTTAACACATCCCACAGGCCCTCCCAGTCTACTTTGTCGTAGGCTTTTTCCAAATCCATGAATGCTGCATAGAGTTTTCTGTTTTTGGCCAGATACTTCTCTACCAACAATCACATTTAGGCTATCTGGTCAACGCAGCCCCTGCCCTTTCTGAAACCTCCCTGTTCCTCGCCTATTTTGTCATCCGTTATCTTCTGTAGCCTCTGTGTTACTACTCTTGCGTGTACCTTTCCAGGTATGCTAAGCAAGCTAATTCCCCTATAATTCTTACACTCTTCTTTACTACCCTTCCCTTTGTACAAGGGTACTATCACTGCTTTCCTCCAGTCCTCTGGTACACTTTCCTTTTCCCATGCTAATTTACATAACCTATGCATTATGTCAACAGCTTCTTCTCCTCCATATCTCAGCATTTCACCTGGGATGTTATCTACTCCAGCAGCTTTGCCCATTTTAAGTCTATTGATTGCTTCTTTTACTTCTTCTCTGCTTATCTGGCTTTCAACTACCCTGTTTATTCTACCTCTCTCCATTCCTATGGATGAGATCTTTGCCTTCCCCCTACTCTTTACAGCTAAGCTACTAAAATGATCTTTCCATACTTTCACCACACCATCACCCTCTACCACTTCCCCATTCATGTCCCTCATCCTACCACCTGAGACACTCTCAGTCTTCTTCCCTCTGGCTTCTTTCACAGCTCTGTAGTATGCTTTCCTGTCATTCAGAAACTGTTCACTAATGTTTCTCCCATATGCCTCATCTGTCTTCCTTTTAGCGTCTTGTATCGCCCTCTTCACTCTTTGTTTCAAATTTGTATATTCTTCTTTCCTCGCATCTCTAGTTTCTCTAGGTATATTCTTTTGCAGCATACTCTTTCTGAACTCTTTCTTCTTTTTCACTATTTTTTCTATCTCTTTACTAAACCATGCGTTACCTTTCTTCTTCCACATTTAAAAGGTTTTCTTCCCACATACTTTCTCAGCTGCTTTAATCATGGAGTCTCTTGTACCTTTCCATACTTCGTCTACAGTATTTCCCAGATCTATCATATCAAGGTTTCTTTATTGATATTCCCTGGACCTCTTTCTTTTCTAATGATGCACACTCCACCTTGAGCCACATACAAGATTTTGTAAAAATTGGAATGGAAACTTTTATTCCTCATCAAAAGTACAGTAAAAGATCTAATTCACCTAAATGGTTTGACCATAATTGTGCTAGAGTAACTGAACAAAAAGCAATAGCCTACAATGCATACACAAGATCAAAAACACATGAAGCCTTTAATTACTTTAGAAACATCAGAAATCATGCCAAAACTGTATTAAACCTAACTAAATCAAACTTTCTCCATAAGCAGGCAAATAAACTTCTAAATAATCCAAATGATAACACAATATTTGGTCTACTCTTAACTCATTCAAATCCAACTTCACTACTGCTTCATCCATTCCACCATTAAAATCTCCGACTGGCAATCTTGTAAGTGACCCACGAGGTAAAGCTAACCTTCTTGCAGATATTTTCTCCACCAACTCAACCTTAGATGAAATAAATCAAGATGTCCCTGTACTTAATTTTAATTCACCTGAAATTCCCTCACTTAAGATCCACACCAGACATGTCAAAACTATTTTGCAGAATCTCTCAGTAGATAAGGCTCCTGGTCCAGATGAAATTCCTCCAATAGTACTTAAGAATTGCTCCTTGGTGCTCGCTCCTGTATTGGCAAAATTTTTCCGTCTGTGTACTCATACCTCATGCTTCCCAGTACCCTGGAAAGAAGCAAACATCCATCCAGTTCCTAAAAAAGGTGCCTCTTCAGATCCATCAAACTACAGACCAATAGCTATAACTTCCACTCTTGGCAAAGTTTTTGAAATTATATTAAATAATCACATAATTAAGCATCTGGAGAATAATAAATTAATCAGTGATAGGCAATATGGTTTTAGACGATGTCGATCAACTGCATACATTCTTTGCCTTCTTACGCATCAAATCAACCAAGCTACAGACCAACATGGTGAAACACATACAATAGCACTGGATATATCAAAGGCATTTGATAGAGTCTGGCATCAATCCTTATTGTCGAAGATGTCACACTACGGCCTTGCATCATTAGTTCCACTAATTTCTTCTTATCTTCATAACAGAAAAATACGTGTAATGGTAGATGGCCTTTATTCTCAATTTCACTCAATAAATGCTGGTGTTCCCCAGGGATCAGTTTTGGCCCCAACTCTGTTCCTCATTCATATCAATGATCTCATATCTACCACTCATAATCCAATACATTCCTACGCAGATGACTCAACACTCCACAGTTCCTTCACATTTACCAATTCTTTCACCCAACCCGATCTTATAAATTCAAAAATAAACACTGCAATTTCTCTGAACCGGGACCTTTCTAGAATTAATGAATGGGGACAAGAGAATCTAGTTTCCTTTAATGCACAGAAAACCAAGTACATTCAATTTTCTAACCGACAGAATCTCACTGACTCCCATATATTTTTAATGATGTAAATATTCCCACTTCCCCTAGTATTGACATTCTCGGTGTAACATTAACTACTAACTTGAGCTGGACACATTATGTTAGAAGCATTGCTAAGAATGCCTCTAAAAAACTGGGACTCCTGTACAGAGTTCGAGAATTCTTCACTGACGAGCAGTTGGCCGTAATATATAAAAGCCATGTGCGCTCTCAGATGGATTACTGTTCACCTCTGTGGGGTGGAAGTGGAGTGGTTGCATTGAGGCAGTTGGACAAAATTCAAAATAAAGCTATTAGATTAATCAATAACCCTGCAATCACACAGGACCTTCCTACATTAGCCATACGAAGAAACGTTGCATCCCTTGCATTATTCTACAGATATTTTCACCGCAATTGTTCCGAGGAACTTGCTTCAATTGTGCCGCCTCTCCACATCTTTCCCCGTAGAACTAGGGCAGCTGAGAGCGCCCATGAATTTACACTTTCTCCTCCACAATGCAGAACTTCTGCTTATCAGAATTCATTTATCCCCAGAGCTACTACTCTTTGGAATTCACTTCCCTCGAATTGCTTTCCACAAACTTACAATCAACAAATGTTTAAATCCAGTTGTTACAAACATTTTATGAATGGAGGATGCCTTTAGGCACATGGACCTTTTTGTTTTATCTGTGTTTTTCCTTCCTCCGTTCATTGTCTCTTAAAAAAAAAAAAAAAAAAAACATCCATGTCCTTTATAGTCTCTTTCAGGATGTCCTTGTATTTTGTTGCATTACATTCTTCATATAATTTTCTCACATTTATTCTCTCTACTGTCAGTTTTCTCTCTTTCCTCTCATATTTCCACTCTTTCCTTATCCTCACTTTTGTCAGCACTGTATAGTGGTCTGATCCCGTCAGCATACCTTTTACAGCTTTTGAATCTAAAATTCTTCCTTTTAGTCCGGAGTCCATCATGGCGTAGTCAATTAGAGATTTCTGTTCCTGCTCACCTTCACCTCTGTGCCATGTATATCTATGAATGTGATGATGTTCAAAAAATGTGTTAGCCAGAAACACATCTCTCTCCGCACATACTTCTAAAAGGAAGTCACCATTCATATTCCTACCCTCCACACCCCATTTACCCACTATACCTTCTATCTCCTCGTTTCCAACTCTACCATTCATGTCGCCTACTAATATTACTTGTGTACACTCTTGCCTTTCTCTTATACATTTATTGACTTTATTCCAAAAATTCTATTTTCTTCCGCACCTTTCCCAGTTTCTTGGTTGACTGGTGCATAGACACACATAAAAATATACCTATCTATCCCAATCTTGCACTCACACCATACAATTCTTGAGTCCACGCATCCATAGTTTTTCACACACTCCCTCAACCTTTCTGACAAAATTACTGCTACCCCTTCCTTTTTCTTACGTTTATATCCTGCATCCAATCCAGACCAGACAACCCATCCTTCCCCACCCCACAAATCATGCTCACTCTCACCATCCCACACTCCAGAACCCAACAGGTGCGTCTCACCTACCCCACACACATCCACACATCCATCTTTAAGCTCTCGCATCAGACACTCTCTCTTGCTAAAATCATTTATGCCATTGGCATTGAAAGCACAGACACGGAGCACGCATTATCAAGTAAGGATAGAATGATATAAAAGGTAAACAGGAAGGGTATATATAGAGGGTGGAGGATCAGAGGAGGCGAAAATCAGGGGGAAAAAGTCTGCTATTGGTGGAGGGGTATTCTAGGAGAGAGAAAGAGGGGGAACCGCGTCACGCATGCGCACTGGATGCGGGAAGGTGGTGGTCGGTTGGCGGGGTCGAAGCTGATTGGCTGCGTGTCGAGGGGCGTGGCCTAAGTTGCGTAGTGCGTGTGGCGCCGGCAGAAGACGAAGCTGAAGGAGGTAGCGCGGGGGTCTGCGTCAAGGGCACCGGGGGGCGAGGGGGGGCGTTAGGTCCTGTAGGATAGTGCCTTTTGGAAGAAGGAAGGATCTGAAGGTCCAGAGTTTGGTTGTTGACGTTAGGATGTAAGGCTTGGATGTATAACGCTTCGAGTATAGGTAATCTCCTTGGGTCACTTTCTTTATCGAGTATGGTGGTGTGTTTCTCTAACTCGTTGCGTGTGAGGTGGGGGTGGTTAGGGGTGAGATAGTGGTCTTTGATGGCTCCAGCCTGAAGGTGAAGAGTTAACCGACGTGAAAGACGAGTCTGCGTCATGCCAATATAGGAATGAGGTCCACAGTCCTCATAATTACAGGTATGTTGGTAAATGATGTGATCGTCGGTCATCAGGCTCTTTATCTTGGTGGAAGCAGGTTTGTTGCGGAGAACGAGGTTGGAGGTCTTGGGGGATTTGTAATAAATTATTAATTTTATTTTGTTTTCCGGGTTGGTTGGGTGGACATGCTTGGAGATTATTTCTTTTAAGACGGCCTCGTCATTTTTGTGTTCAGAGGACATCAAATTGCGGTAGAAGATCTTAATTTCATTGGGGGGGTCAATGTTGGGAGGGCTTTGGGTGTACCATTTTTCAAGATGGTGGTTGATGGTGCTGGAGATGTCGGAGTTGGAGTATCCGTTATTCACTAAAACTTGGGATAGTCTTCCTAGTTCCTGGTGGGTGTCGGCCCAGGTAGAGCAGTGCGTGAGGTTTAGTGTAGACGGTGGTTTTGAACCCATGGTCGTTCAGAGCTACGAGGATGTCGAGGAAGGGGAGTTGTCCATTGTTTGATTTTTCAAAGGTGAAGTTAAGTCCGGAGGAGGTCATGAAGCGACGCTGGAGTTCCTGTAGTTCGTGGAGGTCCTTGATTTGCACGAAGATGTCATCCACGTATCTACAGTAGACGGCGGGTCGTTGGGCAGCTAGGAGCTCTTCCTCAATGGTACCCATAAAAAAGTTCGCAAAAAGAACTCCTAGGGGGCTGCCCATCGCCACACCGTCTATCTGCTTGTACATGTTGCCCCGGGGGCAAAGGAAGGAGGCCTCCTTGGTACATAGCTCCAGCTACTACAGGAACGAACGAACTACAGGAACTCCAGCGTCGCTTCATGACTTCCTCCGGACTTAACTTCACCTTTGAAAAATCAAACAATGGACAACTCCCCTTCCTCGACATCCTCGTAGCTCTGAACGACCAAGGGTTCAAAACCACCATCTACACTAAACCTACTAACACAGGACAATGCCTCAACGGCGATAGTGAATGCCCCCGCCGTTATCTTTTATGCTCCATCTCAGCTTATGTAGGGAGAGCCCTCACGCACTGCTCTACCTGGGCCGACACCCACCAGGAACTAGAAAGACTATCCTAAGTTTTAGTGAATAACGGATACTCCAACTCCGACATCTCCAGCACCATCAACCACCATCTTGAAAAATTGTACACCCAAAACCCTCCCAACATTGACCCCCCCAATGAAATTAAGATCTTCTACCGCAATTTGATGTCCTCTGAACACAAAAATGACGAGGCCGTCTTAAAAGAAATAATCTCCAAGCATGTCCACCCAACCAACCCGGAAAATAAAATCAAATTAATAATTTATTACAAATCCCCCAAGACCTCCAACCTCGTTCTCCGCAACAAACCTGCTTCCACCAAGATAAAGAGCCCGATGACCGACGATCACGTCATTTACCAACATACCTGTAATTATGAGGACTGTGGACCTCATTCCTATATTGGCATGACGCAGACTCGTCTTTCACGTCGGTTAACTCTTCACCTTCAGGCTGGAGCCATCAAAGACCACTATCTCACCCCTAACCACCCCCACCTCACACGCAACGAGTTAGAGAAACACACCACCATACTCGATAAAGAAAGTGACCCAAGGAGATCACCTATACTCGAAGCGTTATATATCCAAGCCTTACATCCTAACATCAACAACCAAACTCTGGACCTTCAGATCCTTCCTTCTTCCAAAAGGCACTATCCTACAGGACCTAATGCCCCCCATCGCCCCCCGGTGCCCTTGACACAGCCCCCCGCGCTACCTCCTTCAGCTTCGTCTTCTGCCGGCACCACACGCACTACGCAACTTAGGCCACGCCCCTCGACACGCAGCCAATCAGCTTCGACCCCGCCAACCGACCACCACCTTCCCGCATCCAGTGCGCATGCGTGACGCGGTCCTCTCTTTCTCTCTCCTAGAATACCCCTTTACCAATAGCAGACTTTTGCCCCCTGATTTTCGCCTCCTCTGATCCTCCACCCTCTATATATACCCTTCCTGTTTACCTTTTATATCATTCTATCCTTACTTGATAATGCTGGTTGTCCAGTGAAACGCGTCGTATATCCTGTATCATCATGTACATTAATGTAACCCTGTACCACCATGAATTTTGATAATCTCATTCATCTACTTCCTGCCACCCAGCAAAAACTCATCAGAGACCTGGAATCTTTGAATAATAAAATTTCCAACGCAGAAATTGCCATTTCTTTCAACCTCGCATGTATTAAAGAAAATTTATTACCTGGCTTTACTAACATATATATATATATATATATATATATATATATATATATATATATATATATATACCGGTATATATATATATATATATATATATATATACAGTATATATATATAATTATATATATATATATATATATATATATATATATAATACCTTAGCACAGGGGTGTGGTATACTACAGGGGCTTAGCACTTGCCGGGTTAATGACATTGCACTGAGGTTCTCGTCTTTTTGACCTTTGGTTCTTTCTTATACCATCAAGCCTGATGATGTAATTTGTGATTTCCTGTTTACTAATTGTTTTGGCTATTTGGATTGTTTATGTAAGGATTTTCTTTTGTGGCACTTCCTATCACCATTTCACTTTTATTCTCGTCTGGCAGCTTCTTGAGGATGGACGGCCCCAACGATTTAAATACTCCCAGGGGTCTTTATGCTTAGATTGCATAAACACTTTTTCATCATAGTATTCGTGGGGAAGTTCTGCCTTGGCTATTTGAGTCCTGCACTGTGATTGGCGGGGCCGTGTGAGGTGATGACTGGTGGGGCTTGACCTGCCCTTCGGGGTAACTCACCTGTTCGCCCGGGAATTAGAGAGTGGGTCCAGGGGTCAGATTTCCCGTTCTCTGGAGAATGGGAAATTAATCCGTTTCTAAATCCTTTTCTTCTGTTCTCTCTGGTTTCTCTTACAGTGGCTATTTTGTGTGGTTGTCCTTTAGGCTCCATTATTTCACCTTTGATGATTTTGAACACTTGAATTAAGTCGCCTCTTAATCTGCAGTGGGTTAAAGGAAATAGATTCAATTCTCTAAGACGCTCCTCGTATGGTTTGTTCTTTAGGCTAGGTATCATTTTGGTAACTCTACGTTGAACTTGTTCTAGCTTGTCTATATCTTTTTGGTAAAAAGGGCACCAGGATTGAACGCAGTATTCCAGAAGAGGGCAGACTAAGGAATTGTAAAGGGTTAGAACAACGTCTTTGGATTTTTGCTCAAATGACCTGCCTACTGTATAAAGCCAATTATTTTGTTTGCCTTCTTAACCCTCTCCGACATATGACGCGATTTTGAGCCGATTAGGGATACTTTAAAGCCTTTGTTACCATCAGGGGTATTTAGAAACCTTTAGTTTAGTTACTTCAACCTCTGCAGTTGTCTTTGAGTTAGCTGTGGGCAGAAAACTAATTTTGGAGAGGTAATTATAAGAGTGAGAGAACTCTATTTCTTATTGCTAATCTGGCAACCTCTGCGTCATATGAGTCTGCAGGGTTTAACAACTTCTGAACATTGCTGACTCAGTTTTAGGTTACTCGATATTGTTACTCCCAGATCGGTTTCTCTATTTACATTCTTAAGCTGAGTGCCATTCATCAAATAGTTTGCTTTCTCATTTTGGTATCCGATATGTAGTACTTACATTTATCCGCATTGAAACTCATTTGCCAAATTTGGGCCTAACATGACAACTTATCTAGATTGTGTTGCATATCGTCAATTTGTTCTTTTGAGAGTACGCTATTTGCAATTTTTGTATCGTCAGCAAATTTTGAGATTGCACAGGCGAGACCCTTATCTATGTCGTTGATGTAAATTAGAAAGAGAATTGGTCCTAGTACCGATCCCTGGGGTACCCCGCTACTTACATTGGTCCATTTAGATGCCTTACCGTTTATGACTACTCTTTGCTTTCTGTCGCTGAGCCAATCTCTATCCATTTCAACACACCGTCTTGTATTCCATATGCTTTTAATTTTAGCAGTAAATGTTTGTGGGGAACTTTGTCAAAGGCCTTTTGAAAATCAAGGTATATAATATCTACACGTAGACTTTCCTCTCACCGTAGAGGTTGAGGATATCGTGGAAGAAGAAGTCTAAGAGGTTTGTTAAACAGGAACCTTTTTTTATGAAAGCCGTGTTGAGTATCTTTAAGTATGTTATTTTCCTCTAAGTGATTTACGAGTCTGTCTCTTATGAGTGTTTCTAGTATTTTACATACAACCGAGGTTAAGGTAATTGGACAATAGTTACTGGGAAGGGATTTGCTGCCTTTTTTTAATATCGGTGTTACGTTGGCTAGCTTCCACTGATGAGGCATAGTTCCAGACTGCAAAGATTTATTGAATAGCAATGTCAGTGGTTTGGAGAGCTCATCCTTAGCTTCCTTTAGAACTCCAGGTGAGATTGTATCAGGTCCAGGCGTTGTATTTACCTTGCGTTTATCTAAACAATTCAGTACTTCTCTCTCTGTAACGGTGATATTGCTTAGAACATCTGAATTATCAATCTGAATCGGTGATGGTGTAGGGATATCACTGAGGTCTTCTGTTGTAAAAACTGATGCAAAGAAGGTATTGAGGGCATTACTCATTTGTACTTCGTCTTTGGTGTATTCTCCATTTTCATCGACTAACGGTCCAACAGTTGAAGTAACTATTTTTGTATTTCTGATATAACTATAGAATTCTTTCGGGTTTGTTTTACTTTGATTTGCAACATGTAACTCCAGGGTATTTTTACTTTGCTTTAACCCAGCAAGTGCGGAAAGACTAATAAGAGTTTTACCACTGCGCTGCGGAAAGCCTAATATAATCCAAGGCCTAAACAAAAAATATTTAAACCAGCCCAGTATATTTTTTTTTTTTTTATATATATATTTGCTCCTTGGCCATACCAAATATCACTCCTCCACATCCCCCCCCCCCCCCCCTCCCTTCAATTATCACCTATTTTCCCTGTTATTCCCTTATTCGTCGGTATATTTTCGTGCTAACAATAGCGAGTCATAAGCAGGCTGTGCTTATATGTGGTACCAAGCGAGTGAATGAGAAAGAGAGACAGCACTACACGTCAGTGTCGCTCCATGCGTCGTGAGAGGTGGATGTTGGTTAAGCTGGCTCACCCTTTAGTTATGTAACTCTCGCATTAATTTCCCGATTTTGACCAGCCAAACACTGTTTCCACTCGTTTTATTGTTGTAACAGGTTAATATCTTCATAATCAACGTAAAATAGGCGCATATGGAAAAGTATTAATGATATTTATGGTAAGATAATGATTTGAGTGACAGGAAACAGTGAAATGGGTCTGCACAGGGAGAGGTGGTCATTACCCCCCCTGCGCAGCGGAGAGGTTAATTAACATTTTGGCTTTGCGTCGTAGCTTTTCAAATTTCACCCGTTCTTCGTCATTTTGTGAGGATTTTAATCTATCATTAGCAAACTTTTTAGCAAGCAGACAGTTTGAAATATCTTTATTCCACCATTTGGGCTTATTATTATGGCCTGTACACCGTATTTTCGATGGTATGCAGTCTTGTACTGCTTTTAGGTAAGTGGTTTCGAATAATTCCCAAAATGTATTTATGTCGTTATTGTTATTTAAAAAGCTCCAGTCAGTTTCTTTAAACATAGCTCTAAGTTTATGAAAGTTTGCTTTCTTGAAATTAGGGACTTTTTCGATGCTGCTATTTGGTTCGTTACTAGTAAACTTTAACACCTTACGAGCGGCCTATGCGGTTTATTTATGTGTACCGCACAGCGGGGTGTTTTTAGCCAAAATAGGGCTGTTTACGTGATCATTTTCATGCCTAAATAAGACCCAGAACGTAAAACAAGTACCTATCCCTGAAAGGGCATAAACAGAGCTTTCGAATGACACCATAACGATCCTTGTATGATGGATAGTTTTCTTGCAATAACCGTGCAACGCGAGTGCAAAAAGCAGGTAATTCGGTACTTTCAGTACATAATTGAGTATGTAGCGAGTGAGAGAGGGAGGAGGGAGCTGAGATTTGTGTCAGTAGGTTCGCCGCGGCGGTCTGGAGCAGTCATACGGTCGCTAGTCTCCTGCCACCACTTGTCTCTCTCTCTCAGCCACATTACGTGCTGAAATTGCCACTCGAGTTATGTCGAGCGCCGCCACATAGTCCAGCTTTATTTAACTCGACTTATGTTGCTCGCCGCTAAATAAGGGTTAAAGTGAAAGTTATTGTACAATGGTCGCTGTTGCTGAATTCATCACCAACATTCAAATTCTCTATTAATTCTTCTTTTGTTGCAAGTACAAGGTCAAGAACGTTATTACCACGGGTCAGCGATCGAACAAATTGATAGAGTGAACTCTCTTGCAAGTTCGCATACAAGTCATGTCCGGAGTTTGAAGTAAGAGTATCGCCCCACTTGGTCACAGGTAAATTAAAGTCGCCAAAAATTACGCTATCTTGTGAGTTATTTATATCTGTAATTTGTTCGTAAATTTCTCGTCAGTTTGCTCTGATTGAGCTACAGGTCTGTATATTAATGCAAGTATTATTTTTGTACCTTTATTATTCTTTATTAGCACAAAAGATGTGTCGACGTTCACAATTTGAGGTTTTGACAAGAGGGTCGGGTTAAGACTTTCTTTGATATAAAGTAAAACGCCACCTCCATTTCTATTTATTCGGCTTTTCTCAAACATTACATAACCGGGAAGTGAATAGTCTGCTAAAAGGTCTCTATCTTCTGTATTGAGCCAAGATTCTGTTATGCCAATCACATCATAGTTTTCTGTAAACACTAGTTCCTCTAAATTTGAAAATCTATTGCATATGTTACGAGCATTTACATAGAAAACCTTTAAAGTTGCGGTTTTAGACCTCACAGAACGCTCTTCAATCGAATTTTTGGTTCTGGTCGGATCTACAATTACATTCATGGATGTCCTGGGTCGTTATCACTGGCGGTTTTGAATTTGGATCGTGTTGGTGGAGCTTTATCCAAATTCGCGGTTCTTGACGGATTAGCATTTAATTCCTTCGCAGGTTGCCGTCCTTGCTGTCTTCGGTCCTCCTTCCTGGTTGTCCTGTGCTGAGTCGATTTCTTCTCCGAAAATCCTTCACCGTATCGTTGAGAAGACGCCCAAAACGTGCTGCTCCCACCTGGTTCAGATGAACTCCATCGTCCAAAAACAAATAGTCATCGTAGTAGAAATTGTCCCAGGTGTCTACGAATCCCACGTTCTCCTTCCTGCAGAGGTTTGCTAGACAACGATTTGTGCTGGTGGCTATGTTGTAAAATTGGGTCTCTACACCGAGCCGGGGGATGATTCCTGAGACGATGATCCTTGATGACTTCTTAAACGACTTGATCAGCTGCTGGTACTTTAAAAGCAAATCTTCCGACCGGGTTCGCTGTACATCGTTGGATCCAACGTGGATGACGTACATTGTATTAGCAGGGGCCAGCTTTGATACTTCGTCAACTGCAGCAACTACGTCGTCCACACCACCACCCGGGATACAAAATCGCTTCCTGGTCTTAGGTGCCCTGGCACAAAACTCTGTGAGCTGACCACGTATCATCGAATCTCCCACGAGCTGGACTTCTTCTGTTTCCTCTTCGTCATCTGAGTCTGTGAGTATCTGAAAACGGTTTTGACACTCGGTAATCGGTATGGTTTTCCTGGTCTTCGGGCAAATGTTGTTCCTCACGACACAGAAGTTATCTTGAGGGGGAAAGAGTCACTATTTGTTTCTTGAGTATTGGAACCATCTGCTGAAGTGGCCTGCTGGATTGTTGGCAGTTGACGTTGGGGCGTTGGTGGCTGCTGGAGTTGCAGCAGTGACAATTGAAGTTGTAGTACTCCAACGTTGAGTGTTACAAACTCTTGGAGTGATTCCAGCTTCATGGTACAAAGGAGTACAAAGGAAATCAAGCAACAAGAGGTCTAGTGACCCTTCTAGGCTGCTTGTCCTCCAAAACACTGAGGATCAAGTGTCCAAACAGTGGTTTAGAGTGGGTAAGGGAACATTGGAAAGGGAACTACTGCCCTGGAACTAATGTCCGTGGCAGGATTAGGAAGTTAGTAGGGGACATATGGGTTAGTAACTGAGGGGAGGATAAAATAAAGTTATTCATTTACAAACGCAGTCAGTCGCGGGTTTGATGCGAGATATTTGTCTAGGCGGAGTTTAAATTAATCAATGGTGCTGCAGTCTATAACGTCTCGGAGAAGCCCATTCCACAAGTTGACAACTCGATTGAAGAAGAAATTCTTAGGTTCGTGTGAGTTAAAAGATTTACCAATAATTTTGTAACCGTTTCCCCGCGTGTAATTAGATTGGTCGATAGTGAAGTACTTACTACAGTTCATATTGTCGATGCCTTTGATGATTTTGAACACTTGAATTAAGTCACCTCTTAATCTGCGCTGGGTTAAAGGAAATAGATTTAATTCTCTAAGACGCTCTTTGTATGGTTTGTTCTTTAGGCTAGGTATCATTTTGGTAACTCTACGTTGAACTCGTTCTAGCTTGTTTATGTCTTTTTGATAATAAGGGCACCAGCATTGAACGCAGAATTCCAGAAGAGGGCGGACTAAGGAATTGTAAAGGGTTAGGATAACGTCTTTGGATTTATGCTCAAATGACCTGCATATAAAGCCAATTATTTTGTTTGCCTTCTTAACAACTTCTGAACATTGTTGACTCGGTTTTAGGTTACTCGATATTGTTACTCCCAGATCGGTTTCTCTGTTTACATTCTTAAGCTGAGTGCCATTCATCGAATAGTTTGCTTTCTCATTTAGGTATCCGATATGTAGTACTTTACATTTATCCGCATTGAAACTCATTTGCCAAATTTGGGCCCAATGTGACAATTTATCTAGATTGTGTTGCATACGCAATATGCAACTCTAGGGTCTTTTTACTTTGCTTAATTAACTTTTTGGCTTTGCGTCGTAGCTCTACAAATTTCACCCGTTCTTCGTCATTTTGTGAGGATTTTAATCTATCATTAGCAAATTTTTTAGCAAGCAGGCAGTTTGAAATATCTTTATTCCACCATTTGGGCTTATTATTATGGCCTGGACGCCGTATTTTCGATGGTATGCAGTCTTGCACTGCTTTTAGGTAAGTGGTTTCGAATAACTTCCAAGATGTATTTATGTCGTTATTGTTAATTAAAAAGCTCCAGTCAGTTTCTTTAAACATAGCTCTAAGTTTATGAAAGTTTGCTTTTTTGAAATTAGGGACTTTTTCGATGCTACTATTTCGTTCGTTACTAGTAAAGTTTAAAGTGAAAGTTATCGTACGATGGTCGCTGTTACTGAATTCATCACCAACATTTAAATTGTCTATTAATTCTTCTTTTGTTGCAAGTACAATGTCAAGAACGTTATTACCACGGGTCGGTGTTCGAACAAATTGATAAAGCGAACTCTCTTGCAAGTTCGTATACAAGTCATGTCCGGAGTGTGAAGTAAGAGTATCGCCCCACTTGGTCACAGGTAAATTAAAGTCGCCAAAATCATGTGAGTTACTTACATCTGCAATTTGTTCATAAATTTCTCGGTCAGTTTGCACTGATTGAGCTGGAGGTCTGTATATTAATGCAAGTATTATTTTTGTACCTTTATTATTCTTTATTAGCACAAAAGATGTGTCGACATTCACAATTTGAGGTTTTGACAAGAGGGTCGGGTTAAGACTTTCTTTGATATAAAACAAAACGCCACCTCCATTTTTATTAATTCGGCTTTTCTCAAACATTACATAACCGGGAAGTGAATACTCTGCTAAAAAGTCTCTATCTACTGTATTGAGCCAAGATTCTGTTATACCAATCACATCATAATTTTCAGTAAACACTAGTTCCTCTAAATCTGAAAATATATTGCGTATGCTACGAGCGTTTGCATAGAAAACCTTTAAAGTTGCGGTTTTAGAACTCACAGAACGTTCTTTAATCAAATTTTTGGTTCTGGTCGGATCTACATTTACATTCATGGCTGACATCGGTCCTCGGTCGTTATCCCTGGCGGTTTTGAATTTGGGTCGTGTTGGTGGAGCTTTATCCAAATTCGCGGTTCTTGACAGATTAGCATTTAATTCCTTCGCACGTTGCCGCCCTCGCTGTCTTCGGTCCTCCTTCCTGGTTGTCCTGTGCTGAGCCGATTTCTTCTCCGAAAATCGTTGAGAAGACGCATCGTTGAGAAGACGCCCAAAACGTGCTGCTCCCACCTGGTTCAGATGAACTCCATCGTCCGAAAACAAATAGTCATCGTAGTAGAAATTGTCCCAGGTGTCGACGAATCCCACGTTCTCCTTCCTGCAGAGGTTTGCTAGACAACGATTTGTGCTGGTGGCTATGTTGTAAAATCGGCTCTCTACACCAAGCCGGGGGACGATTCCTGAGACGATGATCCTTGATGACTTCTCCTTAAACGACTTGATCAGCTGCTGGTACTTTAAAAGCAAATCTTCCGACCGGGTTCGCTGTACATCGTTGGAGCCAACGTGGATGACGTACATTGTATTAGCAGGGGCCAGCTTAGATACTTCGTCAACTGCAGCAACTACGTCGTCCACACCACCACCAGGGATACAAAAATGTTTCCTGGTCTTAGGTGCTCTGGCGCAAAACTCTGTGAGCTGACCACGTATCATCGAGTCTCCCACGAGCCGGACTTCTTCTATTTCCGCTTCATCATCTGAGTCTGCGAGTATCTGGAAGCGGTTTTGACACTCGGTAATCGGTATGGGTTTCCTGGTCTTGGGGCAAACGTTGTTCCTCATGAAACGGAAGTTGTCTTGAGGGGGAAGAGAGTTACTAATTGTTTCTTGAGTATCGGAACCATCAGATGAAATGGCTACTGCAGGCGTTGAATTGCTGGCAGTTGACGTTGGGGTGTTGGTGGCTGCTGGAGTTGCGGTGACAATTGAAGTTTGTGGTACTCCAACGTTGAGTGTTACAAACTCTTGGAATGATTCCAGCTTCATGGTGAGGACATTGATCTTGTTGTAGGCTTCATCTAATTTCACTGTCAAATTCTCTCGTTGCTGGCAGAGCCGGCAGACTTGAAGATCGACAGTAGCAAACATGGACTCACCAAACCTACCGGCGCAGTTCGTACAAGTGCGAGGCATGGTGACAGTCACTTTCTTCAGATCACTTCACTCACTTAAAAAACACTTCACTCACTTTACAACACTTAACTTGCTTTAAAACACTTCATTCACCTTAAAAACACTTCAATCACTTCAACCAAAAACAAATATGTTGAAATACGCAGAAATAGGTTATCAGGGGTGATAGCCTAACTGAAAACAAAACATTTGAGATACGCAGAATTAGGCCTCCAGGGGCGATAGCCTAACCAAAAGTTTAAAACAAAATTAAATCGCAGCAGTAGGCTACCAGTGGAGATATATCCTAACCGAAAACAATTTATTATATTTTATGTACCTTATTTCTTTTTCTTTTTCTTATAGACTCAGTGATAGCCTAACTGAAAAACAAATTAATGGAAATGGAAAACAAAAATGGAAATACGCAGTGATAGCCTAACTAAAAACAAAACAAAATTTAATATGCAGAAATAGACCACCAGGAGTGATGGCGTAACCGCAAACAAAAATGTTGAAATTCGCAGTGTGTGCGTGTGTGTGTGTGTCTTTTAAGTTTGAGAGAGACACTTCTTACAGGCAGTTTTTCCCTTTGTCTCCTGGGCCTGTGCTTTTGTGAACACAATGTCATACGAGCACGCTTCCCAGCAATTTTGTTAAAAGTAATTATAGTTTAAGAGCTTCTGAATTAAATTACTTTATGAACCAAATTTGAATAAGAATATAGTCAGCTTTCATATTCTACCACGAGTCTAGTGGTCGCTACACATACCAAATGGCCCTGAAATGATACCAGAAAATAAAAACACCCAAAACGGCAACGATAGTCACAGAAAAACACGTTACACCTCAATGCTCCCGTCATTGCCTCAAAATATAATAACAACAACAGCAACAACAATAACAACAACAACTATAACAACAACAACAACGACAATAACAACATTATTGATACAAATAATAACAATACTACAACAATAACAGCAGCAACAACAACAACAACACAGACATCCCATCAGACACAATATTATTATCAAGCGTTTTATTGATCTCCTCAGATACACCTCCCCCTCCACCCCTCCCTCCCCCCAGAAGAGGTGCATCGTCACCCATCCCTATCCCTCTCTCTCTCTCTCTCTTTCTCTCTCTCTCTCTCTCTCTCTCTCTCTCTCTCTCTCTCAGCTCATTGATCGCAGCCCCAGGTGGATGCAGGCAGGGGGATGGATGGAAAGTGGATGAAAAGGATGGTGATAAAGGAGGTGGATAGTGGATGAAAAGGATGGTGATAAAGGAGGTGGATAGTGGATGAAAAGGATGGTGATAAAGGAGGTGGATAGTGGATGAAAAGGATGGTGAATTAAAAGGAGGTGGATAGTGGATGAAATGGATGGTGAATTAAAAGGAGGTGGATAGTGGATGAAATGGATGGTGAATTAAAAGGAGGTGGATAGTGAGTGAAATGAATGGTGAATTAAAAGGAGGTGGATAGTGAATGAAATGGATGGTGAATTAAAAGGAGGTGGATAGTGGATGAAATGGATGGTAATTAAGAAGGGAAGGATTAGACTAAGATCGGAAAAGTTGTTTATTACATATGTTGTGATATTATATCCAAAGTTGGTGTCACACGAGCTCTTTAGCGGAGGATGTATCGGAGTCACTGTATCCGAGTCAACAAGAAGCTAATATCCAGTTATGTTATCTTTCTTTATCACTGTATCTTCCAGCTTCGAATCCTGTACAGTCCAAATGAGTTATTATACCTGGTCCAGTTCCGTGCGAATGACATAATTATGTAATGATATAAATACAGTATATATATATATATATATATACCGGCATATATATATATATATATATATATATATATATATATATATATTTTTTTTTTTTTTTTTTTTTTTTTTTTTTTTCCTTCCTATGTGAGTGAGGGAGACAAAATACAGAACTGCCTGTATCGAGTGCCTCCCCCAGAGATTAATGAGTTACTGGGCCAAAATCAAGGGACGTTCGAGCCAAAATGCCTGGACACACAGAGTTTGAAGCAATTTAAGTCACAGCAAGAGGGAAAGACTGATTCTAGAAGAGAGTTCTAGAGTTCAACAGTTGAATAGAAGAAAGCCTGAGAATAACGTTTCACTATTGGGTTGGAGAGTTGCACAGATTAGGGGTGGGATTGTGTTGAAGGGCGTAGAGGAGGTGGAATACACTGGGAAAGCTCTGAGGAACATTGATTATTATTAAAGGCCGATTCACACGGCCATGTTTTTATCCACCATCCGTTGAGGGCTGCGAATATTAAAAAAAAACAAAAAAACAGTTGGTTCCCTGAATTCCCCAGTGAAATATGACACCACGGCGAGATTTGCCCTTCGAATTATCAGCCCTCACGGGACGGTGGATAAAAACATAGCTGTGTGAAACAGCCTTTAATAGTAGTAGCGATAGAATAGCGAGAGAGATGCAACATTGCGGCGAAGAGAGAGAGAGAGATTGCAGAGAGTTGGTGAATAGGGCGGGAGTTAATGATACGAAAGGCTTTCATCACAACGCTGGTTTTACTCTTCATATTGCCCTTCCGCTTCCCTCGTGATGAGAGCATTACTTCTATGTATATATATAATGCATTTATTTGTTTTATATTTCTCTGGAAATTACAAGGCGATTTTTTTTTTTTTTTTTATATAAGAAGAATCTGTGGTAGTCAAACAATTCATTGAAATACTCTGTAGCTTTTTAGACACCCACCAGGAACTAGAAAGACTATCCTAAGTTTTAGTGAATAACGGATACTCCAACTCCGACATCTCCAGCACCATCAACCACCATCTTGAAAAATTGTACACCCAAAACCCTCCCAACATTGACCCCCCCAATGAAATTAAGATCTTCTACCGCAATTTTATGTCCTCTGAACACAAAAATGACGAGGCCGTCTTAAAAGAAATAATCTCCAAGCATGTCCACCAACCAACCCGGAAAACAAAATCAAATTAATAATTTATTACAAATCCCCCAAGACCTCCAACCTCGTTCTCCGCAACAAACCTGCTTCCACCAAGATAAAGAGCCCGATGACCGACGATCACGTCATTTACCAACATACCTGTAATTATGAGGACTGTGGACCTCATTCCTATATTGGCATGACGCAGACTCGTCTTTCACGTCGGTTAACTCTTCACCTTCAGGCTGGAGCCATCGAAGACCACTATCTCACCCCTAACCACCCCCACCTCACACGCAACGAGTTAGAGAAACACACCACCATACTCGATAAAGAAAGTGACCCAAGGAGATCACCTATACTCGAAGCGTTATATATCCAAGCCTTACATCCTAACATCAACAACCAAACTCTGGACCTTCAGATCCTTCCTTCTTCCAAAAGGCACTATCCTACAGTACCTAATGCCCCCCCTCGCCCCCCGGTGCCCTTGACGCAGACCCCCGCGCTACCTCCTTCAGCTTCGTCTTCTGCCGGCGCCACACGCACTACGCAACTTAGGCCACGCCCCTCGACACGCAGCCAATCAGCTTCGACCCCGCCAACCGACCACCACCTTCCCGCATCCAGTGCGCATGCGTGACGCGGTCCTCTCTTTCTCTCTCCTAGAATACCCCTTTACCAATAGCAGACTTTTGCCCCCTGATTTTCGCCTCCTCTGATCCTCCACCCTCTATATATACCCTTCCTGTTTACCTTTTATATCATTCTATCCTTACTTGATAATGCTGGTTGTCCAGTGAAACGCGTCGTATATCCTGTATCATCATGTACATTAATGTAACCCTGTACCACCATGAATTTTGATAATCTCATTCATCTACTTCCTGCCACCCAGCAAAAACTCATCAGAGACCTGGAATCTTTGAATAATAAAATTTCCAACGCAGAAATTGCCATTTCTTTCAACCTCGCATGTATTAAAGACAATTTATTACCTGGCTTTACTAACATATATATATATATATATATATATATATATATATATATATATATATATAGGTATATATTTATATATATATATATTTATATATATATATATATATATATAATTATATATATATATATATATATATAATACCTTAGCACAGGGGTGTGGTATACTACAGGGGCTTAGCACTTGCCGGGTTAATGACATTGCACTGAGGTTCTCGTCTTTTTGACCTTTGGTTCTTTCTTATACCATCAAGCCTGATGATGTAATTTGTGATTTCCTGTTTACTAATTGTTTTGGCTATTTGGATTGTTTATGTAAGGATTTTCTTTTGTGGCACTTCCTATCACCATTTCACTTTTATTCTCGTCTGGCAGCTTCTTGAGGATGGACGGCCCCAACGATTTAAATACTCCCAGGGGTCTTTATGCTTAGATTGCATAAACACTTTTTCATCATAGTATTCGTGGGGAAGTTCTGCCTTGGCTATTTGAGTCCTGCACTGTGATTGGCGGGGCCGTGTGAGGTGATGACTGGTGGGGCTTGACCTGCCCTTCGGGGTAACTCACCTGTTCGCCCGGGAATTAGAGAGTGGGTCCAGGGGTCAGATTTCCCGTTCTCTGGAGAATGGGAAATTAATCCGTTTCTAAATCCTTTTCTTCTGTTCTCTCTGGTTTCTCTTACGGTGGCTATTTTGTGTGGTTGTCCTTTAGGCTCCATTATTTCACCTTTGATGATTTTGAACACTTGAATTAAGTCGCCTCTTAATCTGCAGTGGGTTAAAGGAAATAGATTCAATTCTCTAAGACGCTCCTCGTATGGTTTGTTCTTTAGGCTAGGTATCATTTTGGTAACTCTACGTTGAACTTGTTCTAGCTTGTCTATATCTTTTTGGTAAAAAGGGCACCAGGATTGAACGCAGTATTCCAGAAGAGGGCAGACTAAGGAATTGTAAAGGGTTAGAACAACGTCTTTGGATTTATGCTCAAATGACCTGCCTACTGTATAAAGCCAATTATTTTGTTTGCCTTCTTAACCCTCTCCGACATATGACGCGATTTTGAGCCGATTAGGGATACTTTAAAGCCTTTGTTACCATCAGGGGTATTTAGAAACCTTTAGTTTAGTTACTTCAACCTCTGCAGTTGTCTTTGAGTTAGCTGTGGGCAGAAAACTAATTTTGGAGAGGTAATTATAAGAGTGAGAGAACTCTATTTCTTATTGCTAATCTGGCAACCTCTGCGTCATATGAGTCTGCAGGGTTTAACAACTTCTGAACATTGCTGACTCAGTTTTAGGTTACTCGATATTGTTACTCCCAGATCGGTTTCTCTATTTACATTCTTAAGCTGAGTGCCATTCATCAAATAGTTTGCTTTCTCATTTTGGTATCCGATATGTAGTACTTACATTTATCCGCATTGAAACTCATTTGCCAAATTTGGGCCTAACATGACAACTTATCTAGATTGTGTTGCATATCGTCAATTTGTTCTTTTGAGAGTACGCTATTTGCAATTTTTGTATCGTCAGCAAATTTTGAGATTGCACAGGCGAGACCCTTATCTATGTCGTTGATGTAAATTAGAAAGAGAATTGGTCCTAGTACCGATCCCTGGGGTACCCCGCTACTTACATTGGTCCATTTAGATGCCTTACCGTTTATGACTACTCTTTGCTTTCTGTCGCTGAGCCAATCTCTATCCATTTCAACACACCGTCTTGTATTCCATACGCTTTTAATTTTAGCAGTAAACGTTTGTGGGGAACTTTGTCAAAGGCCTTTTGAAAATCAAGGTATATAATATCTACACGTAGACTTTCCTCTCACCGTAGAGGTTGAGGATATCGTGGAAGAAGAAGTCTAAGAGGTTTGTTAAACAGGAACCTTTTTTTACGAAAGCCGTGTTGAGTATCTTTAAGTATGTTATTTTCCTCTAAGTGATTTACGAGTCTGTCTCTTATGAGTGTTTCTAGTATTTTACATACAACCGAGGTTAAGGTAATTGGACAATAGTTACTGGGAAGGGATTTGCTGCCTTTTTTTAATATCGGTGTTACGTTGGCTAGCTTCCACTGATGAGGCATAGTTCCAGACTGCAAAGATTTATTGAATAGCAATGTCAGTGGTTTGGAGAGCACATCCTTAGCTTCCTTAAGAACTCCAGGTGAGATTGTATCAGGTCCAGGCGTTTTATTTACCTTGCGTTTATCTAAACAATTCAGTACTTCTCTCTCTGTAACGGTGATATTGCTTAGAACATCTGAATTATCAATCTGAATCGGTGATGGTGTAGGGATATCACTGAGGTCTTCTGTTGTAAAAATTGATGCAAAGAAGGTATTGAGGGCATTACTCATTTGTACTTCGTCTTTGGTGTATTCTCCATTTTCATCGACTAACGGTCCAACAGTTGAAGTAACTATTTTTGTATTTCTGATATAACTATAGAATTCTTTCGGGTTTGTTTTACTTTGATTTGCAACATGTAACTCCAGGGTATTTTTACTTTGCTTTAACCCAGCAAGTGCGGAAAGACTAATAAGAGTTTTACCACTGCGCTGCGGAAAGCCTAATATAATCCAAGGCCTAAACAAAAAATATTTAAACCAGCCCAGTATAATTTTTTTTTTTTTTTATATATATTTGCTCCTTGGCCATACCAAATATCACTCCTCCACATCCCCCCCCCCCCTTCAATTATCACCTATTTTCCCTGTTATTCCCTTATTCGTCGGTATATTTTCGTGCTAACAATAGCGAGTCATAAGCAGGCTGTGCTTATATGTGGTACCAAGCGAGTGAATGAGAAAGAGAGACGTCACTACACGTCAGTGTCGCTCCATGCGTCGTGAGAGGTGGATGTTGGTTAAGCTGGCTCACCCTTTAGTTATGTAACTCTCGCATTAATTTCCCGATTTTGACCAGCCAAACACTGTTTCCACTCGTTTTATTGTTGTAACAGGTTAATATCTTCATAATCAACGTAAAATAGGCGCATATGGAAAAGTATTAATGATATTTATGGTAAGATAATGATTTGAGTGACAGGAAACAGTGAAATGGGTCTGCACAGGGAGAGGTGGTCATTACCCCCCCTGCGCAGCGGAGAGGTTAATTAACATTTTGGCTTTGCGTCGTAGCTTTTCAAATTTCACCCGTTCTTCGTCATTTTGTGAGGATTTTAAACTATCATTAGCAAACTTTTTAGCAAGCAGACAGTTTGAAATATCTTTATTCCACCATTTGGGCTTATTATTATGGCCTGTACACCGTATTTTCGATGGTATGCAGTCTTGTACTGCTTTTAGGTAAGTGGTTTCGAATAATTCCCAAAATGTATTTATGTCGTTATTGTTATTTAAAAAGCTCCAGTCAGTTTCTTTAAACATAGCTCTAAGTTTATGAAAGTTTGCTTTCTTGAAATTAGGGACTTTTTCGATGCTGCTATTTGGTTCGTTACTAGTAAACTTTAAAGTGAAAGTTATTGTACAATGGTCGCTGTTGCTGAATTCATCACCAACATTCAAATTCTCTATTAATTCTTCTTTTGTTGCAAGTACAAGGTCAAGAACGTTATTACCACGGGTCAGCGATCGAACAAATTGATAGAGTGAACTCTCTTGCAAGTTCGCATACAAGTCATGTCCGGAGTTTGAAGTAAGAGTATCGCCCCACTTGGTCACAGGTAAATTAAAGTCGCCAAAAATTACGCTATCTTGTGAGTTATTTATATCTGTAATTTGTTCGTAAATTTCTCGTCAGTTTGCTCTGATTGAGCTGCAGGTCTGTATATTAATGCAAGTATTATTTTTGTACCTTTATTATTCTTTATTAGCACAAAAGGTGTGTCGACGTTCACAATTTGAGGTTTTGACAAGAGGGTCGGGTTAAGACTTTCTTTGATATAAAGTAAAACGCCACCTCCATTTCTATTTATTCGGCTTTTCTCAAACATTACATAACCGGGAAGTGAATAGTCTGCCAAAAGGTCTCTATCTTCTGTATTGAGCCAAGATTCTGTTATGCCAATCACATCATAGTTTTCTGTAAACACTAGTTCCTCTAAATTTGAAAATCTATTGCATATGTTACGAGCATTTACATAGAAAACCTTTAAAGTTGCGGTTTTAGACCTCACAGAACGCTCTTCAATCGAATTTTTGGTTCTGGTCGGATCTACATTTACATTTATGGATGTCCTGGGTCGTTATCACTGGCGGTTTTGAATTTGGATCGTGTTGGTGGAGCTTTATCCAAATTCGCGGTTCTTGACGGATTAGCATTTAATTCCTTCGCAGGTTGCCGTCCTTGCTGTCTTCGGTCCTCCTTCCTGGTTGTCCTGTGCTGAGTCGATTTCTTCTCCGAAAATCCTTCACCGTATCGTTGAGAAGACGCCCAAAACGTGCTGCTCCCACCTGGTTCAGATGAACTCCATCGTCCAAAAACAAATAGTCATCGTAGTAGAAATTGTCCCAGGTGTCTACGAATCCCACGTTCTCCTTCCTGCAGAGGTTTGCTAGACAACGATTTGTGCTGGTGGCTATGTTGTAAAATTGGGTCTCTACACCGAGCCGGGGGATGATTCCTGAGACGATGAACCTTGATGACTTCTTAAACGACTTGATCAGCTGCTGGTACTTTAAAAGCAAATCTTCCGACCGGGTTCGCTGTACATCGTTGGATCCAACGTGGATGACGTACATTGTATTAGCAGGGGCCAGCTTTGATACTTCGTCAACTGCAGCAACTACGTCGTCCACACCACCACCCGGGATACAAAAACGCTTCCTGGTCTTAGGTGCCCTGGCGCAAAACTCTGTGAGCTGACCACGTATCATCGAATCTCCCACGAGCTGGACTTCTTCTGTTTCCTCTTCGTCATCTGAGTCTGTGAGTATCTGA
Source organism: Paralithodes platypus (assembly GCA_032716605.1). NCBI lineage: Eukaryota > Metazoa > Arthropoda > Malacostraca > Decapoda > Lithodidae > Paralithodes > Paralithodes platypus. The sequence continues at coordinate 3,594,351 of CM064514.1, read as the reverse complement.
AAACGGTTTTGACACTCGGTAATCGGTATGGTTTTCCTGGTCTTCGGGCAAATGTTGTTCCTCACGACACAGAAGTTATCTTGAGGGGGAAAGAGTCACTATTTGTTTCTTGAGTATTGGAACCATCTGCTGAAGTGGCCTGCTGGATTGTTGGCAGTTGACGTTGGGGCGTTGGTGGCTGCTGGAGTTGAAGCAGTGACAATTGAAGTTGTAGTACTCCAACATTGAGTGTTACAAACTCTTGGAGTGATTCCAGCTTCATGGTACAAAGGAGTACAAAGGAAATCAAGCAACAAGAGGTCTAGTGACCCTTCTAGGCTGCTTGTCCTCCAAAACACTGAGGATCAAGTGTCCAAACAGTGGTTTAGAGTGGGTAAAGGAACATTGGAAAGGGAACTACTGCCCTGGAACTAATGTCCGTGGCAGGATTAGGAAGTTAGTAGGGGACATATGGGTTAGTAACTGAGGGGAGGATAAAATAAAGTTATTCATTTACAAACGCAGTCAGTCGCGGGTTTGATGCGAGATATTTGTCTAGGCGGAGTTTAAATTAATCAACGGTGCTGCAGTCTATAACGTCTCGGAGAAGCCCATTCCACAAGTTGACAACTCGATTGAAGAAGAAATTCTTAGATTCGTGTGAGTTAAAAGATTTACCAATAATTTTGTAACCGTTTCCCCGCGTGTAATTAGATTGGTCGATAGTGAAGTACTTACTACAGTTCATATTGTCGATGCCTTTGATGATTTTGAACACTTGAATTAAGTCACCTCTTAATCTGCGCTGGGTTAAAGGAAATAGATTTAATTCTCTAAGACGCTCTTTGTATGGTTTGTTCTTTAGGCTAGGTATAATTTTGGTAACTCTACGTTGAACTCGTTCTAGCTTGTTTATGTCTTTTTGATAATAAGGGCACCAGCATTGAACGCAGAATTCCAGAAGAGGGCGGACTAAGGAATTGTAAAGGGTTAGGATAACGTCTTTGGATTTATGCTCAAATGACCTGCATATAAAGCCAATTATTTTGTTTGCCTTCTTAACAACTTCTGAACATTGTTGACTCGGTTTTAGGTTACTCGATATTGTTACTCCCAGATCGGTTTCTCTGTTTACATTCTTAAGCTGAGTGCCATTCATCGAATAGTTTGCTTTCTCATTTAGGTATCCGATATGTAGTACTTTACATTTATCCGCATTGAAACTCATTTGCCAAATTTGGGCCCAATGACAATTTATCTAGATTGTGTTGCATATCGTCAACTTGATCTTTTGAGAGTACGCTATTTGCAATTTTTGTATCGTCTGCAAATTTTGAGATTGTACAGGTGAGACCCTCATCTATGTCGTTGATGTAAATTAGAAAGAGAATTGGTCCTAGTACCGATCCCTGGGGTACCCCGCTACTTACATTGGTCCGTTTAGATGCCTTACCGTTTATGACTACTCTTTGCTTTCTGTTGCTGAGCCAATTTTCTATCCATTTCAACACACCGTCTTGTATTCCATGCGCTTTTAGTTTTAGCAGTAAACGTTTGTGGGGAACTTTGTCAAAGGCCTTTTGAAAATCAAGGTATATAATATCTACAGCTTTACTCTCATCGTAGAGGTTGAGGATATCGTGGAAGAAGTCTAAGAGGTTTGTTAAACAGGAACGTTTTTTACGAAAGCCGTGTTGAGTATCTTTAAGTAGGTTATTTTCCTCTAAGTGATTTACGAGTCTGTCTCTTATGACCGTTTCTAGCATTTTACATACAACTGAGGTTAAGCTAATTGGACGATAGTTACTGGGTAGGGATTTGGTACCTTTTTTGAATATCGGTGTTACGTTGGCTATCTTCCACAGATCAGGCATAGTTCCAGACTGCAAGGATTTATTGAATAGTAATGTCAGTGGTTTGGAGAGCTCATCCTTAGCTTCCTTTAGAACTCTAGGCGAGATTGTATCAGGTCCTGGCGTTTTATTTACCTTGAGTTTATCTAAACAATTCAATACTTCTCTCTCTGTAACGGTGATATTGCTTAGAACATCTGAATTATCAATCTGAATCGGTGATGGTGTAGGGATATCACTGAGGTCTTCTGTTGTAAAAACTGATGCAGAGAAGGTATTGAGGGCATTACTCATTTGTACTTCGTCTTTGGTGTATTCTCCATTTTCATCGACTAACGGTCCAACAGTTGAAGTAACTACTTTTTTCTTTCTGATATAACTATAGAATTCTTTCGGGTTTGTTTTACTTTGATTCGCAATATGCAACTCTAGGGTCTTTTTACTTTGCTTAATTAACTTTTTGGCTTTGCGTCGTAGCTCTACAAATTTCACCCGTTCTTCGTCATTTTGTGAGGATTTTAATCTATCATTAGCAAATTTTTTAGCAAGCAGGCAGTTTGAAATATCTTTATTCCACCATTTGGGCTTATTATTATGGCCTGGACGCCGTATTTTCGATGGTATGCAGTCTTGCACTGCTTTTAGGTAAGTGGTTTCGAATAACTTCCAAGATGTATTTATGTCGTTATTGTTAATTAAAAAGCTCCAGTCAGTTTCTTTAAACATAGCTCTAAGTTTATGAAAGTTTGCTTTTTTGAAATTAGGGACTTTTTCGATGCTACTATTTCGTTCGTTACTAGTAAAGTTTAAAGTGAAAGTTATCGTACGATGGTCGCTGTTACTGAATTCATCACCAACATTCAAATTGTCTATTAATTCTTCTTTTGTTGCAAGTACAATGTCAAGAACGTTATTACCACGGGTCGGTGTTCGAACAAATTGATAAAGCGAACTCTCTTGCAAGTTCGTATACAAGTCATGTCCGGAGTGTGAAGTAAGAGTATCGCCCCACTTGGTCACAGGTAAATTAAAGTCGCCAAAATCTTGTGAGTTACTTACATCTGCAATTTGTTCATAAATTTCTCGGTCAGTTTGCACTGATTGAGCTGGAGGTCTGTATATTAATGCAAGTATTATTTTTGTACCTTTATTATTTTTATTAGCACAAAAGATGTTTCGACATTCACAATTTGAGGTTTTGACAAGAGGGTCGGGTTAAGACTTTCTTTGATATAAAATAAAACGCCACCTCCATTTTTATTAATTCGGCTTTTCTCAAACATTACATAACCGGGAAGTGAATACTCTGCTAAAAAGTCTCTATCTACTGTATTGAGCCAAGATTCTGTTATACCAATCACATCATAATTTTCAGTAAACACTAGTTCCTCTAAATCTGAAAATATATTGCGTATGCTACGAGCGTTTGCATAGAAAACCTTTAAAGTTGCGGTTTTAGAACTCACAGAACGTTCTTTAATCAAATTTTTGGTTCTGGTCGGATCTACATTTACATTCATGGCTGACATCGGTCCTCGGTCGTTATCCCTGGCGGTTTTGAATTTGGGTCGTGTTGGTGGAGCTTTATCCAAATTCGCGGTTCTTGACAGATTAGCATTTAATTCCTTCGCACGTTGCCGCCCTCGCTGTCTTCGGTCCTCCTTCCTGGTTGTCCTGTGCTGAGCCGATTTCTTCTCCGAAAATCGTTGAGACGCATCGTTGAGAAGACGCCCAAAACGTGCTGCTCCCACCTGGTTCAGATGAACTCCATCGTCCGAAAACAAATAGTCATCGTAGTAGAAATTGTCCCAGGTGTCGACGAATCCCACGTTCTCCTTCCTGCAGAGGTTTGCTAGACAACGATTTGTGCTGGTGGCTATGTTGTAAAATCGGCTCTCTACACCAAGCCGGGGGACGATTCCTGAGACGATGATCCTTGATGACTTCTCCTTAAACGACTTGATCAGCTGCTGGTACTTTAAAAGCAAATCTTCCGACCGGGTTCGCTGTACATCGTTGGATCCAACGTGGATGACGTACATTGTATTAGCAGGGGCCAGCTTAGATACTTCGTCAACTGCAGCAACTACGTCGTCCACACCACCACCAGGGATACAAAAATGTTTCCTGGTCTTAGGTGCTCTGGCGCAAAACTCTGTGAGCTGACCACGTATCATCGAGTCTCCCACGAGCCGGACTTCTTCTATTTCCGCTTCATCATCTGAGTCTGCGAGTATCTGGAAGCGGTTTTGACACTCGGTAATCGGTATGGGTTTCCTGGTCTTGGGGCAAACGTTGTTCCTCATGACACGGAAGTTGTCTTGAGGGGGAAGAGAGTTACTAATTGTTTCTTGAGTATCGGAACCATCAGATGAAATGGCTACTGCAGGCGTTGAATTGCTGGCAGTTGACGTTGGGGTGTTGGTGGCTGCTGGAGTTGCGGTGACAATTGAAGTTTGTGGTACTCCAACGTTGAGTTACAAACTCTTGGAATGATTCCAGCTTCATGGTGAGGACATTGATCTTGTTGTAGGCTTCATCTAATTTCACTGTCAAATTCTCTCGTTGCTGGCAGAGCCGGCAGACTTGAAGATCGACAGTAGCAAACATGGACTCACCAAACCTACCGGCGCAGTTCGTACAAGTGCGAGGCATGGTGACAGTCACTTTCTTCAGATCACTTCACTCACTTAAAAAACACTTCACTCACTTTACAACACTTAACTTGCTTTAAAACACTTCATTCACCTTAAAAACACTTCAATCACTTCAACCAAAAACAAATATGTTGAAATACGCAGAAATAGGTTATCAGGGGTGATAGCCTAACTGAAAACAAAACATTTGAGATACGCAGAATTAGGCCTCCAGGGGCGATAGCCTAACCAAAAGTTAAAAACAAAATTAAATCGCAGCAATAGGCTACCAGTGGAGATATATCCTAACCGAAAACAATTTATTATATTTTATGTACCTTATTTCCTTTTCTTTTTCTTATAGACTCAGTGATAGCCTAACTGAAAAACAAATTAATGGAAATGGAAAACAAAAATGGAAATACGCAGTGATAGCCTAACTAAAAACAAAACAAAATTTAATAGGCAGAAATAGACCACCAGGAGTGATGGCGTAACCGAAAACAAAAATGTTGAAATTCGCAGTGTGTGCGTGTGTGTGTGTGTCTTTTAAGTTTGAGAGAGACACTTCTTACAGGCAGTTTTTCCCTTTGTCTCCTGGGCCTGTGCTTTTGTGAACACAATGTCATACGAGCACGCTTCCCAGCAATTTTGTTAAAAGTAATTATAGTTTAAGAGCTTCTGAATTAAATTACTTTATGAACCAAATTTGAATAAGAATATAGTCAGCTTTCATATTCTACCACGAGTCTAGTGGTCGCTACACATACCAAATGGCCCTGAAATGATACCAGAAAATAAAAACACCCAAAACGGCAACGATAGTCACAGAAAAACACGTTACACCTCAATGCTCCCGTCATTGCCTCAAAATATAATAACAACAACAGCAACAACAATAACAACAAACAACTATAACAACAACAACAACGACAATAACAACATTATTGATAAAAATAATAACAATACTACAACAATAACAGCAGCAACAACAACAACACAGACATCCATCAGACACATATTATTATCAAGCGTTTTATTGATCTCCTCAGATACACCTCCCCTCCACCCCTCCCTCCCCCCAGAAGAGGTGCATCGTCACCCATCCCTATCCCTCTCTCTCTCTCTCTTCTCTCTCTCTTCTCTCTCTCTCTCTCCTCTCTCTCTCTCTCGCAGCTCATTGATCGCAGCCCCAGGTGGATGCAGGCAGGGGGATGGATGGAAAGTGGAATGAAAAGGATGGTGATAAAGGAGGTGGATAGTGGATGAAAAGGATGGTGATAAAGGAGGTGGATAGTGGATGAAAAGGATGGTGATAAAGGAGGTGGATAGTGGATGAAAAGGATGGTGATTAAAAGGAGGTGGATAGTGGATGAAATGGATGGTGAATTAAAAGGAGGTGGATAGTGGATGAAATGGATGGTGAATTAAAAGGAGGTGGATAGTGAGTGAAATGAATGGTGAATTAAAAGGAGGTGGATAGTGAATGAAATGGATGGTGAATTAAAAGGAGGTGGATAGTGGATGAAATGGATGGTAATTAAGAAGGGAAGGATTAGACTAAGATCGGAAAAAGTTGTTTATTACATATTTTGTGATATTATATCCAAAGTTGGTGTCACACGAGCTCTTTAGCGGAGGATGTATCGGAGTCACTGTATCCGAGTCAACAAGAAGCTAATATCCAGTTATGTTATCTTTCTTTATCACTGTATCTTCCAGCTTCGAATCCTGTACAGTCCAAATGAGTTATTATACCTGGTCCAGTTCCGTGCGAATGACATAATTATGTAATGATATAAATACAGTATATATATATATATATACCGGCATATATATATATATATAATATATATATATATATATATATATATATATATATATATATATATATTTTTTTTTTTTTTTTTTTTTTTTTGTTTTCCTATGTGAGTGAGGGAGACAAAATACAGAACTGCCTGTATCGAGTGCCTCCCCCAGAGATTAATGAGTTACTGGGCCAAAATCAAGGGACGTTCGAGCCAAAATGCCTGGACACACAGAGTTTGAAGCAATTTAAGTCACAGCAAGAGGGAAAGACTGATTCTAGAAGAGAGTTCTAGAGTTCAACAGTTGAATAGAAGAAAGCCTGAGAATAACGTTTCACTATTGGGTTGGAGAGTTGCACAGATTAGGGGTGGGATTGTGTTGAAGGGCGTAGAGGAGGTGGAATACACTGGGAAAGCTCTGAGGAACATTGATTATTATTAAAGGCCGATTCACACGGCCATGTTTTTATCCACCATCCGTTGAGGGCTGCGAATATTAAAAAAAAAAAAAAAAAAACAGTTGGTTCCCTGAATTCCCCAGTGAAATATGACACCACGGCGAGATTTGCCCTTCGAATTATCAGCCCTCACGGGACGGTGGATAAAAACATAGCCGTGTGAATCAGCCCTTAATAGTAGTAGCGATAGAATAGCGAGAGAGATGCAACATTGCGGCGAAGAGAGAGAGAGAGATTGCAGAGAGTTGGTGAATGGGCGGGAGTTAATGATACGAAAGGCTTTCATCACAACGCTGGTTTTACTCTTCATATTGCCCTTCCGCTTCCCTCGTGATGAGAGCATTACTTCTATGTATATATATAATGTATTTATTTGTTTTGTATTTCTCTGGAAATTACAAGGCGATTTTTTTTTTTTTTTTTATATAAGAAGAATCTGTGGTAGTCAAACAATTCATTGAAATACTCTGTAGCTTTTTAAGTCTTTAAGATCTTTCCCAAGCTTAATAAAATCATGTAATTTTTACCAGAAATAAAAAGGTTATCCCCCGTGCCAAAGGAGTTATTATTTATATTTTTGACTTAGTGATTATACCTTCCATCGTGCTATAGCTGACCTAGAACGCTATATCACCTAGGTTGATATTATAAGTACTCTACAATATATTTGTTATCTCCATTATATGTACTTACCTGGTGCCCATTACTGCTCTTATATGTCTACTGTACGTCACTCAGCTTACCTGAAAAATATAAGGTCAATCAGTATGTTACTATATATAATAATAATAATAATAATTATTATTATTATTAATTTTATTAGGACATCAATGTGTTCAATATGATCGTAAATGCACAGTATATATATAGGGGAGGTGTGGCAGAGTGGTCTTGCCACTGGACCAATGGACCCGGGTTCGAATCCCAATATGTCAATGGGAAGATATTATTGGGATGAAATTTGTGCTGTACCTAGTTTCAGTGCATTACCACAGCACACCGAAATGTCAAAACAAAATACCCTCATTGTTCCCTGATTAAATAGCACTGTATGAATATTCCCATATTCAAAATATGCTACAGGGGGGCAATGCCTAGTGAGTTAATTGCTCAATAGGTGGCGTTCTGAGAGTGAGGGTCCAAGCCTGGGGAGTGAGACTGTGAAGCGCAGAGGCGAAGCAGCTTCAGAGATGGAATTGGGTTCGAGCCGTGATTAGGTGCTTCGCGTGTCTCACTCCCTAGACTGGAACAAGACCTCACGGGCTTCACCGTGTTCAGCGGTAGAGTGTAAAGGCTATCAGCCTATGCCCGAGAAGGAGTAGTTGGCATATAGAAGAAAAAAAGAAAATATATATATATATACCGGTATATATATACTGTATATATATACAGTATATATATATATACAGTATATACCGTATATGTATATATATATATATATATATATATATGTATAATAGTATATATATATATATGCTGTATATATATATAAATATATATAATTATATATTAGCTGAGAAGTGACATAATCAAAATAATCCGTATATGAGGAGAAACGCTTTAGTGATTTATTGACAAAGTTTCTCCTATTGATTATTCAGGTCAATACATGGGTTACGAAACGTCAATAAATTACTCCTCTTCAAATTATGTTCATATCCTATGTCAATGTGTTGGACTTTAATATTGGTTATTTTAATGTGTTTATGTTGATAGTTCTCTAATGATAAAACAATTAAGAAAGTAAAAAAATAGTATATAACTAAAAACTTATGATAATTAAAGAGATTATCTAATAAGAATGTGAATGGGGCACAGAAGAAAAAAATATGACATGAAATATTTTTCTCTGTGACAATGTGAGAAGTGGTAGTAAAGTGGAGGAGTGAAGGTACTTAAATATCGGGATTCGGGCAAAATCCCTAACAAAAATAATAAGTAAAATCACTCTTCAAAACATCACTTTAATAAATTTACCCCAGTTAAAGTTCAAATTTGATAACAAAACAACATCGTTACATAAGTTAGGCTGCGTGTTTACGTTAGCTTAGATAATGTAATGTGGCCAAGGAAGTAGGGAATTTTATGTCTGTATATACTGTATCCTGTATATATATACAGTGTGCAGGGTGTTCCGCAAGTTGTATGTCTGTATATACTGTATGCTATATATATACAGTGTGCAGGGTGTTCCGCAAGTGTTATGTCTGTATATACTGTATGCTGTATATATACAGTGTGCAGGGTGTTCCGCAAGTGTTATGTCTGTATATACTGTATGCTGTATATATACAGTGTGCAGGGTGTTCCGCAAGTGTTATGTCTGTATATACTGTATGCTGTATATATACAGTGTGCAGGGTGTTCCGCAAGTGTTATGTCTGTATATACTGTATGCTGTATATATACAGTGTGCAGGGTGTTCCGCAAGTGTTGTTATATACTTCCAGAAATTAAAGATGAGGTAATTCTGAGTAAAAAAGGTTCTATACACATAGGCTTTGGAGGTCCTTTGTTTTGCTATTGTGGTCCAATTAATTGGAAATTTGTGTGTCTTAGTCACTTTTAAAGCAGTTTTCCATAATAAAATGTTATAAAGAAAATATGTAGTATAAAATAATGTATTGTATCATTTCTTCATAGAAACACCAACAAATACTCTGTATCTTTCTTCATTCACCTGTGAAGCTGAGTTTAATATTACAAATAAAACACAAAATTGCATATTCACTGCATTGCCAGGGGCAGTTGAAGAAAGCTACAGAGGAGTTTGTTATGCCTCTAAAAAAGTATTTATATCATATTCAATCATACACAACTCAATTTACAATCCATTTCTTTCATTTATAATTTTAGAGGAAACTAAGGGGTAGACCTGACTATACACGCAAATATGCCATTCGAAAAGGAGGGGATTTGTATGTTTTCTATCAGTTTAAACCCATTTTTCGAGAAATGAAGATAAATAGCGATAACGTTAAGGGGAGGTTCCCACTTGAGGGATTTTTTTTCGAACTTCCTTCTCCTTCATGTTTAGCCCCATTGCTTTTGATATTATAAAACGTTCGCCCCATTAGTTTAGCGATTTTAAGAACCTTCACCCCATAATAAGACCTTTCGTGCCATTCAGGTGTCGATTTTATCCTGGCGAGCGATAGCGAGCCTGTAATTTGGCCGGGACATTTTTCTACCGAAAAATGTACAAATTTATCTTGAAAGGGACTCAAGGGGGTATAATTTTTAGCTTGGTGGAGGTCTAGGTAACAAAGTAAATACCTCCCCTTAAATGCTGTATGATGGTGCATGGTATCAATACTTAATGAAAACACCAAAGCATTCTCTGTGGCTCCTTTTTCTTTCCGTGATGATGAGCTTAAAATTAAGTTTTGTTGGTTTCTTGTAATATTCAACTCCATGCCAAGGGAATATGAAGTACGATGTAGGGAAGTTTTTGGTGCCAGTTTGAAGTATTAATATCATGCTTCATAATACACTTGACTGTATAGTTGTTTTTCCTATCCTCATCTTATTGAAGAAAAACAGGGTTAGAAACTACCAAAAAACACAAAAAATTACGACTTTAAGGGTCCATAGCTACAAAACAATGCCCCCAAAAGCCTATGTGTATATAATAAGTTTTACTTAGAATTACTCAATCTTTCATCTCTGGAAATATTTGACAAAACTTGCGGGACACCCTGTATATACTGTATATATATATATATATATATATATATATATATATATATATATATATATATATATATGTCTGGAGGTAAAATCACAAATACGTGTGATCAAATTTTGTAGTAAAACTCGCTAGGAAAATTTAAACAATGGAACACCAAGCTTTCGTCTATTCTCTCAAGACATCTTCAGGGTAATACAAGAAAACAGGGGAGGTTGGGTGTGGGAAGGATCTGCCTTGTGTGAACCTATCGGCTTTCTGCAGACTCCCATTTTGCTTTTGTTCTTATACAGTATATGTAATTTTTATTTGTATGTATGTAATGTATGCGTGTATACAGTATGTATGTATATGTGTATGTATATGTAATTATTATGTATATCTATATGTATTTCTTCATATTCATAAGTTAGATAATAGTTTGAAAGGGATCTGCAAGTTCATTGATTTGTATAAAATTTTAGATACGATTAGATTGTATTGTTAGGCATATTTCAATGTATATGCATATCTGTATAAGTATATATCATTAGATTGTATTGTTAGGCATATTTCAATGTATATGCATATCTGAATAAGTATATATAATGTATATGCATATCTGTATAAGTATATATCATATTTCAATGTATATGCATATCTGTATAAGTATATATAATGTATATGCATATCTGTATAAGTATATATCATTAGATTGTATTGTTAGGCATATTTCAATGTATATGCATATCTGTATAAGTATACATAATGTATATGCATATCTGTATAAGTATATATCATATTTCAATGTATATGCATATCTGTATAAGTATATATCATATTTCAATGTATATGCATATCTGTATAAGTATATATCATTTGTAAGACATTTATTTTGTATGTAAAAAAGTACTGTATGTTCATAAAAATATGGCAACAGGCAGTAGGATGGCAACACCTTTTGTATTTATATGCTAGTTAGCAACTCTCAGATGATTTAGGACGGGCATTTAGGCCTCACTCTCCCCCTGTTTTCTTGTATTACCCTGAAGATGTCTTGAGAGAATAGACGAAAGCTTGGTGTTCCATTGTTTAAATTTTCCTAGCGAGTTTTACTACATATATACAGTATATACCGGTATATATATATATATATATATATATATATATACAGTATATATGCAGGCATATGTTTATACCCAGATTTTTTTTCAGTGGTATTTTATTCAACGAATATTTAATCCTTACTTAAGTATAAGTGTGTCCAAGGAGGCTTGGAATATATACAAAGGAGTACAAAGGAAATCAAGCAACAACAGATCTAGTGACCCTTCTAGGTTGCTTGTCCTCCAAAACACTGAGGATCAAGTGTCAAAACAGTGGTTTAGAGTGGGTAAGGGAACATTGGAAAGGGAATTACTGCCCTGGAACTAATGTCCGTGGCAGGATTAGGTAGTTAGTAGAGGACAGATGGGTTAGTAACTGAGGGGAGGATAAAATAAAGTTATTCATTTACAAACGCAGTCAGTCGCGGGTTTGATGCGAGATATTTGTCTAGGCGGAGTTTAAATGAATCAACGGCGATGCAGTCTATAACGTTTCGGGGAAGCCCATTCCACAAGTTGACAACTCGATTGAAGAAGAAATTCTTAGATTCGTGCGAGTTAAAAGATTTACCAATAATTTTGCAACCGTTTCCCCGCGTGTAATTAGATTGGTCGATAGTGAAGTACTTACTACAGTTCATATTGTCGATGCCTTTGATGATTTTGAACACTTGAATTAAGTCACCTCTTAATCTGCGCTGGGTTAAAGGAAATAGATTTAATTATCTAAGACGCTCTTCGTATGGTTTGTTCTTTAGACTAGGTATCATTTTGGTAACTCTACGTTGAACTCGTTCTAGCTTGTTTATATCTTTTTGGTAATAAGGGCACCAGGATTGAACGCAGTATTCCAGAAGAGGGCGGACTAAGGAATTGTAAAGGGTTAGGATAACTTCTTTGGATTTATGCTCAAATGACCTGCCTATAAAGCCAATTATTTTGTTTGCCTTCTTAACAACTTCTGAACATTGTTGACTCGGTTTTAGGTTACTCGATATTGTTACTCCCAGATCGGTTTCTCTGTTTACATTCTTAAGCTGAGTGCCATTCATCGAATAGTTTGCTTTCTCATTTAGGTATCCGATATGTAGTACTTTACATTTATCCGCATTGAAACTCATTTGCCAAATTTGGGCCCAACATGACAATTTATCTAGATTGTGTTGCATATCGTCAATTTGTTCTTTTGAGAGTACGCTATTTGCAATTTTTGTATCGTCAGCAAATTTTGAGATTGTACAGGTGAGACCCTCATCTATGTCGTTGATGTAAATTAGAAAGATAATTGGTCCTAGTACCGATCCCTGGGGTACCCCGCTACTTACATTGGTCCATTTAGATGCCTTACCGTTTATGACTACTCTTTGCTTTCTGTTGCTGAGCCAATTTTCTATCCATTTCAACATTCCATGCGCTTTTAGTTTTAGCAGTAAACGTTTGTGGGGAACTTTGTCAAAGGCCTTTTGAAAATCAAGGTATATAATATCTACAGCTTTACTCTCATCGCAGAGGTTGAGGATATCGTGGAAGAAGTTTAAGAGGTTTGTTAAACAGGAAGGTTTTTTACGAAAGCTGTGTTGAGTATCTTTAAGTATGTTATTTTCCTCTAAGTGATTTACGAGTCTGTTTCGTATGACCGTTCCTAGCATTTTACATACAACTGAGGTTAAGCTAATTGGATGATAGTTACTGGGTAAGGATTTGCTGCCATTTTTGAATATCGGTGTTACGTTGGCTAGCTTCCACTGATCAGGCATAGTTCCAGACTGCAAGGATTTATTGAATAGTAATGTCAGTGGTTTGGAGAGCTCATCCTTAGCTTCCTTTAGAACTCTAGGCGAGATTGTATCAGGTCCAGGCGTTTTATTTACCTTGAGTTTATCTAAACAATTCAATACTTCTCTCTCTGTAACGGTGATATTGCTTAGAACATCTGAATTATCAATCTGAATCGGCGATGGTGTAGGGATATCACTAAGGTCTTCTGTTGTAAAAACTGATGCAAAGAAGGTATTGAGGCATTTCTCATTTGTACTTCGTCTTTGGTGTATTCTCCATTTTCATCGACTAACGGTCCAACAGTTGAAGTAACTACTTTTTTCTTTCTGATATAACTATAGAATTCTTTCGGGTTTGTTTTACTTGATTCGCAATATGTAACTCTAAGGCCTTTTTACTTTGCTTAATTAACTTTTTGGCTTTGCGTCGTAGCTCTACAAATTTCACCCGTTCTTCGTCATTTTGTGAGGATTTTAATCTATCATTAGCAAATTTTTTAGCAAGCAGGCAGTTTGAAATACCTTTATTCCACCATTTGGGCTTATTATTATGGCCTGGACGCCGTATTTTCGATGGTATGCAGTCTTGCACTGCTTTTAGGTAAGTGGTTTCGAATAACTTCCAAGATGTATTTATGTCGTTATTGTTAATTAAAAAGCTCCAGTCAGTTTCTTTAAACATAGCTCTAAGTTTATGGAAGTTTGCTTTCTTGAAATTAGGGACTTTTTCGATGCTACTATTTGGTTCGTTACTAGTAAACTTTAAAGTGAAAGTTATCGTACGATGGTCACTGTTACTGAATTCATCACCAACATTCAAATTCTCTATCAATTCTTCTTTTGTTGCAAGTACAATGTCAAGAACGTTATTACCATGGGTCGGCGTTCGAACAAATTGATAAAGCGAACTCTCTTGCAAGTTCGTATACAAGTCATGTCCGGAGTGTGAAGTAAGAGTATCGCCCCACTTGGTCACAGGTAAATTAAAGTCGCCAAAAATAACGGTATCTTGTGAGTTACTTACATCTGCAATTTGTTCGTAAATTTCTCGGTCAGTTTGCACTGATTGAGCTGGAGGTCTGTATATTAACGCAAGTATTATTTTCGTACCTTTATTATTCTTTATTAGCACAAAAGATGTGTCGACGTTCACAATTTGAGGTTTTGACAAGAGGGTAGGGTTAAGACTTTCTTTGATATAAAGTAAAACGCCACCTCCGTTTCGATTTATTCGGCTTTTCTCAAACATTACATAACCGGGAAGTGAATACTCTGCTAAAAAGTCTCTATCCAATTGAGCCAAGATTCTGTTATGCCAATCACATCATAATTTTCTATAAACACTAGCTCCTCTAAATCTGAAAATTTATTGCTATGCTACGAGCGTTTGCATAGAAAACCTTTAAATTTTGTATTTTAGAACTCACGGAACGCTCTTTAACACCTTACGAGCGGCCTATGCGGTTTATTTATGTGTACCGCACAGCGGGGTGTTTTTAGCCAAAATAGGGCTGTTTACGTGATCATTTTCATGCCTAAATAAGACCCAGAACGTAAAACAAGTACCTATCCCTGAAAGGGCATAAACAGAGCTTTCGAATGACACCATAACGATCCTTGTATGATGGATAGTTTTCTTGCAATAACCGTGCAACGCGAGTGCAAAAAGCAGGTAATTTGGTACTTTCAGTACATAATTGAGTATGTAGCGAGTGAGAGAGGGAGGAGGGAGCTGAGATTTGTGTCAGTAGGTTCGCCGCGGTGGTCTGGAGCAGTCATACGCTCGCTAGTCTCCTGCCACCACTTGTCTCTCTCTCTCAGCCACATTACGTGCTGAAATTGCCACTCGAGTTATGTCGAGCGCCGCCACATAGTCCAGCTTTATTTAACTCGACTTAATTAAGGGTTAATAATATTTTTGGTTCTTGTCGGATCTACATTTATGTTCATGGCTGTCCTCGGTCCTCGCTGTCTTCAGTCCTTATCGCTGGTGGTCCTCGGTTGCCTCTGTTTTTTGCTTGGCGTTGGATTTATGTCACTGCTGCTTCTTCTCGGATGGCATTTTTTGATCCATGGCTGCGGACTGCTTCGTGTAGGAGACGACCCATGCGTGCTGAACCCACAGGGTTTAGATGAGTGCCATCCTTGCGGAACAGAGTAGGCTGGTTGTAGAAGTTGTCCCAGAGGTTGATGAATTCAACTTCTTCCCTCAGACAAATATTTTAGTCGGCTATTTGTGCTGAAGGCCTTGTCGTAGAATTTGTCAGGTGTGTCGATCTTGGGGAGAATGCCTGAGATGATGATATTCCTTGACTTGTTTTTGTAGTGCTGGATCATCTTGCGATATTTCTCCATCAACTCTTCGGATCTGGTGCGCATGACGTCATTTGAACCAGCATGGATGACAAAAAGGGTCTTTTCATTTGCATCCTTTGTGGTATCTTCGAAGGTTTCCACAATGTCGTCCAGTCCAGCTCCTGGGATGCAAAATATTTTTCGTCGATTTGGGACTCTGTCGCAGAACTCTTCGACCTGTCCTCGTAAGATGGAATCCCCAATGAGCCTGGTCTCTTCTGGTTCGTCTTCCATCTCTACCAATATCTCAAATCTGTTTGACATTGTGACTGGTAGATGAGACCTTTTCTGCGTTGGCCGTGCACCATTCCTCACTGGTGTAAATCCGGAAACCTGTGGTGGCGGGACTCTGCGTACAGGTCGGGGAGAGGAGTGGTTAGAACGGGGGCGAGGGGTTGGTACTGTTCGTGCTAGCAGGCTTCTTGAACGAGGAGTGGGGGAGAGACTAAGGTGAACAGGGCGGCTGTCCTGGTTTGATGTCGGCTCAGGTTCGTCAGAAGATGCTGCAGTGGCTACTGCAGGTGTTGGATTGTTGGCAGATGACATTGGGGCGGTGGTGGATGTTGGAGTTGAAACAATTGGAGTTAGTGATACTCCAACGTTGAGTGTTACAAACTCTTGGAGTGATTCCAGCTTCCTGGTGAGGGCGTTGATCTTGTTGTGGGCTTCATCCAATTTTGCTGTCAAATCCTCTCGTTGCTGGCAGAGTCTGCAGACTTGTGGATCGGCAGGAGCAAACATGGAAGCACCAAACCTACCGGCGCAGTTCGTACAGGCACGAGGCATGGTGACTATCACTTTCTTCAGATCACTTCACTCACTTAAAAACACTTAACTCACTTTAAAAACACTAAACTCACTTTAAAAAGCACTTATCTCACTTTAAAACACATTTCACTCCCTTCAGGTCGCTTCACTTACTTAAATAGGCCTAACCGAAAACAAAAATGTTGAAATACGCACAAATAGGTTATCAGCGGTGATAGCCTAACCGAAAATTAAAACAAAACCAAATTAAATTTGAATACGCAGTGATAGCCGAACCGAAAACAATTTTATTTTTATTTAACCCTTATTTAGCGGCGAGCAACATAAGTCGAGTTAAATAAAGCTGGACTATGTGGCGGCGCTCGACATAGGTCGAGTGGCAATTTCAGCACGTAATGTGGCTGAGAGAGAGAGACAAGTGGTGGCAGGAGACTAGCGAGCGTATGACTGCTCCAGACCACCGCGGCGAACCTACTGACACAAATCTCAGCTCCCTCCTCCCTCTCTCACTCGCTACATACTCAATTATGTACTGAAAGTACCGAATTACCTGCTTTTTGCACTCGCGTTGCACGGTTATTGCAAGAAAACTATCCATCATACAAGGATCGTTATGGTGTCATTCGAAAGCTCTGTTTATGCCCTTTCAGGGATAGGTACTTGTTTTACGTTCTGGGTCTTATTTAGGCATGAAAATGATCACGTAAACAGCCCTATTTTGGCTAAAAACACCCCGCTGTGCGGTACACATAAATAAACCGCATAGGCCGCTCGTAAGGTGTTAAACAGAAATAGGCCACCAGGGGTTATAGCCTATCCTAACCGAAAACAAAAATTATGAAATACCGGTACGCAGAAATAGGCCACCAGGGGTGATAGCCTAGACTAACCGAAATGTGGTGATGGGCTGGTCTATTAGAGTGAGAACTGAGCAATCTCTGCCATACCCATAGCTTACTCTGACTGTTCCTTTTACTTATATATTTTCTAGATCTCAAGTGACGGCGTCTCTAACGTGGATTGACCTCCCAATCTACCAAGATTGGAAGCCAAAGCGTCACATTTTTCCCTTGCCCCTCAACTTTCTCTTCATAATTGCTGAGGGACACAGGGCCCTGGGTGGGGCTTTGGTTTCCCGGGCATTTCCGCACCCTCCTCAGCTCCCCGCCATGGAGTGGCTTCGGTCACCCAGGCTTTATTGTGGTCGGCGGGGAGGGTTCTGTGGGGGCGCTCGGTTATGGCCTTGGCCTTGCTCAGGGCCTTGGGGCTGTTCGGCCAGGCAGCTTGGGGAATAACAACAACAACAACAACTAACCGAAAACAAAAATTATGAAATACCGGTACGCAGAAATAGGCCACCAGCGGTGATAGCCTAACTGAAAATTTACAAATTGAAGTACGCAGAAATAGGCCACCAGGGATGATAGCCTAAACTAACCGAAAACAAAAATAACCAAAAACAAAAAGTATGATGTATGCAGAAGTAGGCTACCAGGGGTGATAACCTACCTAAAATAGCAAAACAAATATATATATATATATATATATATATATAATAGAATATGTAACTAAATATACAATTCACCAAATAGAGATTATATAAGAACAAAGTGTAACTGCACACAAGGGGTTAATATACTGTATCAACAGATGGCGCTGGTGTCACTGTAGGCTTGTCAAGCAGGATTATATTTAGATAAACAAAGTTATCAGTCAAAGGTTACTACAAGATCATGCAAGCAACAACTAAAATTACAGATATATATAGCTACAGTAGGATACTGAATACGATAACTACTAGAGTTAATAAGAAAATACAAAGCTAGGTCGATTAGAGGTGGGCGTGCGTCGTCTGCTACAAGCTAGGATAAAAAATGTAAACAACAATGTTTATCAGTCAGAAAAGCAATAAAATAACATGCACGGCAACTACAGAACTATTGGGAGGTTAAACAAGCACTTAACTACTGTTCATGCAATGAATAAAGGGAATAGGGATATGAAATATTCATATTAGGATCGAGTTTTCTCAGTGGCGATGCGGAGCTGTTGGCGGAGCTGTTGGCGGTGCTAAAGCCGGCGGAAGATATACATAGATAAGGAGAGAGAGAGAGAGAGAGAGCTAAGAAGAGAGTGTTGAGCGCAACGTGACCAGAATTACAATGAAGAAAACACCCAGAAATACTGTACCATTTTAGTTTCTTGGCGTTTGTAGGTTAGGGTTCGTTAGATAATGAATAAGTTACGTAATGTATGCATTATATGACAGTGTTTACGTAATGTATGCATTATATGACAGTGTTTACGTAATGTATGCATTATATGACAGTGTTTACGTAATGTATGCATTATATGACAGTGTTTACGTAATGTATGCATTATATGACAGTGTTTACGTAATGTATGCATTATATAACAGTGTTTACGTAATGTATGCATTATATGACAGTGTTTACGTAATGTATGCATTATATAACAGTGTTTACGTAATGTATGCATTATATGACAGTGTTTACGTAATGTATGCATTATATGACAGTGTTTACGTAATGTATGCATTATATGACAGTGTTTATTTTGTTGTTGTTTTTTATATTGTTTGTATTTTATTTTTGGTAAATGTCTTACATGTGTGTGTGTGTGTGTATGTGTATGTGTGCCAGAACTAAGAGGGTGTGTAAGAAGCCCAGGAAGGGTATACGTCCACTGAATAACTCTGTGTGTGACCAGAATTACAATCAGGAACTCACACCGACACAGATAATAAAATATATAATACTCTTTTAGCTTCTTTGGGTTCGTTGGAGGCTTGTAATATGTGCTGATAGATAGATGTGTAGATAGATGGATACATTGATTGATTTGTTTGATATATTATATGAAAGGATATATGGCTAGATAGATTGATATGTTGATAGATAGAAAAATTGA
Organism: Paralithodes platypus; assembly: GCA_032716605.1. NCBI lineage: Eukaryota > Metazoa > Arthropoda > Malacostraca > Decapoda > Lithodidae > Paralithodes > Paralithodes platypus. The sequence continues at coordinate 3,575,012 of CM064514.1, read as the reverse complement.
TAGATAAATATGAGGTACTGTATATTATTATGTGTTTTTCCACCAACCAACTTCACCTCTAAACTCAGTTAATGAAATCAACAAATACATGTGGCACTCCAAGGACTCGAACCTAGGATACTCACATCGAAATTTCGCGCACTTATGCATTACTCTATCAAGGCTGTTTATATATGACATGACAGGCCACTCACATATACCCATGATTGTATTTCTATCACTGTCCATCACAATCTTTAAATATATATATATATATATATATATATATATATATATATATATATATATATATACCGGTATATATATATATATTGTTACGTATCTTGATCCTCAAGTGGTTAACTTGATGAATCTAGATAGCACAGAGATATATATTAAGGTATCAGTCAGCTGAAGGCAAAACAAAAGTAAAATCTAATAAAATGATTTCCTGTTGTTGCTTCCTTTCCTTTTGGATCTTAGGACTTAGTATCCTTTATTGACTGATACTCTTTAATTATGAAAAATACTGAAACTAATTAAAGTCATGTAGTATTTATAAAGAATTATTATTTAACCGAAGCTTAGTAGGCTATGGTTATGAACCGAAGAAGTTATATCTAAAGAAGGACTATTAATTCTATAAAAAGTCTTGAAAGATAAATATTAAAGTAAGAATATTTCTGTCTCTTACCCTTTTCTTATATGTCCTTTTATTTATATTTAATGTAATTATTCTTGGTTCTTGTCTTACGTTAACAGTATTATATTATTAGTATCATCAGGATTAATATCAAAGTCACATAAAAAGTTAGATATATATTTACTAATTAGTTAAATGTATTTCTTAACCACGTAACATTGAGGTTTGATTATGAGTAAATTAAGTTACAGGATCGCTTCATAGATTCGATTCAGGTCTCACTCAAATAATATGAAAAGCAAAAATAATATTTTGAAGCTAAAAGAATTTTCTTCAGCTTAGGAAATCACTAGAAGTAATATTAACACAGCCATGTTAGTCTAAGGCGATATTACTAATACGAGACAATAGCATCACCGTACTAAGCACCGTTAAGCAATGTAAGCTTAATTAAAAGAAAATGAAAGAACTCGTAAGTATTAATATAAAACAATAGTATTACTTTCATCATAACCCAATTACTTAAAGAGTTGCTTTAGTCCACAAGTTAGTCAACTAAAATAGTTAAGTACATAATAATAGCGTTAACGTTAATTCCCAATCACATATCTCACTAACCAACATAACGTAAGTGTTTACACCGAACACACTTAACACACACTTATATAATGTGACTGACAGTCACAATCCCATTATAATACTTCACCCCGTCTTCCTCCAGCTGCATGTTCACCTTCCCCAACTCCAAATGAGACTGATTTGAATGCCCACTACTCGGGTCTTATATACTAAATAATGATGGTGTAGGAACGAATCAGGAGGCGAGTGATGGTGCGCGCCCCTATCATGGCTCCTCGAGTTGCATAGCAGGTGCGTCGTCCAATGGGGGCTCCTGACATCGATCATACGTCATAGCGTCGGGTCATCGAAGTAGTTTGCAGGGTCCCCTATGACGCACGCAGGTGTGAAGGCTTGTTTGCTGATATGCGGACGAGCTGGTTTCCCACTCGCTGGTTCGCTCGCTAGTCTGCTTCGCCGCTTGGGTAGTTTGACACTCCTTCAACTCTAATTCTAACTCTTAAATTAACATACAGGACTCCGTATGTCAGAATATATATATATATATATATATATATATATATATATATATATATATATATATATATATATATATATATATATATATATATATATATATATATATATATATATATATATATATATATATATATATATATATATATATATATATATATATATATATATACAGGTATATATATAAGTATGTACATACTTTAAGAGGTCACACTAAATATGGGATAAATGTTGTAAATCTTGAATGTGACAGGACACACAAACACACACACACACACACACACACACACACACACACACACAAACTAAGCATGAGAGAAAAGGGGGTAGGGGATCATAAATATCAACCATCTCCCCTTAAAAAATGGCTAGAGCAAATGAGCTGTTTATTCCACACCCATTCCCTGGAGGACTCTTCCCAAATGGTAGAAATATTAGCTCGATTAATCTAGTAGTTTTTTAGTTACAGAGGTTAGTGGTCAAGATTTCTGGCCTAGTTATACTGAACAGACTATAGTACTTTAACTTCATGACGGGTGACATATAACTTGCTTGTAATAAAATGCTTGTACAATACTATATATTTATTAGACCATTTATTTATTTATTTATTTTGTATTTTATTTGTATTTATTTTTGTTTTGTCCCTTTTCTGGCTCTGTCTCGAGTCGGCTACCCCTAGCTATGGGGTAGGTGCCTGTGTATATACTGTTCATACATACATACATATATTATTATGTAATAGATCATCTATTTATGAGTTGGTAGTTATACTGCTACTATTTGTTTTTATAGTAGCAGCATGGATTCACTCAGGGACGTTCTTGCCTTACTAATTTGCTTAGTTTTTTCTTTGAGGTATATGAAGCAGTAGATAGTGACAAGTCATATGATATATATTTAGATTTCAGTAAAGCTTTCGACAGAGTCCCTCATGCGAGATTGATAAGAAAGGTTGAGGCACATGGAATAGGAGGGTCGATGTTGGGATGGATTAGGTCATGGCTAATTGGTAGGAAACAGAGAGTCAGCATAAATGGTACCAAGTCAGAGTGGGGAGCAGTCAAAAGTGGTGTCCCCCAGGGATCGGTATTAGGTCCCCTGTTGTTTCTTATATACATAAATGACCTAGATATAGGTATAACTAGTAGGATAAGTAAATTCGCAGACGATACTAAAATGGGGAGATCAATTGATTCAGATAGCGATATAGAGTGCCTCCAAAGGGATCTAGATACCTTACATGAATGGTCAGTAAATTGGCAGATGAAGTTTAACATTGACAAATGCAAGGTATTAAAGATAGGGAAGATGCAAACAAATGTTAAATATAAACTAGCTAATTTAGAATTAGAAAATTCAGACTGCGAGAAAGATCTAGGTGTGTTTGTTAGCAATGATTTGAAGCCTAGAAAACAGTGTATAAGCGTTCGTAATAAGGCATACAGGATTCTCGGGTTCATCTCTAGGAGTGTGAGTAACAGAACTGCTGATGTTATCTTAAAACTTTACTTGTCATTAGTGAGACCCCATATGGATTATGCTGTCCAATTTTGGTGTCCTTATTACAGAATGGACATAGATTCATTGGAGAGAGTTCAGCGTAGAATGACAAAAATTATCCATAATATTAGAAATCTTCCGTATGAAGAAAGGTTGAACAAATTAGGCTTACATTCGTTAGAGAGACGCAGAGTTAGAGGTGACATGATAGAGGTATTCAAGTGGGTTAGTGGAATTAATAAAGGAGACATGAAAAATGTACTAAAGCTCAGTGATAGCGAAATAACTTGTACAAATGGTTTCAAATTAGATAAATTTCGTTTCAGAAAAGATATAGGCAAATATTGGTTTGGTAACAGAGTTGTAGATGGGTGGAATAGGCTACCAAGTGATATAGTGGGATCAAGAACGATAGGGAGCTTTAAGATAAAATTAGATAGGCATATGGACGAGATGGGTTGGGTGTGAGGGGGATCTACCAGGTGTGGGCCAATCGGCGCTCAGCAGACCCCCGTAATCTTGTGTTAATCTCTGACCGTTTTGGTGGGGTCAGTACTCAAGGTATTAGTGAGATGGGTCTATAATTGGGCCTTGTAATTGGGGCTGGGTGTGACAGGGATCTGCCTTGTATGGGCCGATCGGCTTTTTGCAGACTCCCATTTTCTTATGTTCTTTTGTATACTGCAGGCGCCGTCCTGTCAACTCAAGAGCTAGCCACGAACGAAAGAAAGAAGGCAAGCTAGCCTCTCACAGGGCTAGGGGAATTATTATAACACACATACAACTGAACTGAGGTTATATAAGTTCAGGGGAATGTGACAATATATACGTGGTAAGTGTACACAGAGAGGAATAAAAGTGAACAAATGTGACAATATATACGTGGTAAGTGTACACAGAGAGGAATAAAAGTGAACAAATGTGACAATATATACGTGGTAAGTGTACACAGAGAGGAATAAAAGTGACAAATGTGACAATATATACGTGGTAAGTGTACACAGAGAGGAATAAAAGTGAACAAATGTGACCAATATATACGTGGTAAGTGTACACAGAGAGGAATAAAAGTGAACAAATGTGACAATATATACGTGGTAAGTGTACACAGAGAGGAATAAAAGTGAACAAATGTGACAATATATACGTGGTAAGTGTACACAGAGAGGAATAAAAGTGAACAAATGTGACAATATATACGTGGTAAGTGTACACAGAGAGGAATAAAAGTGAACAAATGTGACAATATCTACGTGGTAAGTGTACACAGAGAGGAAGTAAAAGTGAACAAATGTGACAATATATACGTGGTAAGTGTACACAGAGAGGAATAAAAGTGAACAAATGTGACAATATATACGTGGTAAGTGTACACAGAGAGGAATAAAAGTGAACAAATGTGACAATATATACGTGGTAAGTGTACACAGAGAGGAATAAAAGTGAACAAATGTGACAATAATATCGTGGTAAGTGTACACAGAGAGGAATAAAAGTGAACAAATGTGACAATATATACGTGGTAAGTGTACACAGAGAGGAATAAAAGTGAACAAATGTGACAATATATACGTGGTAAGTGTACACAGAGAGGAATAAAAGTGAACAAATGTGACAATATATACGTGGTAAGTGTACACAGAGAGGAATAAAAGTGAACAAATGTGACAATATATACGGGGTAAGTGTACACAGTGAGGGATAGAAGTGAACAAATGTGACAATATATACGTGGTAAGTGTACACAGAGAGGAATTAAAAGTGAACAAATGTGACAATATATACGTGGTAAGTGTACACAGAGAGGAATAAAAGTGAACAAATGTGACAATATATACGTGGTAAGTGTACACAGAGAGGAATAAAAGTGAACAAAAGTGACAATATACGTGGTAAGTGTACACAGAGAGGAATAAAAGTGAACAAATGTGACAATATATACGTGGTAAGTGTACACAGAGAGGAATAAAAGTGAACAAATGTGACAATATATACGTGGTAAGTGTACACAGAGAGGAATAAAAGTGAACAAATGTGGGCAAATGAGATCGTATCCTCAAGTGCGCGCAGGTAAGCATGGCTAGAAATAACAAAGAGGTCACCAGGTAAGGTAGATGGTCTCAGGCTCCCGCGCGATGGGTTCAGGTCACATTTACTGCGGTGTGCCTGAATAAATATTTGTTTTAATGCAACGTTAACTCAGGATGACAAGATATGAATTTGACTTTAGTCATAAGAACATAAGAAATTGGGAGTCTGCAAAAAGCCGATCGGCCCATACAAGGCAGATCCCAGTCACACCCAACCCCAATTACTAGGCCCAATTATAGGCCCAACTCACTAATACCTTGAGTACTGACCCCACCAAAACGGTCAGAGATTAACACAAGATTACGGGGTCTGCTGAGCGCCGATTGGCCCACACCTGGTAGATCCCCCTCACACCCAACCCATCTCGTCCATATGCCTATCTAATTTTATCTTAAAGCTCCCTATCGTTCTTGATCCCACTATATCACTCGGTAGCCTATTCCACCCATCTACAACTCTGTTACCAAACCAATATTTGCCTATATCTTTTCTGAAACTAAATTTATCTAATTTGAAACCATTTGTTCGAGTTCTTTCGCTATCACTGAGCTTCAGTACATTTTTCATGTCCTTTATTTGTCCCACTAACCCACTTGAACACTTCTATCATATTCCCTCTAACTCTGCGTCTTTCTAACGAATGTAAGCCTAATTTTTTCAACCTTTCTTCATATGGTAGATTTCTAATATTATGAATCATTTTTGTCATTCTTCGCTGTACTCTCTCCAACGAATCTATGTCCATTCTGTAATAAGGACACCAAAATTGGACAGCATAATCCATATGAGGTCTCACTAATGACAAGTAAAGTTTCAAGATAACATCGGCAGTTCTGTTACTCACACTCC